>CM068367.1:189475382-190075382 GCA_034769895.1 Magicicada septendecula
CGTTTAAATAAAATCTGTACATACAATAAAATTATGTTTCAGTATTAATGATATAAATATTACTGTTTTATTAATTTAAAATACCGTATATATATATATATAACCTAGGAACTTCGCAGGTGAAGAAATTAATTTCTATTTTTCATCTGTAACGACATGCGTGTATAATTTTAATTTATTTCACTATACACCTCTGAACCTATGTGTAATTATTTTGTAAACTGCGTTATCTATGGAGGAACTGTCGCAGCAAACGTTAACACTAGAACGATTATATTATTATTATTATTTAGTGATCAGATAATTTCATAAAAAAATAAGAAACGTAAAAGATATACGCTGACTTTACCGCAACCACGTCTATTTAGATAAACAGCTCGGAAGAAAAAATAATTCTTCACAAAGCAGAACAACAACTACAGTCTCAAATAAATATATTTAAAAAAAGATAAATATACATTAGATGGAAATGTTTCCTCTGTTTTTCTCTGTGAAACACAAAAAGAACTTGGGAATCGTGTTTCTTCCCTAGATGCGGTCAATACGATTAAAAGTAAAATTTTAATAACAAAGTTTTCACTGTACTTTAACAAGGATGGTAATATTTTTTTTTCTAGTGTCTAATCTTTTAAACTAAAAAACGTACAATCTTTATTACTTTTACAAATACACACACAGACGTTAGGGAGAGACTGCAATGTGTCAGTGTAAAGTCGTGTCAATGACCTCTTGTATTACAATAGTTTCTTACTGAAGGCTTGTACGCTTTAAATTCAGCTATACCTAAAATATATCTTCAATTAGAGTCATTGTACACACACAGTGGAATGCTTTCAGAAATTTGCGACACACACACACACACACACACACACACACAACGCTGTTTCTACTTATTTGAACAAGCCCTGTATTAAATGCAGTGGTATTTTCTGGATTTCTCTAAGTTTGCTCTTAAATTAGAGCGGGCTTTATTCCATATTCGCTTTATCTGCTTATCCGTTATTTGCGGAGGCAGCAGATCGTGTATATTCCATCTTGTGGACAAAGGGTGGTTTGGTCGGTATTTGTACAGTAACTCAAACGGGGTCGACTTGTGACCTTCGTGATAAGCTGAATTAAAAGCATATTGAATCCAGGATAGGTTTTGGTCCCACAACGTATGATCGTTTGCATGATAGGCGATTAGCGCAGATTTGAGGTTTCGTAGATACCTTTCAGCAATATTGCCTTGTGTTCGATACTCTGTAGTGGTTATATGGTCTATCCCTAACTTGAAACACATATTCCTAAATTCTTTCGCTTTAAACTATGGACTGTTATCAGATACTATACGTACTGGAGTACCGTAGTCTTTAAATAGTCTTTCCTGTAATATTTTTACAGTCGTCGACGCTAATGCTCGTCGCATGGGATACATCCAAACAAATTTAGTGAACGAATCTACATAGATGAGTAACATTGTATTGCCTGATTTGGATCGTGGATATGGACGTGAGAAATCTAGATAAAGTTTAGAAAAAGGGGTCTTAGGGATTTCTGAAATCATTTGGCTCACTTGATTATTTCGGGGCGGTTTACTGAGGGCACATAATGTACATTTCTTTACGAAGTTGGCTATTTCGCTGTTCATATTGTTCCAATGATATTCCTTTCGAACACGATGTATTGTCTTATTGATTCCCATATGGGCTCCTATGGTAGATGAATGGAAGTATTCCATCAGCATGGGCTTAATTACATCCGGGGCTATTATTCTTATCTTGTGACATAGTACATTTCTACTCAATACGTACTTCTCGGATTTAATACCTTGCGTAAGTTGTACTATAATAGGCTTCAGTGAGAGGTCTTGTTGTTGATACAGAGCAATGTTTGTGAAGGCAAGGGGGGAATTCAGTAATTACGGCGTTAGCATGTGCTATTTCCGGATTCTCTTTGTTTTCAGGAGTTTTAGTGGGCGACTGGAACATACGGGACAGGGTATCAGCGACTACGTTTTGAGTACCTTTTATATGCTGCACTCTGAATTTGTAGCAGTTTAACTTCAATATCCACCTTCCAATTCGTCCTAACTGTTTAGGGTGATTCAATAACCAAGATAACGCCTGATTGACGGTTTCCAAAAGGAATTCTTTATGTTCTAGGAAGGGTTTAAACTTCTCGAACGCAAACACAATTGCTAATCAGTTCTCGTTCGAAACTGAAACGATTAACATCAGTCCCAATGGACCACAGCATCCGCGTATTTCCGTGAATAAAAAAACGTAAAACGTAAAACGTAAGGCGTAAGACGTAAAACGTAAAACGTAAGACGTAAGACGTAAGATGTGAAACTAAAACGTAAGACGTAAGACGTAAATCGTAAACGTAAGACGTAAGACGTAAGACGTAAAATGGTCATGATACACTTGCATACGGTCATTATCGGATACGACAACGCATCAACATGGAGAACGACGACGACGACACCTCCCCACCTACTAAAAAAATTCGTCATTTTCACGTGATCTTGAGTCGGTCCTAAGCCCGAACAAATAAGGAAGGCGGTATATTATTGGGACTGTTTTGCGTTTGCAGGTCGTTTTGCGTTTGTTCACTGATTGACGTCATCGGACATAATTATTTGTACGTTATGTCGTACTATGTTACTCATCTGTGTAGATTCGTTCACTAAATTTGTTTGGATGTATCCCATGCGACGAGCATTAGCGTCGACGACTGTAAAAATATTACAGGAAAGACTATTTAAAGACTACGGTACTCCAGTACGTATAGTATCTGATAACGGTCCACAGTTTAAAGCAAAAGAATTTAGGAATATGTGTTTCAAGTTAGGGATAGACCGTATAACCACTACAGAGTATCGACCGCAAGGCAATATTGCTGAAAGGTATTTACGAAACCTCAAATCTGCGCTAATCGCCTATCATGCAAACGATCATACGTTGTGGGACCAAAACCTATCCTGGATTCAATATGCTTTTAATTCAGCTTATCACGAAGGTCACAAGTCGACCCCGTTTGAGTTACTGTACAAATACCGACCAAACCACCCTTTGTCCACAAGATGGAATTTACACGATCTGCTGCCTCCGCAAATAACGGATAAGCAGATAAAGCGAATATGGAATAAAGCCCGCTCTAATTTAAGAGCAAACTTAGAGAAATCCAGAAAATACCACTGCATTTAATACAGGGCTTGTTCAAATAAGTAGAAACAGCGTTGTGTATGTGTGTGTGTGTGTGTGTGTGTCGCAAATTTCTGAAAGCATTCCACTGTGTGTGTACAATGACCCTAATTGAAGATATATTTTAGGTATAGCTGAATTTAAAGCGTACAAGCCTTCAGTAAGAAACTATTGTAATACAAGAGGTCATTGACACGACTTTACACTGACACATTGCAGTCTCTCCCTAACGTCTGTGTGTGTATTTGTAAAAGTAATAAAGATTGTACGTTTTTTAGTTTAAAAGATTAGACACTAGAAAAAAAAATATTACCATCCTTGTTAAAGTACAGTGAAAACTTTGTTATTAAAATTTTACTTTTAATCGTATTGACCGCATCTAGGGAAGAAACACGATTCCCAAGTTCTTTTTGTGTTTCACAGAGAAAAACAGAGGAAACATTTCCATCTAATGTATATTTATCTTTTTTTAAATATATTTATTTGAGACTGTAGTTGTTGTTCTGCTTTGTGAAGAATTATTTTTTCTTCCGAGCCGTTTATCTAAATAGACGTGGTTGCGGTAAAGTCAGCGTATATCTTTTACGTTTCTTATTTTTTTATGAAATTATCTGATCACTAAATAATAATAATAATATAATCGTTCTAGTGTTAACGTTTGCTGCGACAGTTCCTCCATAGATAACGCAGTTTACAAAATAATTACACATAGGTTCAGAGGTGTATAGTGAAATAAATTAAAATTATACACGCATGTCGTTACAGATGAAAAATAGAAATTAATTTCTTCACCTGCGAAGTTCCTAGGTTATATATATATATACGGTATTTTAAATTAATAAAACAGTAATATTTATATCATTAATACTGAAACATAATTTTATTGTATGTACAGATTTTATTTAAACGTAAAATTGTTCACATTAAAACATTAACAAGTGCATTTAATACAGGACTTGTTCAAATAAGTAGAGTATTACGACACTGTTGCTGTTGCTCTTTATTTACAACGATAAGACTCAAACAGTGCTGCGCAAAATTTACGAGACAGACGGAAGAGTTGACATGTAATGACAATGTTTTGGCCTAGTTATTAACGAAACGAATTACAAGTATTTGTAAGCACATGGAAGTGAATGGAATTAAGTGTAATCTATAATTAATACCGGTATCGACATCAAATAAATGATAGAATGTTTCTTAAAAAGAGCCGTGTTAACTTGACCGAAAATACTTTCAGTATCGCTACCTTCTTCAAGCAGTGAGGTAAAGCTTTTCCATCACGGTCGATGACCCCTCCTCTCCCTCTCTCTCACTCGTTGTTATATATTTGACAAATATTAACTGTGTGTGTGTGTGTGTGTGTGTGTGTGTGTGTGTTGTTGTCACTGAGTATCGAGCTACTTACATGTGTGTCCACTCGCTCTCTCTCTGCATTGTTTTCCTAATTTTGACTAATGCACGAAAATACTTTCAGTATCGCTAACTTCTGAAAGTTTCCAACGGCGGACAATGACTTTCAAAACAAACACGCAAGCTACCCCTACCGTTGTAAGATACATCAATATATATACGTGAAGAATGCAATTAGCCTTCATACCTCATTGTGAAATCGATAATTGCGTGCATCAACATTTAAGAGGTGAGTAAACAGATTTGAATACGTTACGTAGCGAACATTGTTATTGAACTTACAGCACTTCTAATCAACATAGTTGTTGGAAATATTTAAACATTATCAAGTGCATTATTTATTGAAGTTAATACATAGCTTGTTCAAATAAGTAAAAACGTTGCTAAGTGTGCGCGTCGTAAGCAATTATACGGTATTTTAAATTAATAAAACAGTAATATTTATATCAACGTCGCTAAGTGTGTTTGTACGGATTTATTCTCAGTTGTATACGCATGCGCAAATAATTCAAATGCATATACGTAGATGACTGAAAAAGAGATGATTTACATAATAAATGTACGCTTAGACCAATAGATTCTGCGTTGTGCCTTCAGGGTTATCAAATTTCCAAAAACTTTCAACTGGTTGACCATTAGCTAAACATAGTGAAAAACTATAACTAACTGAAATACAGACGGGATGTCTGATGTTTCGTCTGCAATCAAAGAAACATACTGTGCAGTTTTTATTTCTTAAAGTGAACATAATTTTATTGTATGTACAGATTTTATTTAAACGTAAAATTATTCCCATTAAAACATTATCAAGTGCATTATTTATTGAATTTAATACATGACTTGTTCAAATAAGTAAAAACATCGTAAAGTGTGTGCGTGTGTGTGTGTATGTTTATTCTCAGTTGTATGTGACGGTACAGTTATTCTTACACACAATTAGATCTCGGTACAAGGTGGAACATGAAAATTTTCTCTGTCATGTCAATTTCTAAACGATGTCAAGAGACAGTTCATTGGTTTTGTGTGTGTGTGTGTGTGTGTGCGTGTGTGTATGTTTGTATGGATTTATTCTCAGTTATTCTTACACGATTAAATCTCGGTACAATTTGGTTGAAAGCCTTATGTATATATAGCACATAATATATATAGTACTGAAGCAGGTACTGTTATTATAGGAACAAGAAGATGATGAATACTTCTCAGAACATTGAACCTAAATGGTTAACTGTAGCCAAACATACCACCAGTAAACGAGAGGGACAGGAGCAGAAGGTTAACAACAAGAACATTGAATTTAAATGGTTAACCGTACCCAAACAGACTACCAGTACACATGAGCAGAAGACTAACTGCAAAAATTTCAAGAAATTCCGTAAAGTATGTCTTTTCTCTTATTTGTCAAGCGTAAGCAATTATATGGTATTTTAAATTAATAAAACAGTAATATTTATATCTTTAATACTGAAACATAATTTTATTGTATGTACAGATTTTATTTAAACGTAAAATTGTTCACATTAAAACATTAACAAGTGCATTTAATACAGGACTTGTTCAAATAAGTAGAAACATCGTTGTGTGTGTGTGTGTGTGTGTGTGTGTGTGTGTGTGTGTGTGTGTGTGTGTGTGTGTTTGCATGGATTTATTCTCGGTTATTTTTACACAATTAGAGCGCGGTACTACCATTAAACAGAAGTATTGTACCACAAATTATTGGTGGTAGTGATCTTTATGTTTATGAAACCCCCATAAACGTGAAGTCCAAGGACTGGCTTAATGTAGTACCAAATGAAGAAGAAGAGCGTCTTGAAGATTGCTTCACAAATTAAAAAAATTCATAATATGTAATATATTTTATTTTATTTGTAAATATACATTTCATATATTCTATATTTTATTTGAAACATTTGAACCCTTTGAAGTTCACATAAAGTCATGTGATTTGTACATATTACTAACAAAGACACGTCTGTTCATACTAAATGTGAGTGTGTGTGTATGTGTGTGAGAGAGAGAGAGAGGGGGAGCCAGGTCTCATTCTTGTTATAGTCTTAAAACAAAAAGGTTGTCGAACCAACATCATTTTTATTTGAAAATAGTTTCATTGTAAATATCACTTATTATTATTATAGAGCGTCTGATTTAGACAACGTACACAAGGTATTTATTCTCAGTTGTATGGAGCGGTACAGTTATTTTTATACAATTAGAGCGCAGTACAAATTGGTTGAAATGACAAACACGTTGAAAGCCTTTTGTATATATATATATAGCACATAATGTATATGACTACTTTTACAACTGCTATGCAGAGAGAAAATTTATTAATTCAGACACATGTTTCGTCCACCCACAACAGATTTTCTCAACGAATATATATGTTTCCTTTAATTGAAACAATTACAACAAAATGTTTACTAGTGTAAGAAAATTAATTATTGTTTGTAGCTGTTGAAACACAAACAACTTTTGTTGTTGTTGACGTGATTTTCTTCACCAAAAGTATGACTTTGTACTGTTTTGAGCTCTGGTAAATTTATCTTTAGGAGGACGTTGTTCTCTGGTAATGTTTCTGATCAAAGCAACTGTTATCTGTAGAAAAGAAGGAAAAATAGGTTATCCTCCAAGACAGATTAGTTAAAATTGCACGTATTAAATAGATAAACCATACCTAAAATGCGTAAACAATTTTTACAAACATCACATGCAGTCGACCCCCATCACAACGCTATTAATGATTACAGCATTACATTTTACTAACAAAGACGCGTCTATTCATACTAAATGTGTGTGTGTGTGTGTGTGTGTGTGTGTGTGTGTGTGTGTGTGTGTGTGTGTGTGTGTGTGTGTGTGTGTGTGTGTGTGTGTGTGTGTGTGTGTGTGTGTGTGTGTGTGAGAGAGAGAGAGAGAGAGTTGATTCAGGTCTCATTCTTGTTATAGTCTTAAAACAAAAAGGTTGTCGAACCAACATCATTTTTATTTGAAAATAGTTTCATTGTAAATATCACTTATTATTATTATTGCTACTACAATTTATATGTCGATAAATAGATACTGTACGTACATAAAATGTAAGCCATCAATTATTAAAATAATACTTTATGAAAAACTAAGGTAAACTCTAATATGCATGATTATTCCTGTTTCATATATTAAAATATAACTTTTGTATAAACATTATTCGTAATGACCGAGGCGTGGCCTTTATTGTGTGAAGATATTTGGGTAGAGCAAACACGTTTACGCAATATCAAGTGGTCAGAATTGATGGTAAATAAAAAAATATCCCATCGTGGTCTTAACAGATGTAGACACAAAATATGGGAACTTCGTGCTCGCTAAAGTGTTTGTACGTGTGTGTGTGTGTGAGTGAGAGAGAGAGAGAGAGACCGCAATGTGTTTGTATGTGTGTGATAAAACACTGAGAATGTCTTTGTTTCAGACAAGTATGTCTCCCGTTGACTGTTTTGAAAGTTACGCCTCAGATTGGTTAGAAAGGCGAGCGACTGAGGTGGCACGAAACAGGGAGCTATTACAACAACAGCGCACCGATTGTCAGTCTCATACTGAAACAGAAATTAAAAAAAATAAAGACTTAGCAAATATTTACACGAGGTTTATTAACAATCATGCTGGGGGAGTTAATTATGGTCGATTTATAGAGGATTGGGTGGATGAATATTATGTGCCATTGTTTGATAATATGTAATATTTTTTTTTATTTGTAAATATACATTTCATATATTCTGTATTTTTGTTTTATATATTTTTTATTTTGAAATATTTGAACCCTTTGAAGTTCACATAATTACTGTCAGCGCGTATGCTGATATGAAGAAGGACCTTCACGTTTTTGACACATCGGATTACCCTACGTCTCATCCTTGCAAACTTTCCCGTTCGAATCACACCTGTTGGAGACCAAATCTGTTACAGAGGCCATGTGTACTGGAAGTAGCGAACTTTAAATACGGATGATGCGAGCGACGGCCATACAGGAGAGTTAGTACTGGTTCGTAACAGACAACTATCCTCTTTTGACATTGTATGATTTTAATAAAAACAGATATCGGATTTAAATAATAATTCTGTACTTGCAATATACAATCCATGTACACAAACTTATATATCCTTTGTTGGGGCTGTAATTATTACTAAACAGTAATACATGCTTAGAATGAAAATATTTGCTATGATTTTAGTAACGTACAACACCAGCTTAACCCAGAGAGAGAGAGAGCGAGAGAGAGAGAGAGAGAGAGACTGCAATGTGTCAGTGTAAAGTCGTGTCAATGACCTCGAATTGCTTCCGACGTCTGCGAGCGAGAGAGAGAGAGAGAGGGCGTTAATATTTGTCGAATAAATATAAACTTTCTAATTTCATATACATGCGCGCGGTACTGACCATAGAGAGAGACACATACACAACAAGTGTGAGAGAGAATTTAAACTGATAATTGTTTTATTAAAATCTTACAATGACGAAATATTATTATTTCATTGTTTACGATATATATATTTAATGCAAAAATGCAAAGTAACACCAGCGTCTGAGGAGGGATACTTGGTAAACCTGATCATATAGATTTAATATACATTACAACAAATTTGAACTCATGCAAGGTTGGTAACCCTGATCATATATTTTAATATACACTATAATACACACACATATCAAGTTTGAACCCATACATAGGTTGGTAAACCTGATCATATAGATTTAATATACATTATAACAAATTTGAACTCATGCAAGGTTGGTAACCCTGTTCATATATTTAATATATACACTATAATGATAGAAAGTGAAAGTGATCTAAGCTCGCGAAAGGCGGCATATAAAAAAATAAAAAATTATATTCGCGGATGCTGTGGTCCAGATACGTGAAAAAGTCGCGGATGCTGTGGTCCAGTAGAAAGTGAAAGTGATTGGTGCGGGACTCTATTAGTTGACATTGTGTTGCGTTTGAACCCCCATTTTCCCCCTACTCCTATCCGCTCTAATTTGGTTAATCTTTTAAATCAGATTTTGTCTGTTATCTACAAAACGCCATTTGACCAGATGTTCGTATAGTCTGTTTACACAAAAGTGTCAACAGCTTATTGCCATGTGTCAAATTTCCCCCAGGTCTTCTTGACAAATCAAGGATCTGATTGATGTATTCTGGAATGTAAGGCATCTTTCTTTGCGTCGGTACACCTAGAGCATTTCTTTTGTTTATCATATATTTTCGCAGTGTTAGTACTTTTTAATACGGACTCTGTTATCGAACTTACGTAGACAGGAGGCTAAAAATAAGGCTTACATTCTGCAAGGTTCTCTAGGCATAACATGTGATCGCCCTTCCCTTCACAAGAACAATATTCCTCTTTAAACAACTCGAATAATTCCTTTTTGAATACTTGATACTAGTATAGTTCTCCGTTATAAAATTTACTTTGGGATGCTTTTCGACATTCGTTTTTAGTCTTATAATGAAAAATCTAGTTTAAAGACTGGTCTAAATGGTAAGATACAAAAATTTTGGTACAGTACTTCAACGAACTGATTAAGTAGCCCGTAAGTTATAATGTACCACGTGCGTACGTGTTTAAAAGCCACACGTTGATTGGGTCAATTTATAACCTACCGAGTGCATACCTTGTAGTTGATTATCTTTTATTTTTTAAATAATTATCTGGTTATTAAATAATTTTAAATGTTATTTAATTTATTGTATTTGCATTTTTCGTTTAATTAATTTTGATTATTTAATTAATTAATTATTGCAATCTCAGTTAATTGAATGTTGTTCTCTTCGGAATCCTCTTGAAGTTCCGTGGCACTTCAGTAGACCTAAATTGTCTTTGTACAGTAAAGTGTTGTTTTGACAATATTATAAAGTAATTATAACTCTCGCGTACCTTTGGTGTAGCACTGGTAGTTTAGGTCTGTCTGTGCGAGTTGTTCAGATGGTCTCAGTACGTTATAAAACTGTTAAGTTGTCAAAACAGTGTAACTGCACTGTTTGTA
This sequence comes from Magicicada septendecula, assembly GCA_034769895.1. NCBI lineage: Eukaryota > Metazoa > Arthropoda > Insecta > Hemiptera > Cicadidae > Magicicada > Magicicada septendecula. The sequence continues at coordinate 189,485,997 of CM068367.1, forward strand.
AGTAAGTGAGCTAAATTTATGTTACTTGGGCGCCATATGGAATCTCTGGTTCTTATATCATAAAATAATTTATTCAAAGAATAAAATAAATAAATTTAATTGATGTTTTTAAATTATTTCTTTGATTGAATGATTAAAATAATTTAATTAATTAATTTTATTCTGTCTTGTTTATGTATTTAAACGGTTGGCGCTTCACACGTTCAGCCGCCAACTTAACTGTTTGAGTGCCTTGAAATTGCAGGTCTTTTAAATAAGAAAAATAACTAATAATTGCTTCAATAATTTCTTACAACGTTTGTTAATTAATAATTTACTGGTTTATTGCTCACAGCGTGCTTACTTTAACTCTATACATTCAATTTAACAATGATTTATGGATTACAATATACCTGGCTTAATTCTCTCCTAACCCAGAAGGTTGGCAATGATAACTCTAATATCGGTTTGTTTATTTACAGATTTTTTATACCTCAAGGGTGAATCCTTTAGAACTACAGAATAAAAATAACTATGCCTCGAGTTACGATGCTTTACATACGTTTAATTTAATAGGTTAGTCACCTTTAAAATTTCAGATTGATTAACGAAATGTTCGTCTGACCTCGACAAGTTTTGAGGTTAACTATGGTTAGCCTAGATCGTTAATTATTATATTGGAATCTTATAATTCCTCTTGAAAAAAGTATAGACAATGCTTATTTCTTATAGTATTAATGTTTTGCGTTAGTACATAAGTGTATTATTTTTTATCCTAGTAACATAATATTCATACACTGTAATTATATATGGCACTGTACTCCCTGTTTGATAATCGCTTTGGATTATTTTTTAATTCACTTTACGATCTTATACACTGATCGTACACTTCACTTTTTCGCGAATGAACGATTATAACTTCTTGAGATTAAATTTTTGGTTTGGTAATTCACCTAACCTCGTTCTTTTTGTTTCGCACAACTAGTTAAGGGAACACTGCTTGTCGTGATGCACTTTAATAAGTATGTAACTTCTTCACTGCTGTGGTTTAATAATATTTGATGAAAATTTTGATCTGGAGTCCTGTAGTATCTGCTGGAATGGAATTCGAAAAAATGTCTTTGTTCAATCGTACATCTGTATACTGTATATAGTCCGCTGAAAACTCCGCTAGGCAGCGACAATTAATTTCTCAAGTAATGTCCTGATTGGTTAAAATTGACGTCATGATGCGGTCATTCTATTTTTAGCTCTTACATAATTGTTTTAAGCGTGGGTTTATTGTTGTTGGTATTCTTCTGTAGCCTTCCAAAATTCACAAAATTTATCATATTTATGTTTGTTTTTCAGTTATACTAATAACAAATTTGGTTCTATTACTAGCATCGTATTGCTCGTTCCTTTCTGGTTATTTTGATATGAATAGCGGCCAGTTTGGATACATTTTTCATTAATAAACTCTATCTTAATGATAGCCTATCTTAAATATTGTGTTGTTTTCAAATGTCTTCTGCTACACTTTGCAGATTCTATTTTTGTATTTTTTAACATTTATTAAACCATCATTTTTCTCTATTTTGAACACAATTATCTTATTGAAATTAACATAGTATTATCTAAATTTGCTGTATCCAGCTGAACATTAACAATCCTTATAACATATTTGTTTATTTATTATTTAATGGCTTCCTTACTTCATTATTAATGAGTCAAAATTATTCTTACTTCCTACACTTATTATACTTGACATTGTTTGGTGACTTACACCTTTTACATAATTGATATATCTCTATTTTCCTATACTCTGTATGGTCTCTTTATTATGATTACATGATTATGATTTTCATAATCTGTTTTGTCATCATTGGTTTGTCTATTATTTCAAGTTTAGAATTACTCTACTTCTTTCAGTATAGACTCCACATAAGTTGTTGTGAGTCATGAATTGTTTTGTCTTTATTACATTATTTATAATTCATTGAGTCATCTTAACTCATCTTATGGCATTCTCTTAGTCTACACAATTCATAATAAGGTTTTGTTCACCTTAACTGATAATACATCTTTCTACAAAATTTACCATCTTATAACATTTTTAAATACATATAGTTTTACATTGTTGATTACATTGAGATCATTTATTATTAGAACATATACAATTTGTTCTTTCATTAATTATTCTATCATCATGTAATACACTTTAAATAGGCCTTAATAAAATTTCACGTTACTATTATACATACTACACTTGGCCTACAAGCATGTGCAAAGTAAGAGTTTATCAAGCTAATTTACTCAATGACAATCTTAATATTTATAACATACTAATTATCAGCAACAGAATGTCACACTTACTTTAGTGTACCGACTCTTAAGGATTATCCCAGGGCGCCAGTAATAAATAAGCACAGTTGACTGTTATTAATTAAGTTTTTAATAACTACTTTGTATTTACATATTACAAAATTTGTAGATCATTGCTTTTAATAATTTTGCTATAAAATTTGTTCGTGCTTATTTCTTGGCTATGGATTCTTTGACTTATTGAGTCACCAAATATGATTTACATACATTTAAATTTACTAGGCAATAGTAAAATGAGTGTTCATTTTATTAGTTACTTGTATGTTGATCTCATTCTGCGACGCGATGTCATAAATTCTGCAGGTTCCAGGCTGGTCGTCCGACGTTGATCGTTGAGCAGTTATCCTTGTTGGTTTTGCACTACTTTATACACTGGTTTCACAGGTATTACACCATTCACTTAGATAATTTAGTGGTAACTACACAGGTGCCGTATACTAATACACTTGTTGAATACACAGTATATTCTTATTAAAGCTAAGTGCGTCCAACACCGGATTGATAACAAATCTCGACCGACTGTCCCGTACTGTGATGTTTAACACATTAGATTTCGCGATGTATTTCGACATTCAACGATTGATGCTATATTAAGTAAAACTTGGATATGTTACTCGATTTTAATTTATCTTCTCTAATTTTTCTGAACATTATTCTTATAAACGATTATTAAGTGTTTATAATATATAGCTTCCACAATGCTTAATATCGCGTTACTGTAACTGACTTTTCGTTGCGATTGAAGTATATTTATTTAAATTATCGACAAATTTTTTAACACACTAGATACGAGTCATTTAAGTGTAATCTCTCCGTAGACTAACTTAACTTCCTACCACTTCGTTTTTTATACATTGCTTCGAACTACCCTCACCAACTATCTACAAAATACACGCCGATTGGTCTGACATACCGCTAATTTCAAATTTACCCAATCTGTCTAGTGAAAACGTCCCGCGTAAAAAATTACGCTTTCCGTTATTCGTCAATTATTTGCGCGTGTAAACGTAGTGGGAAAACTTAGCGTCTATCTCCATCTCGCTCTCATCTCTCTCTGTCTAATCTAACGGTTCCTTTGTTAGATGCACTTAACTTTTTACAATCTTAGGACAGCCTTCTGACACCCTTGAAAATAATACAATTTTATGACGGTTCGTCCGCTATGTTACTTTTTCATATTTTAGCCGTCTTACAGGCGTCAACTCAAGGTCGTCTTTATGAACAACTCCCGCCCTTACTATAACATTTTAATACTTATTACTTTGAAGTACCACCGCTCTAATCGGTAGTTTTAGTTTTATTTTCTCCCCGCTTTCTACGAATTTATTTTTCTCTATGGGTACAACATAACTTTGTCCCCGTAAAATTGTTGAGAGTACAATTTTTACGTTATAATCATTATTCATTATGCCTTAGCATACCTTTCTTTCAAGGTTGATCTAACATTGTGATTATACTTTTAATCTTATTTTAATGGTTCATTTATTATAATCCATCTATAATTCATGATTATCTACAATATATTTCCTTTTGTTTGTTATGCAAATTATTACTTTTCAATTACTCAGCTAATGTGCTGTTTATACTACTTTAATACATGTTGTAAATATCAGTTCTTTCACCTTTAATTCCATTTATGGTGTTTGACTTTGTTTAATGGTTTCTTATGCTCACTTAACTAATCTATTTGGGAACTCGTCTTTGTCAATGGCTCAGTCACATCGTCTGGTTATGTTGTATTGTCATTGAATGCTGATAGTAGATTTACTACTGGTTATCATCACTTCTGGTTACTTAGTTGATTTTTATGGGACAGTTTGTACTGTTACAAAGTTTACATCAAGATAAGACAATAACTACTAATTAATACTGATAATAACATATAGTAATTAGCGAGTAATAAGTATTAATTATATTATACTCAAACTTTCACTAGTAACACTTACTTTTGGTTTTATGTCCCAAACGTTTCGACGTGGTGTCCGTATTCCTCAGTGGGTTTGAAATACAGAGTGTCAGTACAAAGTAACCGTTATCGGTTGTAGGTGTGTGTGGTGGGGGTTGCTGGTGGGAGGGAATTGGCGCTGGGATTCAAAGTGTGTGTTTGAACAAGTGTATCAAAAAGTATATGTGATCTATAGTGTAATTGGTCATTTAATATGTTGTTTGGTTGTAGTGTGTGATGTCTGTATATTTCATATTGTTCTGCTGTGTTTAGTTTTCTACTTTTAGGTAAGTAATGTAGTATTTCCATGTTGTGTTCTATGTTTGTGTAACCGTGGTTTTCATTTTGTAAATGTGTGGCAAATGTGGAGTGTATGTAGTTTGCGGTGAGGGCTTTTAAATGTTCAGAGTATCTTGAGGAAAAAGATCTTCCCGTCTGGCCGATGTAGAACTACAATCGCTGCAGTTTAATTTGTAAACACCTGTTTTGCTGTATGTGTCTGTGTCTTTGTTAGTATTATTTATGTGTTTCCTGATGGTGTTGTTAGTCCTGTATGCTACTTTATAATTGTGTTTCCTGAATGTGTTAGCAATTTTGTGTGTGTTGGAATTGTAGTATGTGAGTGTGATGTATTTACTGGGTTGTGTAATGTGTACTGTTGGTTTTATGGGTTTTACTTTTTGTGTTTAGGATGCGTTTGTGTAGTTTGTTTATTAAATCGGGATTGTATCCATTTTTGACTGCTATATTTTTGATTGTGTTGAGTTCTTCTTGGTAGTCATGTGTGTTTTGGGGTATTGAAGTGAGCCTATGGAGCATGTAGTTGAAAGCTGCATGTTTGTGTTGAGTTGGGTGGTTGGATGAATTATGTATGACCATGTCTGTTGTGGTGGGTTTTCTGTATATTTTGTATGTGTGTGTGTTGTTTGTTTTGGTAATTGTAAGGTCCAGGAAGTTTATGCTATTGTTTTGTTCTAAATCTAGTGTGAATTTTAATTTTTGGTGTATAGTGTTAATGTATTTGTGGAAATTTTCAATTTGTCTTTTGTTGCCGTTGTATAGGAGTAAAATGTCATCAACATATCTGTGCCAATATATGATTTTGTTGGTGTATTTGTTATTGTTTAATATGTGTTCTTGTTCTATGGTAAGTACGAATATTTCCGCTAGTATCCCTGATATAGGGGAGCCCATGGGTAGTCCATCTGTTTGTGTGTAAATCATGTTATTGTGTGAGAAATAATTTTGTTCGGTGATAATTTTGGTGATATGGATGATCTCTTTTATGTGTGTTTCTGGTGTGTTATTTAGTTTTAGTAAGTGTTCTAATGTTGTTAGTTTCTTTTATGGGTACATTGGTGTATATATTTGTTATGCCAAAAGAAGCTAGTGTTGAATTATGTGGAATGTGGACATGTTGAGTTTTATTCACCAGATCTAAATTATTTTTGACGGTGGTGTTGTTTGATAAATTTATGTTGTTTCTGATTAATTTATCTAAGTGTCTAGCTATTTTATGTGCGGGTGCTTGTGTGTTGTTTATAAGTATTAATTATTTAGTAATTATTAATTATTTTAGTAATGTGAGTTTTGATACACGAAATTAAGAAAGCTGATTATTGTTTAATTCCTGTTAATAGTTTTTGCCGTTTACTATTCATCATCATCATCCTCATTGGCTCGACAGCCCTTTGTGGGACCTGGCCATCTTCAGAAGATTTCGCCATTGTTCTCTATTCATAGCCATATTCTTCCAGTTTCTAATTCCAGAGTACTGATGTCCCAACTTACCCCCGTCCCTCCATCTAAGTTTTTGCCTTCCAACTTTCCTTTTGCCTTCTGGCTTTGCATTAAATATCTTCTTAATAACTCTGGTTTCACAACCACGTATGTGTCCAGCCCATTCTAATCTTTTTAATTTAATAAAGGTGACCACATCAGGTCATCAGGTTCACTATTATTAGTGTTATTATTATTATTTAACTAATATAAACTTCGAAGTGTTTGAATGACGTCTGATAATTCCCAACCGATTTAAACCATCCGAAGGTATTTTCATTATTTGTATAATATATATCTAGTCAGTACATAACTGAATAATTCCAACTGTAGCCTATATACTGTGCACCAACTATAAAATTGTGTGTTAATTGTTTAGTTAAATTTATAAACGTTTATTAGTACGTTTAATGTTTACTGATCTAAAATTTTGAATCTGTTCTTAAAACTCGGTCCTGTCTGCAGCCTGATGAGTGCTAGAGAAGAAGAATGATACAAAATCCGACGGTCAGCTCATTCGTTACCGGTAATCAGAGAATTTATCACACTTATTATCTGTGCTTATCTAAAAATATTAGATGATAGTAATAGTCATACTACAAATTAGAAAATAACTTGACAAAACGTAATTTGCTCAAAAGAATACAGTAACTTACACGAAAAGACTCCATTGCTGGGTAATTACCTTCCCAGTGTTGTTAGTCACAGATATCCGTGTCTGTCTATGTATCTTATTTCATCTCGTCATTTTCTCCATGTTACGTATAAATCATATAAGTCGGACCTTACGAATCCTCTCTGTGCTTACTGAGTGGCGTTTCAAACTGTTCACTCTTACTAAAAGTTTGTTTATTAAGAAACTGTTTTAAACATTATCGTGTGTACTGGTCCTTACAGTCAGCATTTTGGAAATTCTTCTTAGCGCTTTGTTTGCCAAGTACTTTGTTTTAATTTATATAATTTAAACAATCGCTTCAATGAAATTATAATTTTCCATACTATGGTACTTCTACATTCCCAACTCTACAACGGCTTTCACGTGGTGGGATCATTTACCTGAGTAACGTGAATGAAGACTGGATCCTACTCAGCAGTTCAGGAACACATAGTCACAACCTAGAGTCACGAGAAAGCTCAAAGTATTGGCCCTCGTTACCGAAAGCGAAGCGACCTCTTGCTATGGCAGTGGTAGGCGCTGAGAATTACTGGTGTAAAGAGAAAGTCAGCAGAAAATTTCTCTTTCTAGGAGCAAAATAAGTCCGAAGGATCGGCTGCAGGAACTAGAGGAGGAATTGAATTGAGGAATTATCATAAATTTGGAGTAAAGGTAAGAGCTATTAGAACTAACAGTTGGAACCACACAGTTATCAAGGAATTCAGAATTGAAGGAATATTGAAGGATACAGAAAATAATATTACAGAATTAAATTATACTTTAATACTTTAGATATAATTGAACTCATGATTATTAAAATAAGTAGAACGATGGAGAGAAGGAGAAGTCCAATTTTGTTGTCCTACTGCTTGAAAAATAACATATATGTCTTAAAACAACCATGTCTCTCTCACTCTCTCTCTATCACACACACACACACACACACACACACACACACACACACACACACACACACACACACACACACACACACACACACACACACGCACGCACGCACGCACGCACGCACGCACGCACGCACGCACGCACGCACGCACGCGCACACACACACACACACACTAGTTTTACATTTCCAAACAAATCGTAAAAAATTGCAGATGTAATAAAATAATATGTGTTCATTTAATTTAATTGATAAGCAATCTAGTATTACTGCGTTAATCAATAAATATTTTCATATACACTCTACCATGTCAATTTCTCTTGTACAGAAATTAAGTAACGTTGTAAAATTGAAATAACTTACCTTATCAGTTAACAAAATATAAGATGACAGAAATGATGCGAAGCATTCAATTTCAGTTAATGCGATTGATATTGCGACCGAAATTTAATTCAACCGGAAGTAATCAGCCAGTTTCGTATATGCACAAATCAGCCAACAAAATTTACACATGGTTGGCAGCCTCAAAAATGGATTTAAAAATCAATTGTTATGTGTGATTACTCAACGTATTCGTAGAGAAAAGAAACGAAATATTTCTTCACTCTTAATTTCCTGTTTACCTTGTCGGCTGAAAGAATTTTGTACGGAAACGGCATAATTGTAAACAAATTATGTTCTTATTGTCACGTACGTGGAAATCCATAATCTTATTGTCGTTGCTGGTTTGAGAGGACGTTTGGAATCGGAACCGGCGATATTTTTTTTTACATAACTTGTCATTACTACACGTTCATACGCATTCGGTAAGAGTTGTGATGCATTCAGAGTTATTAGTTACAGTATATGCAGCGCTGTGATCTTATAGCGTGTTTTTCATTACTTTCTACAACCATTACAAATGTCATTACGTGATAGCTCAAAACTGCGGCCAGTAAACACGTAGGGATTGGTCGTGCGAGTTGAAATGTTATGCCGGCAGCATGGATTCGATCTAGTCTGTATTGACCGACTTTAGTTCAGCTTTTGGTAAAATTATTTAGGAAGCTTCAACATCCATTATTGTTTTCCGACATTATTTTGGAGAATATGACCTTTTTCACAGAGGACGAGGATTAACAACATATTGAATTATTAAAAGGCAACTGAGGAAGTATACAAATTTAATTATAAACACCAGCTTTAAAAGTAAAGATAAGGAGATTTGGTAGGTGGAAAAATTTACTCTTTGAAAACCGCTATAAGTAGAAGCGCTTAATAAAGTTAATAACACTCAAGTATAATACTTAAACGCTTAATGAATAATTTTGAACTTAATAAAATAATGAAATGTTACTTGTACCCATCTGTTTTTCTGTATTTTATTACAATTTCGGATTTTTAAGGAACATTTATGCATTACATTACAGCAGTTGATTGTAACGTGTGAACTTCTGGAGTAATTTGAAATAAAACTTTTTAAAAAGTACAGCTTGGTAGTAAGGATAAATTTTCTAGTCAAATAAAACCTTCTGTCCAATACGAATGTTAAAATATTGGCCCTACGCGGGAATCTGCTCGCGTGCACACTGACACGCTAACACACCAAACCTTCATGTTCTATGTCACAATCATACTGGATATACAGTGAAAGGTCCGAAAGTCCGCAAGTTGCGGCAAGTCGTTTGAGGAACTCATTGAACTTACACGTATCTGTGACTAACTTATTCTCTTCAACATTCCATATTTATCGTTATTAAATCTTAACGTTTAATACATTCTTATTATTATATTTGTATCGTATTATTATTACTATTATTGTTATGGTGATCTGCGCTCGTTGGAAGACAGCACGCCTGGTGCTGTTCTGCAAGTAAAAAGGTGACCCTGAGTTCCTGTCTACGTATCGATCACTTTGTATGTTGGGCACGGCTGGGAAGTTACATGAAGAAACCCATTAGGACAAGACTGGCAACGACGATCAGAACTGTAGGAGATCTTCACGAGAAGCAGTTGGGCTTCAGGTCGGGAAGATCGACGGTGGAAATGATACAAACGAGGCTGTGACGCGAATGGTTGTATTGCTTGTGACACAGGATGTTAAAAGTGCGTTCAACTCCGCGACATGCTGGAGGCGTTGGACCATGACTTTCGCGTGCCGAGGTACCTGCTGCGGATGGTGGACGATTACCTCAGGGACAGAGCGCTGCTTTATGGAACGCAGGAAGGACAGAGGCGGTTGACTGTCACGGTCGGAACGACCCAGGATTCAGTCCTTGGACCGGACCTCTGGAACGCATCCTATGACAGCCTGCTGAGAATGGAGATGCCGGATGAGTAGTGTTTGGTGGGATACGCCAACAATGTGGCGGCGCTCGTAGCTGCTCGTACCATCGACCAGGCCCATATCAAGCTCAACAGGGTGATGCAATTAGTTAACAACTGGGTGGTATCGCATGGGCTGACGTTAGCGCCCTCAGCAAGGCGGAAGTCGTGGTCTTGACTAAAAAGAGGATTCCCATCAGAGACGGTTTCTGTATGAGGTAGCTGGTTAGTACTACCTCCAGAAATTCTGATATATCAAAAAATATATAAAGTATTTTTGTTGTACGATCGCAAATGTACTCAGTATATTTACCTATATTTAATGTTATTAAATTATCTGTACTGAATTTATTTTTAATTGCAACCGCCCACTCTGAACGTCGTAGCTTTATATTCATCCTCACTGTAATCCAGGAACGAGTTGAAGACGGAGTGATCGAGCCAAAACCAGCAGTATAGTATGTTGGAGCGATGAACGATTCCAAGTTGAGCTTTTCTGAGAAGACTAGGCAAACGGTGGATAAGATGGCGAAGGAAGTGATTTCGCTTAGTGGGCTCATGGCAAACGTCGACGGCCTGAAGTCAAGGAGAAGACTTTTGAAGGCAGCTGTCCAGTCAGTCCTTTTGTATGGACCGGAAGTGTGGGCAGACTCCCTGAATCGTAAGATTTACAGGTCCAAAGAAGAAGCTATTGGAATAGCATTAGCCTATCGCACGGTTTCCGAGCGGGCTGTTGTGGTCGTTGCCGGGGTAATGCCGATTGACCTTCTCAACAAGGAACGTAAGACCATCTTCCAGAGAAAAAAGGAGGTAGGTGGTGAAGCTGCACGCCGAGAGGCACGAAGTCAGATGATGGAGAGTTGGCAGAGAGCTTGGGACCAAGAAGCAGAGCGAGGTGTTGGGTGAGAAGGCTCATCAAGCAGATGAAGCCGTGGGCGGAGAGGAAGGGTGCGGAGATCGACTATTACCTCACACAATTTCTGACTGGATATGGGTATTTTCGACATTATCTGAAGGAAGTTGGAAAGGCCTAGTCACCAGAATGTCTGTACTGCCCGGGAATTGCAGACGATGTCAACCTCACCTTCTTCACCTGTGACAGATGGGAGCAACACAGGAGATATTAGGCAGGCGATTTCCCTGGATAACGTCTTCGAAGCGATGGTTTGAGGGAAAGATATCTTGAACTGTGTGGCACGCTTCGCAGAGAATAAATTCTACAGGTGAAAAAGATAGACTAGGACAACACGGTATAGAAGAGGAATAAAATGTCAGACGTGAACAACACGCAAGAACAATACGTGAGTTGTGAGACGTGAGTCGGGCTGAAGAACAGTAGGCCTAGACGAAATAATATGTCAAACAGTTCCATGTTAGTGTCCTAAAAAGGAAACTTACGTCGCTTTATTACCTGCATTAGATTATGCAAGTTATAATTTTGTGATGGTGATTATTATTATTATCATTATTATTATGATTGTTGCTGTTGTTATATGTAATCTGAAGACACAAAATAGTCTCATACCCACTTATTTTAGATTTGGTAAAATAAACGTAAAAGTTAATAATGATTCGAAACAGCAGAAATATCACGGTACATCACCGAAACGGATCACAAGAATAAGACGATTAATGGTATTAAAAAGATAAGGTGATTAGAAAAGGGAAAGAATTTGAGAGGATTTTTAAAGTTCTTCAATGCACACGATTTATTTCTAAGAAACGCTGAGTTATTCTGTTTCTTTTGTTAAGCGCTGAGGTTTAAATACGTACTAATTAGCTTACAATTAATTTTCCACGTAATGGCGTAAACACACATTTTATCTTCGTTGAACATTTTGATATCACGTCCTGCTTCCCGTCAATCCGCCTTCACTCTCACTCCCTCCACGTACATTCACACGCATCTGCGCTCGTGCATTTTATTTGATTTTACATCGTTACGATCGCACTTATTGTTAACAGTTGCATAACAAAAACATAAAAACCCAATTTCACTCTTTTTTTTTACACAAAAGCATTAGTTTTCATGACGCTTTTGATATGACGGCCGAGACAGCGGTCGCGTCTGAGAGCGAGGACAATGGTGCGCGCCAGTGTAGTCAACGTCCAAGGAATAATGTTTGTTACCGTACTGTCAGCGTATTGTGTGTGACAACTAGTGTTCATTTTGTAGTTCGGCGTTGGTATTTGGAGAATTTACCTATCAAAATATAGTAGACTAATTTATGTATATTACTTCTGTTAGAACACGTTCCCTATTGCGTGTGTCCTAAGTAACTTACTGGTTCCTCTATTTCCCAGATCACAAGTACACGCACAAGTGATTAAAGCGTCATGTATTCTAGAAACACTTTTATATTCAGCTTTATTATCATCACAGTCACTCAGGATTTGGCATTATGACTTGTTCTGCTTTTGAAACTAATGAAACTAAACAAATGACCACACAACGCATGCGTAGAATTTTGTCCTACATTTCATCATCTTTCTGACTGATATTCGTATGCCTAATGATTTTAATGTGTCTTCCGCAGTGCGTTCTTCGATTTAGTAAAAAAAATATTATTATTTAGTTAATTATAAAAAATTAATATTAATTATTATTTAATAATAATTATTAATTACATGTAATGTAAATTACATGTAATTACATGTAATTACATTATGTAATTAATAATGTACATGTAATTACATTATGTAATTATATAATTACATGTAATTACATTACAAAATGTAATGTAATTACATGTAATGTAAATATTCATTACATATTTTGTTTGCTTGATACCAGTTCTATTCTATAATTGACGCCATTTTTAATACAGCAGTCTGAACTTTGTTTTACCATTTTTATTGATTTCACTTACTATAATTTTTGGAAGACTTGCGGCGAAAAACAAACAAGAGTTTTTTATTACATAAAAACAGTCGGCTGGGGACCTTAGCACTGTACTGCCCATGTTAAAACTGTCGTTTTTAGATACCATTATCTAAAAAAGTATGTAATGATAAGTATTCAGATTTTTTTGCACAAATATTTTAAACCATTATCCGTTAACTACATTTTAACCCTTTTAATGTACACTGTCTACCTTAAATAATGTTTTCAAAAAACTACTAGGAAGTATATAAAATTGTATTATATAATATATTTTTAGTAATGAGCAAATACATTTTTTATATAAAAGGTAGTTAACATTATAGGCATTATATTAAGTTGTAACAAAAAATTCAATTTTATAGTCTTAAAAGTACCTACATTTTTTAAATGTAAATTGTTGAGGAGAGCAAAACCAAACCAATGGTTACATACAATTAGCTATATTGTCTAATAAAACATTCCTGCACCATATTAGCAATATCTTTCTTCTTCCTTTTCATCTCTCATATTTTTAAGTTTGTTTTAGCTTGCCTTGCCTTCTTAGCCATTTCGTCCACAGTTTGATCCATCCTGACCACATATGTTCTGCCAAACGTTTTCTTTAACCAGTTCACTTTTATTAAAAGTTATAATGGCATCCCATATTCCCAGTGTTAATTTTTCAAGTCTTACGAAAACGTTCTTTGGTATTCTGAATAACAGAACTGAGCTACACATTAGGATTTTCAGTTCGGTCATCTTGGCATTTTTTCAGTAAGTCTAAATTTGTTAAGTCTTTATAGATTGGTTTGATTACTTTCATCACAGCATCTGGAATAGAGTTTCTGTGGATGTCCCTGTCTCCTGAAATTAGAGTCTTCTGATACCTGCACCAGGATTTCTCTCCTTTGGAACATAATTCATGTTGTAATCATACATCTGTCGAGAGCAGGTGGAAGTATGTTGCCCATATTTCAGTTTTCATTTTATTTACGTCACGTGATTTTCTCTAATAGCCTACAGTTTTTCTAAAATGTTCTCTAATTTACTACAGTACACTTACAAATTATCTATAACAGCATCAGTCAGCCTTCCGCAGTCACTCAGTGGTTTATCATCAGACAGTTTATATCTTCGTACTTTATGTCGTCGCAGTTACTGTTTACAACAGTAAGCCATGTGTAGAATGAAATATTAAATTTACAGTGTCGCCAATTGCAAAAAACATATATGACTAATACTGAAATCTATAACTGTGTTGTAATAAGTGACAGGTAAATTTTGTAAAATTACGCTACAAACAGTTGTGAGCAGAACAATTGTTATTAAAAAAAAAAAACGAATTGTAGAAAATGTACTGAAAATCGCGGTCCTTTTACTTGTATAGGCCTATATATTTTTAGGGATAAAAAGCTTTGAAACTTGCAAGTATTATATATCCAAATGTTCAGAAAAAATATGAAGAATCATTTAAAAATTACAAGAAAGAATGAGGTTTTTTGTAAATTTTTGACTACGAGGTTCCCTTAAAGAGACAACAAAAGAAGACTGGGCACAAAGTTCAAAAAGCTGCAGCCCTAGTAAACGGATAGCCAGCAGCATGGGTTTGTTCTGTAGTGGATCTTAAAACATTCTGAAAAGTTAACTTAAAAAAGCTTAACGATACATTTTGTAATAAGGAGGTTAATTTGTAGCTTTAAAGAATGAAAACAATGTGCTGCTCCGTTCTAAAAGTGTAGATAATGTTTATCATGGAAATGATCTTTAGTAAGAGAATTAAATTTACGTCACAGCCAATAAAACAATGTGAGGATTCAGTAAGGAAATCAGGCTCTCACGACCAGTATCTGATTAGTAAACAAATGCCGGGCTGTTCATCGTCATTAAAATGACGGCTGTTATCGCAAAGTTGAACCATGGTAACAACACTGTCCATAAACTAAATAGCAAACTATAGGCCTATATATGTACGGGACCATGCAGAATGGGTCGTCTTACGACTACAAGGCCACCTCGATTTGCTCGGGGACTGAACTGATACCTGGAGGGTGTCTCTAAATGCATCAAGAGTGTAGCCATTCTATTCTCTAAACACCGGAAGAAACCGCGGAGGCAAATTCGCATCGGCAGAACGTACTTGTACTACGTAGCTTGTACAGTTGAACTTTGTATCTAACCGCCTGTATGATACTGCTTTGAGACTGCTCAACGAATTCCAATCAGTAGCAGACAACACTTGAACGGGTGCGCACCCTACATCACGTGCACATAATATGCTTGTTTCTGCAATTTTATTTTTTGACAAACGCAGTTTTGTGTGATATATGTGTTTTTGGGTTTTAAACGTCTGATGATGAGGCATACGCCTTGAAACGCGTAACGTAACTAAGTTTGAGAGGTCACACGGCGGACCGCATACAGGTAATCACTTATTATTAGTACTTGTGCTGGTCCAACGAAGTGAAGTATCTCGGTGTACACCTAGATCGTCGGCTCACCTGGCGTACCCACGCTTAGACAGTTCATAAGCAAGCGTCTGTCGTCTGAGCCTACTGTTTCCACTCCTGGTCAGCTCGGCTATGACAAGGAAATTGAGCAAAATGATTGTCGGCACGTATTTGCTGCCGGTCATTACTTATGCTGCCTCGGTCTGCGGATACCTTGCAGCCATGCATAAAAAGAAGTTGCAGAGCGTTCTCGACAGGGGTCTTCGGCTAGCGGTCAAAGTCCCCCTTCGATTCTCTTCTCGTTTTCTGAGGGTCAGACTTGGCGTCCGCTCCTTGGACGACACCATCAGGCGGCGTGCACGTAAATTTTATGGACGTGCGGCAAGGTTCCCAGATAATTCTCTTATAACCGGGCTGGGCCAGGACCGTATACGTCCAGGTGATTCGTGGAAACGACCTCGGTGCATACTGTGCTAGTGTAGACTAGCACAAACAGCTGATGTAAGGTCTGGTAAAGAGCAAAATCGCTCTACTTGGGCAGCGCCAAGAGGCAGGAGTTACAGAAGGCAGCTCGGAACTCAGTCCAGCGTGGTACGTCTCTGGAACGCACAACCACGCAGCCTAGAGTCAGGCCTATAGAATCTTGTCAAGTTTGCTACATACTTGATGGACAGTGTTGTTATTATGGACCGACTTCGCGATAAGAACCGTGATTTTAATGATGATTGTACCACGGTCTACCAGCCCAGTAATTGTTTACAAACCTGAGGACTGTTTAAAATTGTTGTCCAAATCACATTTATTTCAACAATTCTACTACACAAATACGATAATACATTGCACACTATTCTTAGTAACTTTAACAACAGCCAAAACATACAATTATGAAGACAAGATCTAAGGCCTACACGTCTGCCCTGTGTATTCTCAATTTAGAACAGAGAAAACAAGAGTAAATAAGATTTATTTGAAATATAGTTAACCAAAGTTAAACAGGTATAGTAGGCGTGTTGGCTAAATTTGTTTACATGTTAAGAAAGAAAAATAAGGTAATTTGGGCAATACCCGAATGAGTTTGGACACTGCATTAACTCATTCACCACCCCTCGTTTAGGAAAAAAGCAAGTACTTTCATACTTGGCTCTTTTGCCGAAAGGTTCAGTCATCTATCAGTAGGTTTACATATTCTACCTTTTTTTACTCAATATAGTGTCCTGCATTAAATACAGTGTTTTTTACTCAGCTTTACAACGTCTCACTTCAGAGCTTTTTTCAATACTAGTCTACTATTCAACTGCACAATATACAATTTAGTTCATTGAAAGCAATAGGTCTACATGGTTTTACATTCAATGCGTGGTTAGCGATACGATAAACTCATTGTATAGTTAGCAATACATCTAATCAAATATAATCTAATACAATCAATATAATCAAATCAAATGTTGGCAAACAAAGCTGTTTATTCCATGGAATATGGGTCAAGCACAAAATGAATGAATGCATGAAATTCCTTTTAATTAAAACCATTACTAATAAAATTCTTATCAATTAAATGAATGAGACGGCCTCACTCACTGATGTCACCGGTGGTAAGATAACAAGCCGCCATCTTTGACCTGAAAACACGCCTCTAACCACAGCTTCAGCGTATGGGTGAACTCTCTTGATTGCTTTGCTTAAAATAATATATTGTGGTGTCACTTTCTTAAAGTTAGCAGTTCCTATATTAAATTAGGTTTGCATGTGTATATATGCGTATTGTCTCTTCTCGTATATTTTATTACCTCCGTATTGTCTCTGTGGGTCCGTATTGTTGCTGTGCTAAGTAGCCTACACATTTATATATTTTTAGTTTACAAATCACTTAATATCTCACTCCATATAATCCGTCCATGCAGAGGCAAAGTAGACAATTACCTACGGGCGGCAAAATTTGAGGGGCGGCAAATTTTGGAAAGGTCAAATTTGACGGCCGTTATGTTGTTTTTATACCTAAGAGATGTTTCAAATGCCGCTCCATTTCGTCCCACTATGATAAGAAACTTTTAAAAATATATAGGTCTATTGTTTAGTAACTAGGCTTATTAGATAAAGAGAATAGTTCATTTACTTCTGATATGTATATGAAGTACATCGTTTTTCATAATTACATTTACATGCATTATTTATGTGATAATTCCATTATATTAATTAATTACTTAACTAATTAATTCGTTTACATTCAAATTTCGAACATCCTTTACCGACTCTGTAATTTGACGTGAGTGATACCACAAACTGCTAACCGTCATAGGCTGTGCATATAGGCCTATTATGCATAATTTCGTACCCAACCCTCACCGGCACCGCGTAAATTTTGGCTCGTCCATGTGGTTTTTGCTATTGTACACGTGGTTTATTATTAGCTGGTGTTTATACTAATATTAATCATAAAAAGTATATGTAAACATCCTTTAACACAACTCGGTGTAGTGGACACAGTTTTGAGGTTACTTTACGGGACTTATTTTCATTGTTATGCAACGCAGAAAATAACGATAAATAATTCTAATTTATGTGTAATTTTGTTACTCTAACGTACCGTCGTACTGCATGTGTCTCTATCGTTCATATTCATTTATCAGACTGATCTTAGAATAGGTAAAAGTTTTCTAACTTAATTTGAATTAAAATTTGAGACACAAACAAAGTTTCTCTCTTTATAATATCAGTGTAAATATTGAAGAATTTTAAAAATATTATAAGCATTGTTTTTAGTGTGAATCTTTAGAACATGGATGACGGAAGAAAGCGACTAGGTGCAGACAATATTTAAAAGTAAAATTGAAAAAAGAAAAAGAAGCTAAAGTGGAAACTATTGTAAAATTGACTGTTTATTCAAATCATGTAGTGTTACATGATACTTTTTTGTAATTACTACTTTTTTTTTGTTATTATTGTGCTTGAATTTTGTTGTTACGATTTGTTACGTGCTAAATTTTATTTTAGTGCTGACTGACTGACTGATTCTGGGCTGAGTGGTTGATGCGTGCAGATACGTACCACAAAGGAAACTGAGTTCCGAGCTACCTTCTGGAGCTCCTGCCTCATGGGCTTGCCCAAATAGGGCGATTTTGCTCTTTAGCAGGCCTTACATCGCCTGTTTGTGCTAGTCTACACTAGCGCAGTTTACACCGAGGTCGTTTCCACGAACCACCTGGACATATACGGTACTGGCCCAGCCCGGTTATAAGAGGATTATCTGGGAACCGTGCCGCACGTGTATAAAATTTGCGTGAAACCCTCCTTATTATGTGGTGCCGCTTTGTGAGCGAACAATATATCGATATAAAAACTGGTAAACAGTTTGAATGATGATTGGATACAAAGTTTTAGTAGGCTAGTAAGCGAAGAGCGTATAACAGCGCACGACGGTATACCAGGTCTGCATATAATGATACAACTCAAAATTTCGCTGAATTTAAAAGTCAGGGCGCATCTCACGCTGAAAAAGCACATCTCATCACCATCTGACTCACCGTACAATTATCCCACTGTAGTAGTACCTAAGAAAGTAGGTTCTGATGGAATGGCTAAGTATAGGTTTTGTGTTAACTCATTAACGATTCGTATCCCTACCACAAATAACGGATACTTTAGATTCTATGGGCAGGAGTAAATATTTCACAACTATTGACTCAGCCAGTCAGATGCAAGAAGATGATAAAGAAGATAACAGATTTTCAATCCCTGGTTATCATTTTGAAGTCAATCGCATGCCGTTTGGTCTGAAAAATGCACCAGTCACTTTCCAACACATGATGTTGTACTAAGCCACACATTTATCTAGACGACACTATCATGCAAACAGACTCGAGACAGTATTCGAAAGGTTAGAAAAATCTAATTTGTACATACAATTAGATAACTGTGATTTCGGTACCGAGAATGTAGAGTATTCAGGGCATAACGTGATTAGTGAAGGAGAAGTAAACTCTGATGCCAAGAAAATAATAACTAAGAGAATGTTTACATACTGTTGCAACCAATCAACTTTCTCTGTGCATATTTTTGCATATTTACACTCAATTCGTACTGAACACCACATCCTGGATCCATATATGACAGAGCTCTGCACTCGCTTAGCTTGCTCTGGATAGATAATGAAACGGCGACCTTCAGCAACCTATCGATTTGCGGATTACTAAAAACATCACTCATGTGTCACAGACATCGCACCATGCGATATCGGAACTCTTGGCACTTTAACGAACCGTTTATGTTGGCTCGCTGTAAGAGAATATCAAATTTGGTTCCACAGCATAACAAAATTTATAATCACCTATAAGTCTGAAGTCTGGAACAGGGACGTTTCTACTAGTTGCCATGGATTCGGTCAGTTGCGACCAAGTGAAAGTGCGAGGCGCAATTGACCGGGTTAGAATAAGTAAAAATGTCGTTTGCTCGCAACTGACCGAGACCGGTATGAAATGTCATAGCGTTCCTATAATAATTAGCAGGCTGTTACAGTAGGTTTACTCCAAACTTTACCGTCCTCGCGAAACACTTAAGAGTTTAAATGGACCTATATGCAGTGGCGTAGCTTTTGGCGCCCGGGGCAAGGAGATCGTCGGCAACCTCGCTTTTATAATTAAAAGGGGGACAAAAGAGCAAAAATTAAGGCCCATACAGTGAACAAAGTACTTAATAAATTCAAATGTGTAGATTTTTGTATGAAAGCACGTCCAGCAAACATCTTAAGAATATTTTAAAGTCAAAATTAAGAAATTACATATTATAATATTACCGGTATTCAGTTTGCATACACTTAGCCTATTAGTAACAAATGTAGGCTATAAAAAATGTAGTAAAATAAAAAAATTTTAAATATAAAAATGTTCTAATAAACATACAAATATTCTTGTAGGTTTAAAGCGCATTATCAGATCAATATCCTAAAACAACATAAAGTTAAACAAAGAACTACATTAAAAATAATAAAATTAATAACTTACCTTTACAGGATCATTTTTCCGTCATCTATTAATAAACATTTTATTTGTAATATTTAATAAATATTTAAAACGAGACGTTCTAAAATGTAACTTTCCTGGTCTTAATTGCTGCAAAGTCGGTTAATAAATCACTATAATCTTAAGACGGAGCAATGTCGCTTTCAACTGAAAGTATCGCTAGATTTGATACCCTGTCTTGAGATATTATTGATCGTAGGTACGATTTAATCAATTTAAGTTTACTAAACGATCTTTCACAAGAAGCCACAGACACTGGTAAAGTAAGACAACTTTTTAAAGCTGTTGCTAGTGTTTTGTAGGCTTCTAATCCCATTGAAGAAATGTATTGTAGCAGGCCCTGAGGTGTAAAGACCATTTGTTCTCCGTTAACTTTTGTCCTTTTTAATAAAAGTATGACGTCTTTCAAGGCACTGAACAATTCTTCATTGTTTAGGTCATGTGGATACAGTTTCGCAAGCACTGTGCACTTAATATTGATCTGGGAAAGCTGTTCCTTAAAATGTATATCCCCATCATTTACGTACGCCTCAAATTTACAGAGGAACCCAAAGTATTTTTCTAACTCTTTTATGTTAGAGAAACGGCTTAAAATTTCAACCGATAGTTTGTCCAAAATTTCTATTAGAGAACGTCGCATTTCTTGCCGAACGGTTAATGCAGAATCATCTGCTTACTCCCCTGGTATCAAGCTCTTCCTTATCATTTTTGTGATGCTGACACCCCATTCATTATATACCTGCGCTGCCTTAGTAATAACATTGTCTCACACACCTCATTCCTCCAAACTTTTAATTGGTCCGTTAGCGTCTCCAGGAGTGTCAATGCTTGAATAAGGCTTATTACTTTGGTCTGGAAGATTTTCTGGATATTGTCCATAGAAGAAAGAATATCTGTCCAAAAAAAAGAGCAAGGTCACAAAATTAAAGTTTTCTATCGCATTAATTATTAATGCTGCGTCTTTCCTCCTATCAAGTGTTTCTGTTGGTGTACTCCTCAGTTTCTGCAGTGCAACCATCACTTCATCCAGCTGAGTGAATACTGTTTTTACCGCATCTGCTTTTGAACTCCACATGGTATCACAATGTCCTAGAGTACCTAATATTTATGAAGTCTTTAAGAACACTCCATCTGTGAGTGGAACAGGAAAAGAAGGTGAATAGACGTTCTACTGTCCCAAAAATTGGCACTGCCTGAACATTTACATGAGCTGCATGAACGCCAACCAAGTTAAGCGAATGGTTGTCACAGTGAACAAACACAGATAGTGGATTAAAATATAATATTCTCTTCAGAACTCCTGAGTGGATACCAGCCACTGTTGCTTGATTGTCATACGACTGACCTCTGGAATCGCTAAGATTCAATCAATCTCTCTCAAGCTTACTTGTAATAGCTTCTGTGATTCCCTCCGGTGTTTTTACTTCTAAAGGAATAAAATCTATGAAGTCTTCCTTGATATCAATAAAATTGCATTTAATTTCAACAAATCTTATAATCTGAGACATTTGTTCTGCATGTGCAGCAGCTGGTGTTGTGTCAAATATAATACTAAAGCACTTCGCCTTCTTACATGCAGTAATAATATATTATTGAGCACTCCACTCTTTCTCCTAACAGGCTTATTATTTCATTTTGAATTGTTGGCGAAAGATATGATTTACACCCAGATTTACGAGATACTGAATCCAAAAGAGATCTCATGACGGTCAAATTTAGCCAAGTATTTTAGCAATGCCAGAAAGTTTCCAGAATTTTGATCTTTAGTAATTGACTCTCAATGTCCTCTCAGTGCCAGATTTTATTATGCAGGAGTGAACTGTGGTAATGATCCGTTCGAGGATTTCTTTCCATGACTTACCTGCTTTACTCATTTGTTCCTGAAGTAGATCATCAATAAATCCCCCTTTGTTTAAAGAACGTTCCAATTCCTTCCATTCCGAAAACGCAGACCGATGAGCAAGACTATTTTCATGATCCTGAATTTAACTTTCGCCACGACGAAAACCCATTTTCACTATTGAAATGGCTTCTTTGATAGTTTTTTGTGAAAATAAATTCCAACAAAAGCAAAATAGAGATTTTGTAGTTAGAGAAAACACATCCAAGTACGATTTACCTTATCATAATGAACCTTAATTACAATGCTTGAGTGTAAATAGACTAACACTGTTTGTCACGCGAGGTTTATGACACGGGCAAGCTGGCTGGTTATGCTTCTTTTATGAAAGGAATAGTCATATCAAAGAAACAAGTTGTTTCGTGTTTTGTAAACAGAAAACAATAACTTCAAGTCTATGCTCATTTTGCCGCCCTCCTGGCTATGCCGCCAGGGGCGGCTGCCCCTTTGGCTCCCCTAGCTACGCCCCTGCCTATATGCAGGGAGTGCATTCGTTACCTTAAAATAGGCGCTTCATGCAGAACCTATTCTCCAATTCCGCGTTTTTCTTCAGAAATTCTATTGGCAACCGATGCTTCCGCTACTGCGATATGTGGAGTATTATTTTACCCACAAGATGATTATAGATACCCTATTGTATACACTAGTCGACAGTTGAGTAAAGCCGAAAGATATTATTCCGTAAGTGAGAGGGAACTCCTTAGCATTGGTTTGGCTACAGAAGTGTTTCTATGTTACTTATTAATATGTGGAAGAAATTATGCCGTGACATCAGACCAAAATGGATTAGTCTAAAACATTCCTCCTCCAGGTACACGAGGTGGGCACTAGTCGTAGTTTGAATTTGAGCTCGAGTTTGAGTATGAAGTCAAACACAAACTTGGCAGACTTAGTAACTGTGATTCATTCAGCAGACACGTTAATGAAATGCGATTTCCTATCTGATGCAAAACATTGAGTGAACAAAAGAATGACTAATTTTGTACGAGTATATTAAGTAAATTAACAGGCAAAAAACAATTAATAACGGAACCTAGGGCAAGGACTACGACAGTCTGCTTAACAGATATAGGGGGAAAAAATAAATGGTCAACCAAGAGCACTAGTAAATCGAATAATAGAACAGCATCATGTTATACCTTTTTCTAGATATCATGGGATTAAAAAGACATTAGCTATATTACAAGAACGGTATTTCTCGCCTACGATGAAAATAGATGTTCATGATTACGTAACCAAATGATAGTGCAATCATCGAAAAAAAAACGACTATCGGTCGCACTGATGGATATAATCTGAAAAACGGTTTGAACTCGTGTCATAGATATAGTAGGGCCGTTACCAAGTTACCATTCGGGACCGTAAACGGAAATCAGCACCCTTTACCAGTCATGGATCATCTAATTCGGTATTGTGAAACGTTTGCTATACCCGATCAGACCAGCGAAACTGCCGTAAAAGGCACTATTATAGCCGCGGAGTACCCAAGAAATTGCCGAATGATCAGGGACGAAACTTTGTATCATCTTTCATTAAAGAAGCGTATAAGTTACTGAAAATAAAGGAAATACAAACCACTGCCCACCGTCCACAAACAAATGGGTTATTAGAACGGTTACACAGAACACTCATGGTGTATCCTAGGCTTTCGTGGTCTTCCATTTTCTTCGTGTCGAAAGGCGTTAATTCGAACAGACGTTTCGCGCTCACATCTGGAGGCCATCTTCAATGTAAAATAAGGACTTAACGACTGACAAGGTGTACGTTAGGACAACTACAGTGCTATGGCAAAGGCCTTTTATGTACTGACGTACACCTTGTCATTTGTTAAGCCCTTATCACACTGAAGATGGTCTCCACAGGTGAGGCCGAAACATCTGTTCGAGTTAACGCCTTTCGGCACGAAGAAAATGGAAGACCACGGGCTTACAGCCCGGATAGTAGTTTTAATATTTAATCATAAATGGTGTCAGTATGTAAACAGAAACGCTAGTTACTGGGACGAGTGTACTACGCTACAACGCTAGATGATGGCGTATCGAAGTATACGAAACGCACAGTTACTGGTTACTGTCCATATGAATTACTTTTCAGGAATTACATTCATCCAAGGTAATGAACGTACTCTTAGATGACAATCTAGACGTACAACACGTGACTGAAGACAACATTTGATCACATAAATTTAAAGACATTTTTGGCAAACAAATTAAATTAAATCCGAGAAACAGGAGCAAAAACGCCACAGAACGCGAGTGAACAAATGTCGGAACAGAGAACAGGTGTGGTATCAGGTACTACTAATTGAACTTGGTCTACACTGCCCTGCAACTTCTGAACGTTTATTAAACAATTACTTCAAATACAACTTGGGCAACTCTTAACCGAATGGATGTCTGCCGCATCGATTATAAGCCGAAAGGACGGAGAGGTGTGGGGCGTGGTAGCGACCAGCTCTAGTCTGTCTGCTAGGGAGCGGAACAAACTATTTTTGGTTTAATCCTTGCTGAAGATGATGATGATGATGATGACAACTTGGGCAACGATTATAAGAAACCTCAAAACGTTACCATTTCTATGACACGTTTAGTAAATTTCTGCAAGCAACCAAGTGACGATTCTGTTCTTTATTCTGATTTATGAACTCATTACTTTACTGAATTATTACTTTTAATATTTCAAGAAGAATCTAAGTATCTCTATTAAAACAAATATAAGGAAAAATTTAGTATGAGAAATACAATACAGTAATCGCAAGTTGCTCACCAAGTCTGCTGATGTGTTAGTAGCGAAAGGCATAAATAATTGAGATTATCACGAAAGTATTTCAGAACAATCTACTTATCAAACTGACGCGGCTCATCCGATTGATGTGAACGATTGTTTGGCCAGCGGAGCTCGAGTATTTATTGGGAACTGGGGCCGAAAAGCTCTACACGAGCGCCCTTGACGTTGTTTACGTCTGTGGTCAGCTCCTAAGGAGGAGCGTTAACGCCTGAACAAAAAAGAAGATTCAGAGGATATTTTAGATCTGCTTTTGGTTAGCAGAAAAGAGATGTGGTAGACACACTTCGTGGTAACCAGAAGATGGAGACGTGTACCCAGTGTATTCTCAGATTAAAATAGCGAAAACAAAATTAAATGAGACTGGTATATAATTAAGAAGTAGGCGTGCTGGCCAAAGGAATTTATATATTAAGAAAGAAAAATAACTTAAGGAATGTTGGATGAATCCTGAGGGACTTCTTTATTTTCTATATTGTTATAACTAAAAGCTGGTTTTACTGTTTCATTCATGTAGTTTTGTTGTATAGCAATAAACTTTATATCAACTGAATGCATGAATAAGTTTTAGCGACGTTTTCTGCCTGATACAGAATTTGATTCTCGGTATGATTAATAAAATCGTGAGTCAGAATTACATTCAAAACTCTCAAGTTCACATGTTTTGAATTAAGTTCTGAATTCAAAGATGGTGAAAGAAAATAGTGTACTAACAACATGTAATTGAATCATGTATAATAATCATGTATATTACCAATAAAGCATATATTAGTAATTAACAAATTAGTATATGGTAATATTAATTTGCGTAATGTTGTTTATTATAAATGATTTATGTTAATAAATTATACAAATATTTCTGAATAGTTGATAATAGGAACTAATATCCTACAGTTTTACACAGAACTCATAACACCATAAAAAAGATATACTTTAAATAAAGTATGAAAGTGATATACACCTAAATAGTAATCTTTACAGTAAATTAAACCGTTTATTGTCCAAATATTGTAAACAACTAAACTGGTATAAAAACAAAAATAAGACAAAAAGTATCTAATTACAGAAGACAGAATTTGCTAATTTCAAAGTCTGAAATTTGCTGTTTTAGTTCTGAAATTTATTTATTCTGTTAACAGAGATTTTTAATGTTATCACACCGTTTTCGTGATAAGATTAATCTTCAATGTAATCCGAATACCATATATTGTTTATTCATAAACGAAAGACGTAAGCAATAAACACAACATATAACAATCGCTGGTAATGTACTGTGCTGAAAAAAAAACATATTCCATAAAAAAATAAAAACATAAAAAGTTGCATACGTTTCTTTCTTCAAGGAATTCACACGCTTGACCTGCACGCTGGTGTAGTTCATGACAATCAGCTATTGTTTCTCCTACTCGACCAGGCTTACGACATGGTCCTGAATAGATTGTTCTTATGTAACAGTTATGATATCGATTTTATGGTAATACGTAGCTACTAGTAATAATCATATAAGTCAAGTTCTCTGTAGTAACGTGTTGTTAATCAAATAAAAAATAAGTAACAACGCAGGGCGAAATCGTATTAATCACGCTGTAACAATTTTCAGATATATTCTTATGATGATGACTACTTGGATAAGATGATAACGTAGTAATAAAAGTGGTTATAAATAATAATAATATACGTGAATGTAGTAGTTGTATTTATCATCGAGACGTCTTAGCCACAGGTGGCCCTTCAAGTGGGTGGGTGTCATAAACACCATTCCCGAGATAACCTTTGTCGTGTGTAGTAAAAACAGCGTGACTGAGAAAGATCACCGCAGACTTAGCCGAGAGACTGAAAAATTCGTCTAACAATAAGCTATGGCCTTAAACCCAGCAACGCCAAAGCGAAGAGTAAACTACGGCCATGCAAAATTAAATTGCCTGCGTATATGACGTTAATATTTGTTTTGTATAAGTACATGCGAGCGCGCACGCTTATGTTTTATTTTGTTTTCTATAATACGTAAAATAAAATTGTTACTACGTGTGCTGCCAGAATTATTTTCATTTAGCTTTGATACCATTTAATATATGCTTATTATAATCATTTTGTAGCTGACTTAGAATTGAAAAACATCTTTGAAAATACGCATAGATAACAAATGTTGATAGTAATCGTTACGAATTTGAATAGTAAATGAAAAAAATTATTTTGTTTCATTATCTGGGAAAATTATGCGAGTCTAGACGTACAGTTTCCGAGGTTACGTATTCCACGGCTGAAATTATGTGATCCATTGCCTAATAATTTCTTACCTTATCATATTACAGCCCAGTATTTAATTATTACCATAGTTTATATTCATATTACAATATTATATATTTCATAAGTAAATAGATACACACACACACACACACACACACACACACACACACACATGTATATATTGTGATGATATTTATTTATAAGTATTGTAATTAAGAAATGCCACACGTTGGTGACGACATTAATTGTACTGTAATTATTTGCAGACATTTTATTTCTAAATGCCATACATTGTGGATGCCATTTAATGTACTGTTATTTTGTTATTTGTATGGTATTTCTATCTGCTCATAAAAAGAAAACTCTATCTCAGGGTTAACAATTATTAAATTGATTTATATTATTTAATGCTGTGTATGATTTATTCTTTTCTTTAATCCGTACCAAATAACGTTAGTGTATAAATTTTTTAATAAATAACAAGGTAAGAATATCTACCATATAAATGTAAATAGCTTGAATCTGAACTCTTCACAACTGCAACGGGTTCAATTCTAGTTGATGTTTATCATCTTGAAGGTA
This sequence comes from Magicicada septendecula, assembly GCA_034769895.1. Taxonomy (NCBI): domain Eukaryota; kingdom Metazoa; phylum Arthropoda; class Insecta; order Hemiptera; family Cicadidae; genus Magicicada; species Magicicada septendecula. Next base: position 189,513,765 of record CM068367.1, read on the forward strand.
ATGTTAGGCTTCGTGGTTTGTTCCTTCTCTGGGATTTCTTATTAGATTAAATGTTGAATTATATTTTCTTCTATGATTACTAAATTGATACTTCTTCGAAATATCGAATTTTATTGTATTGACACTCAAACTATCTTCCAGGACAGGCTTCTTCTTTTATTTCGACGTACTATAAATGATATACTCAGACTTCTTGAAATATTGTTGTTTATTAAGTTGTATAAAATTATAATTCTTTCAATGTTACAGATTGATACTCTTGTATGTTATTAAATTCAATACCAATGTTAACTCCCTTCCTTTAAAGGGTTCCTTTATTAAATACAAAATTAAACTCTTTTACAAGACCACTCTTAGATGTTTATGTGATTAAATATAAAAATAGACTTTGTGATGTGTGTCGTATTGCATATAAAATTAAACTTTTTGATGTGTATCTTCTGAAATATAAAATTAAACTAAACAAATTTTCTTCCATTTGAATACAATTCAAATCTAACAATTTACAATTTGCCATTTAGATACCTAACTACATTCGTCACATCTTTCCATCATATGACTCTTAACAACATATATAATTTTATTAATTATTATTAATTACATTTATTTGCTTTTTTTACATTATCTATATACGTAATTAGTATATTTTAGGTTACTATTCTATTAATCTTTCATTTTATTTGAATGTTTATTTCCAATTTAATATAATAATTGTCAACACATATTTCTTAATGCTGTTCTATATAATATTGGAGTCTACCTCTATGTTGGTCGTGACTAACACTCAGTTTTTTTGTTTACAATCCTAACATATGTTCACCATACTATTAAATTTATATCTTCTCTCTTTTAAAATTATTATTTCATTCTTATGTACTGTGGTGTATTTTAACAGCAGTACAATATATATAATTATTTATTAATATTAAGGAACAAATAATACTGTCGAAGAAGAAAAGAACTTCAAAAAGTGAAGGAAGTTGTGTCATCGGAGTCCATAGACGCTCGAAACAAAACTAAGGAAGGAAAGAAGATAACAAAGAATAAGAATAGACTACTTGCTGTACAATACAATTGGTTACTAGACATGAAATAAGATTTTATTTTCATAAAAAATGCTTTACTTTCTGCCTAAACTAATCTAACCTAACCTGCTAATCTGCTATCTCAGGTTTCATGAGCGGTCTGCGTGATAGACGAACATGTTTTGAAGGTCCGTCAGGAGAGAAAGTTTGACAAACACTTTTGGTGTAAATAATAAAGCGTAAATCTACGTGGCGCAGAAGCGGATCCATTTCAAATCGATAAGCAAGAGAACACGATTATAAGAAATAATAATGTACAGTACGAAAGATTCTCTCTAAAAAACTCTCAAGCTTTATAGAAGTTGCTAGAAAGAATGGACAATTCTCGAATTACCGTATGAGTGTCAGCCACTGGCATATTGGCGTACTTCAATGGTAAGGCAAGAATGTAAGATAAAAACTACTTGTACTATTGCGAGCAACAATAAACTATATAAGTGTATATATTTATATGTGTGTGTATAATTATTTCACAATCAGTATATAATTCATACATAAATAAAGCTAAGAAAATAAAGAACAATGAGCTCAATTCACATATCAGAAAGAACAGACAAACCGTTATTGTTCATAGATAACATTAGGTAAATGTTTACAATATTTTTAAACCTACATCTCTCATTAACATAAAAATTGTCTATTCTCAATTCAGAAATATTAACTATAAAGCTACAACTTTACGTGATTACGAAAATGTCTCACGACGGAATGTAAATCCAAGGACGACGACGACGACGACGTGTGTGTGTGTGTGTGTGTGTGTGTGTGTGTGTGTGTGTGTGTGTGTGTGTGTGTGTGTGTGTGTGTGTGTGTGTGTGTGTGTGTGTGTGTAAGCTTATTGGCCCGTGTAATAAGAGCGTCTTTCGGGTACAGGGCTACTGGATTTCTGTAATAAAATACAAACTTACCTTAGACCAAGAGCAGAGCTGGATCTCTGATGGTGCTTACTTTTGCCTTTGATCAGCGTATTAAGTCGATCCTTTTTCGATAGTTTGTCCTGAAGGCTGCAGGCGCTTTTCGGGCGTCGTTTGACACGACAACGGTGGTTCAACAACAGTACGTCATCTTCGAATCCGACCTTGGCCTTCCTGCGAGGCGTTGTCGACGATATATCGCTTCCGAAATCGTACACCGTACTTTCGAATATCTTGTTACTCTCTTCGTCCGACTTGTCCCGTATTTCCGAACAATCGCTAAAGGTCATTTTATGGCTTTTTTCAAACGTAAAAGTCTAAAGTCACACGTGCACGTGTCGACTGCAATCGATAGCCAACTTGTTGTTTACTGGTTGCTAAGCGACCGCTCGCCCATACACAGAGACCAATTCCACGATCAATTACCTGACGATTCTCAGTAGTAATCTCCCCGCAGTCAATTTGCTACTGAAAACAAACGTCTTTCACTGCGATAAAGTGTTAACAAGGTACGGCGCAGTACGTGACGTAAACGAAGCCAATGAAGCCGTCCACTGCCGAACCCGCACTAGGAACTTCTAAAGAGTTAACATCTTATTTAAAACACGTATCAAATTTGTATTGTCAATTTTTATATTAAATATTTTGTAAATTAACGTTTAATTTAAGTTACCTAACAAATAAAATTACCGAAATAAATATGCGTTTAAATGCAAAATAAAATTTTATGAAATAATAGCCACCATTATCGTGACATCTCCATGCAGACATACAATTGCTTTACAGCAATAATACATAATATGTCTACAATGTGTGCGTGTGTGAGTCCGCGCGTGCAAATACAGATTTATCTGTATAAGTCTGTCTGTCTATCTCCTTCTCTCTCTAGCTTTTGTTTATGATACAGTCATTCCCTCTCTAAACACAATAATTTACAATACGTCTGTACCAACTCAATCGAAGATGTTTCCAGTATGTCAATAGGGTTGGCCCTGAAAACAAAAGTAGTATCTGGATGTTTAGGTTATTGCTGTTACCATCCTGTGATAGTTTCTGCAACCTATTTAACCACCAATATCTCTCTCTCTCTCTCTCTCTCTCTCTCTCTCTCTCTCTCTCTCTCTCTCTCTCTCTCTCTCTCTCTCTCTCTCTCTTATTTGAAGTACTCTCTTTCTTTCTCCAAACACAATAATGTACAATAGGTCTGTGCTAACTCTTTCGAGTTGTTTACAATATGTCAACAGGGTTGACCTTGAAAACAAAACCATTATCTGGATCTTTAGATTATTGGTTTTACCATCACGTGATAGTTTCTGAGACCTATTTAACCGTCAGAGTTTCTGAGACCTATTTAACCGTCAGTCTCTCTCTCTCTCTCTCTCTCTCTCTCTCTCTCTCTCTCTCTCTCACACACACACACACACACACACACACACATTATTTCGAGTATTCTACAATATTGTACACAGTTTGTCAGTTGGCCAACTTTGTAAATCTAATTACATTTCCTTAATTTCGTTAAGTTACGGGATACAAAGTAGTGGAACCGTTAGGTCTGCTAACGCTGATACGTACCCCCCCCCCCACACACACACACCTATGAATATTGAGGAGGAAATTTATAGGAATATTTTGAGTAACATTTGTTACTATTAATTTGTCTTATGAATTTATTTTATTTACTTTGAGTTGAACATAAGCAAAGCTTACTAATCTGCAAAACTTTAGAACAAAATAGGTTGTTGTTAATAGTGCGAACTTTAAATTTTAATTAAAAAAAATTAGTCATTTCTTCAACACGTGCACTCCACACAAACAAATAAATTCACATTGGACAAGTGAAACGAACTTCTCTCATTAATACGGGAGAAAGGACTTTTGGCATTCACTGATACTCATCACTGCATTGTTTGTTAATTCCCGTATCTTCATTTCTATTCTGTCTCTTTACATTTAATCTCTTTAAATAGATTTTTGACATAATTGTTAGGTTATCTTCGTTTTCATTTTTAGTTCCCAGATTTTGACGGAACTTGCTTCATTCTCCGACATACATAAATACTTCCTCGCAATCTTATTATTGATTATGCAGTCCGTTCTGTGAAAGTAATTGCCAACGTTCTTTCTGGTACTGCTAAAATAATTGGACACGAAACGGATGCATACTGCACAGTGTCAAAAAATTCTCATTGTGCTGCGTAATTTTGACGCGTTGTTTCAATTTCATTGAATTGCTTCAATCATTTTTTGTTCAGAAGAGCTGCATGGTAGGTGTATCTCATGGTTTTGTGTCACCTCACACCCCACTACCTGCACCGCTTTCCCTGCCCGATCTGCGCGAAGCGTTTGGTGTCTCACTATTTCATCTGTACAGTCCATTCTTTACCGGGATGAAACTAACTTTGTTTGCGTCACATAATTAGCACACGATCTGCGGAGGATAGGAAGACGTCCACAATTCCGGTACTTGTATTTACAAACTGTATGTAAATGTACCTACAATGCATAAAACCTTACAGGCAATTAGAGCAATGGAAAATTAAATAGGAATTTAAGACATTTTAATGTATTATATTTTATTATTAATTAAAAATAATTTTGTTAGATGATTTTATCTAATTTAAAATTAGGCCAAAATTTAATTAGCCTACTCAGATAAAATTTCATTATAGAGATCCGTGACGATGCCTGGCACGAAAGTTGAATGCGTTAACTAATACAATACTTTTTACTGGGATTTCCTTTGATATATAAAAGATATTCAAGTTTATTGTGTAAGCAGACGGGAGGCACAGCAACGTTATACGTCATAGTTTAATTCACTGCATCACGTTTAAATAAAGAATATAACGATTTCAATCCGTTTCGCCCCACGTCTTAACACACCTCATACGGCCTGGTTTCGTTGAAATACACAAATACAAGATAGGCCTACCAGTTGGCACTAGACATGTGCAACGTGCCATGAAGAAATAGTTAAGTAATAGATAAGTTTACTATAGTTTGTGTGCTATAATATGTTAAGTAAGTTGGTGAATTAGTTTTTCTGAAAGTTTACATTGAATAAGGTAATGAGCCTGAAAACAAGAAATCAGCTGAAAGTGACAAAGTATTAACGAATAGTACAGGAGTAACGGACCAGACTTTTCAGGAAAATTTCAGCACTCACCCCTTCTATCTGGCTGGGTCTTGTGTAACTTAAACTCGTAATAGATTAAGCTCGACGGGTGCATAATCTGCACATCATTCCACGTATATTTGGAGCGTATAATTGACTACAATGTGTTTACATCGTAAATATATTCGTTTTGCACTAGAGGGAGAGCAAAAATCAAGATCAGGTGTATAAAGCCACAGATAAGTTGAGGTCATAACTGACGCAAGTTGATGAAAGGGGGAGAAATCCAAGAGGAAACATAAAAACTTGTTATTAAGAGAGAGATGTACGGGTATTTGCGGAGTACCTACTTCAAGGTGAAAGAGAAATATAAGTTGTCTAGGAAAAATACAGCGGTCAGTATTCAGTAACGTCCGACCTGATGATAATAATATAGTAATAATAATAATAATAATAATAATAATAATAATAATAAGCAGAAGAAGAAGAAGAAGAAGAAGAAGAACAACAACAACAACAACAACAAGAATACGTTTTGCTTACGTTTTTACAATTTTATATAGGCTACCAATGTAGAATAAACATGTCACGTTTTACGAGTATTTTTCACACACACACACACACACACACGCACGCACGCACACACACACACACACACACACACACACACACAAATATTTATCGATAAAATAATCAGATCTTACGCATGACGTAACTGCTTCCTTAACTTTGAAAAGAAGTATAGGCCTATCTGTGAAAATAAGTTTTTGTTCTATAACGCGGTGTAGGCCTATACAACAAAATTTTGTAAATGGCCTGTATATTTAACCAAAAGAGTTATCCCACTTATTGACAGGTGGCACAAACGTATCAGTAACGAAATTATAATTAATAATACAAATAGATTGGTGCAGTTGCGCAGAAAATGTGTGTGTGGGAGGGGGAGGGTGGTAAAGAAATGATAAAGACAAAAGGGAATGTCAGAAATTAAAATAATGTCACATAAGCGGAATTATGTATTTAGGCTGCCTATATATTCGAGTAGGCTACTAACATTTTTGTAACCGTCTTGCGTGTACGAAATCATTTTATGTAAACATCGCTATTAGTCTAGTGGTAGAGGAATGTTTATTGTCTTGGAACTCGCAATGTATCCTACTCAGTTTACGACATTTATAGAGCAGTGATTTTTCCTAACACAAACTTAAAAAAAATTATGTAATAAACAGTTTTCTGCTTGCTATTCGATTCCCAGTCAGATGTGCTTATAGTTGTACACAGTTTTTCGAATTGTATTCAATAATTGTATCGTATTTTTTAAATTTAAAGGTTTATTAACATTTCCAAAACAATTGAAAATCTTAAGAGGTTTTCTTTATTCCTCACGTACGAACCAAAGACCGAATGTGGCTCAATACCTCTACCGGTGAAGTAATTTGCATGGCAACTTCAATACAATGTGCGGCCATCTACATTATTTGCACACCCATAGCGTGATTTTGAAATTTCCGATTTGAATTGCCATTGCAAGAAGAAGAAGAAGAAGAAGGAGGAGGAGAAGGAGACGTAGAAGATAAAGGAGAGGAAGAAGAAGGCGTAGAAGAAGAAGAAGAAGAAGAAGAAGAAGAAGAAGCACCAGGAGACGTAGATAGTGCAGATGTGGTTTTTGAATGACGATGCACCTGCTCACTAGTGTCGGGATGTGATGAACCATTTAAATAATACATTCGGTAATCGATGGATTGGTCGAAACAGACCATTAAAATGGCCACCTCGATCTTCTGATCTCACGCCAGTAGACTTTTTCCTTTGGGGCTGGATGAAGTCGGTAGTTTATTCCGCTCGTATTCTTACTGTTAAGAATAAGCCTGATGCTATAAGGTGTGCCCGGCTAGCATGGATTCGCCGAGCTGAATTCTGGATTCAACAAAATGGAGGCCACATTGAACAATTGCTTTGAACGAACGTTTGCAGCTTTATCAGTTTAACAATTTTAATTTGTTAAGAAAGAAAAATTCAGTAATGTAAGTATTCAATTTGTTTTCAATTACATTTGTTGTGAAAACGTTTACGAAAACCTTTGTTCCATTTAAAATTGTAACATTTTTCTGGCGCATTTTGGTCCGTTTTGTTTTTAATTAATGTCACATTTTTCAATTTTGCATTTACTTTTAATAGACTTTATCACATCACTTTTCTCATAATTAAATTCTCTAAAAAGTTAGTTAGAAATGTGTATTTGTTTATTGGCAACTTGACGAAGTTATTTTATCCCAAATCTAAAAATGTGTATTTTTCGACTCCGTTTGTGTGTGTGTTTTCTTAGAAACTAATTAAGGTAGAGTTCTGGAACCTCTTTTATTCACTTTTTCAGATCAGAACCCATAAGAAACCACCAAATTTACTCTTCACTTTATACACCAAGAATTTTAGTATGGCTTCATTTACTGTGGGAGCAGAAATCAGGGCGAAGTGTTTCACGAGACGTAACTCGCTAACGACCCGTTGTCGGACCTGTGCTTATATTGAATTTTTTTTCTTATTTTTAGCTTTAGAGTCAGCTCCCGAGAGATTGCCGTCCAATTTTGAATCATCCTGTATATTACAAAAAACTATTTTTTGTAATCACTTACTTTCATCCAGCCAAATTCCTTACAAAGTTTTCATGTCACTGGTAATATGAAATATGTTTTATAATAAAAACTATAAATTATAAAAATTATCGATCCTGTAAACTCTACAGATAATACATATTTTTTTAAATTAAAGTTTCATTTAGTAATAAGACGAATTTTATTGGATAATGAATTGTGTGTTATGTATGCAGATTCCCTCTAGTTACTTGCAACCTAGTCATTTGTGTGAAAGTCAGTGTAATCCTTCGTGTTAATTCAGAATTAGTAGAAAACGTTGTTAAAATATTTGAGATAACGATGGACAACAAAACAAATGTTTTAACAATAGAAATCGTTTTACATATTGCCATGAAAACGTATTTGAACGTACACAATTTGATAGGTTACTTATTAATTACAACGTTCGCTAAGACGCCCATTCCAACATAATTAGGTTAATAACTTTTTATGCCTCTATAGTTGTAGCAATTTTATATATTACTATAAGGTCGTACGATCTAAAGACAAAGAAGACAAGCGTCAAGATAGATTAGAATAATCAATAGGTATACTTAGGGATTTACTAAATATTTTACTACATTCACAACGTAAAACACTATTCAATCTTATTTTCGTAAATTTTAAGATGTTCTCAAGCCTCCTGCGTTCAGTTTAATGTAGGCCTACAGCTTCTACTTCTTCTTCTTCTTCTTCCTTAGCACTACAGTCTAACGTGAGCCCTGGCTTCCATCCCCAGTCTTCTCCAGTGTCCCCTATCCATTGCCCTCTCAGTATAACCACATGCATTCTTCTTAGATCTTCCAGCACAGCAACCAGTTATCTTATCCTAGCCCCTCTTTCTACTTTTAGAGACTTGAGCCCTCAGGATTTTCTTTGACATACGGTGACCATCCATACGTTCCAAGTGACATAGCCATCTTACACTGTCCTCATGCTTCAAAAGCTCATCTATCTCCTGGTTATTTCTTATTCTCCATTCGTCATCTTCTTTAACCAGGCCATAAACACGTCTTACAATCTTTCTTTCAAACCTTCTTAGTGTTCCTTGTTCCTTTTTTGTTAATGTTCAGCAGGCCTGCAGCTACTGAAAAAATGGTAATAATTTGGGTGTTGCAATTTTAGTGTTCGAAAAACGTAAAAATTATTGATACCTTTCTATTTACAGACGGAAACAACACTTAACGAATTACTGTACTGTTATAACTGGACATTAACATACTTAGTGACTACCAATTTGTTTGGTATTATACTATTTCAATTAACAGCCATTGTTTACTGTAGACTGACAGCGTTATGGTGTGACCAAGATGAAACTGCAGCCGCTGACTACACCGAAGGATATTTTCCAAAGGGAGATACATGTAATTTAAAAAAGAAGTGACATTGATCTTGGCAAATAGCTTAGTATAACATTAATAACATATCTTCTCTACATTTATGAGCCTGTCTTGCAGGGCAGACAGCAGAAGCCGGCAGCCCGGGCATATTTGGGAGAAGCTGTTCCTAAGGGCGATCCACGCACACTTTACGTAAGTTTGCTATGAACTGTTATTAGTAACCCTTTATCAGTTGATTAATAGTATAGTACAAATTGATTTTTTTACCTTGTTTACTTGTAGGTGAATTGCCTTACGGGACAGACAGCAGTAGCCGGCAGCCCGGGCATATTTGGGAGAAGCTGTTCCTACGGGCGATCCACGTACACTTTACGTAAGTTTGCTATGAACTGTTATTAGTAACCCTTTATCAATTGACTAATAGTATAGTACAAATTGATTTTTTTACCTTGTTTACTTGTAGGTGAATTGCTTTACGGGACAGACACCAGTAGCCGGTAGCCCGGGCATATTTGGGAGAAGCTGTTCCTACGGGCGATTCACGTACACTTTACGTAAGTTTGCTATAAACTGTTATTTACTAATAACATATTTAGTATAGTGCAAATTTATTTCTATTACCTTGTTTACTTGTAGGTGACTTGCCTAACGGGACAGGCAGCAGTAGCCGGCAGCACGGGCGATTCACGTACACTTTACGTAAGTTTACAGTGAAGTATTATCAATAATACTTTATCATTTAACAAATGGTTGAGTATAACGTGGTTTCCACTAACGAAGGAGAGGAAGAAGCAGCAGCAAGGGGAGACGTGGAAGAAGAAAAAGAAGAAAAGAAGAAAACACAATAACGAGGAAGCAGAAGAAGTACTACCAATTTTGTGAAAATCTTCGATGAATTTCTATGACAGAACGAGTAAACCGTTATCATTTGCTGCAAATATTTATAGTAACGTACTTACTAAGGGAAAATTGAAAAAAAATAATTCAAAACATTTAGTACTATCTGCAGAATGTGTGAAAAAATTGTGGCAGTTTTCTCTTGCATTTTTCAAGTATATTGTAATGTAAGCCTTCTTTGTTGTAACATGGCTTGTTAAGTTTTGGATGGCTATGTCTGTACCCTTATGATTCCTCACTTACCTTATTGATTACAACAAAATAATAGCAAATAACGAGTTCTTGTTCTTTTTACTTTTGCAGTTTCACTCATACAAATCTAAACCCCCTTCCAAGACGCCTCCCCCTAGAAATCCTGCCCGCTCTCCTGGTTTATTGTAGCAATTGCTGTTTTTAAAACTGTGGTGTTTTAAATGAATGAATAAATGAATCATCCAGCTGCCACTTAAGGCGTTTGGTTTGGTATCATTTTAAACTAATTAATTTGTACAGACGTAATTTTCATCATTAGGCTTCTTAAAACATACAGGAATGTGGTATACATGGAATTGAGCCTGAGACATTGAAAATAATCTTCTAATCCAGATATAAGCTTCTTCATCTTTAGTACTACATCCGAACGTGAGGCCTGGCTTCCAATACCAATGTTCTCCTATGTCTCCTACCCATTGCCCATCCATTCTTCTTAGATCTTCCAGCACATCATCCAACCGTATTATCCTAGGTCGGGCCCTCTGTCTGGTTTTATAGACTTGCGCCTCACGATTTTCTTGGCATACGCTTATCATACATCCGCTCTAGGTGACCTAGCGATTGTATTCGTTGAGCCTTTACGAATCTTACAATATCCTCATGTTTCAACACCACATCTATCTCCTGGTTATTTCAAATTCTCCATTAACCATCTTCTTTAACCGGGCTATAAACACATCTTTCTTTCAAACCTTCTTTGTGTTTCTTGTTCCTTTTTTATTACTGTCCATGTCTCGCCTCCATACGTAACAACCGGTCTGATAAGTGTCACATAAATTTTTATTTTTGTATTACGACTAATGAGTTTGCTTCTCAGTAGTCTACCGTTGGCATAATACGCCCTATTTCCCATTTGTATTCTATCATGTATAGTCGTGTTTATGGACCCTTCATTATCTATCATGGTATCTGAACTTCCTAACTGCATCAAATGAATTATCCTCTATGCATAAATTATATAGATTTCTTCTCGTTTATGATGCAGAAATTAGCATGTATTTAGTATATTGTAATATGCTTACGTTTGTAATATGAAAGGTTTGTAAATACCACAGTAACATTGTTTCACGTTATTAGAATTTATGATGACCTAATCATGTACTTTACTTCACTTCAGAAAATATTTTATTTGGATTTTAATGAGCTTATTCTTTATTGTTGATCTGTTGAATGTGAAATAAAAATAACGCTGTACGTTGCATAAAAGTCAGTAGCTTAAAATATTTCAAAGCTATTTATGGGTCTCACGTTATCTACTTTGAGAAGTACTCTGTTATACTACTCAATTAACATGTAACAAAAACAGCATAGTTTTTATAATACAGCAAGTTTTAAAACCGCTATTCTTTCAGGTCAATATGCACCGATAACGTATTCCATAGCCAATAAGAAATTCGTGAAGACTTTCCTTTCTTTATATTAACTGAACACACTTTTATTCCTAGCCTCTTGAATATACAGCAAACTCCCGATTATACACGGAATTGGGTGGCACGATCGCAGCGGATAACAAATTCCGCAGAAAAAGCACTATATGTATACAAAGGGCCAGAAAATAATGACAATTGTTTATTGACCTTACCTGTTTATTTAAAGTAAAGCAATACAGTAAAACCCCGTTAAGACGATTATCAAGGAACTCGTGAAAACCGCGTATTTAGCGGGATATGACCAAGTATCAGTATATACTTACATACTGAAACTGTGTAATTAATAATTTTCTATACAGTTTAAATACTAATTCACATGAACTACATTTCGTCAGAAGAAGTTGTACTGACAAACTGTCTTATGTGTATCATCAGAGTATCATCTACATTGAGTATTTATAAAGTCAATACTACCTATACACGTACAAAAGTTATATAGACCTACACAAAATCCATATAAATTCTCCCACGTTTTCATGTGTAGCAGGGATTAGGATCGGGAATGAAATACCCGCAAATGTATGAATTAAAAAATGTCAGAAAAAACAGTGAAGTCACTGCTGACCTGTCAGTAAACATCACAGGCAGCGTTCAACAACATCCAATTTTCCATACCCGTTAACTAAGCTAGTAGAGTACAACGGTTTTCAATTATACCGCGTAAACATACAGACTAACATAGGCCTACTGAGAAAATTAAATGTTACCGCAGTGCTGTAAAGCACATATGCCCGGATGACTCATGGTAGCCAGTTGCCGAGCGACAAACAACTGTCGGTGAGCGGTGTCACACTCCATCACTCGGACATACTTTTACATAACTTAAATAATTTTGATACGATATGTTAACGGCAGTTAATAAAATAGTGTATTAAGATTTTTGGAACAGAAGATTCATTTATTCAGCTGAAATTTATTTCCGTTCATTACAAAAAAAATCTGTGGGTTCCAGCGGATAACCCGCACGGATAATAAGGAATTTACTGTTATTAAAAACTTGGCGAAGCGTGAAAGGCAAGAACATTATACATGCGGAGCGCGAAAACGACAATATTCTGGTAATCGTTGACGAATGTTGTGTAAGTCAGTCGTCAACGTATGCTGCAAACCGTACTTGAAGTAAAGAAAAATTTGTCACAAAACAGATTCAAGTGCTCTCGTTAATCTAAACATGAGAAAGAGATAACAGAATTTATTGTTTTGTATCGGCCGCAAGATACATGAGAATGAGCACAGGTTCACAATACACAGAAAACACGTTGTTATTATTATACTAGTTTTATAATTACGTAATACTTGTAATAATAATGTCGTACTCTTAAAAGTGAAGAATGCGAGTTTTCATTCTGGCAAGAGAGCCAGGCAGGTAAACGAATACGAGCTGGCAGGCGAATCGTCACGTGAGAACTTTGCAGACATCCTGTGTGAATTTACTCTCACATATAATTATATGGTAATTTGTGTGAATTTATTCTGTTTTCGTTTCATTCATTTGTTCATTCATTCAAATACGGACATTTTACAGATGAGTTCTGGGTATAGGACAGCTTACGGACATTGCTAGAATATACAAGTACTCCCTACTAAATCGCACACTATAAATCTTTTCCACCATACTTTAACTAATAAAGATAGTAACGGATAATAATAATAATAATAATAACAATCATCATCATCGTCGTCGTCGTGGTGTTCGTTGTAATAATAATCATTATCATTAGCGTCATTATCACCACATGCTTGCCCTCGTACAACCTTCCTGCTACAACAGACAATTTTTCCTTGTCTCCCAGATCCATGGGAAGATTGCTGCTCTGCCGGCATGTTCCGTTCGGTCTGAAGACTCTAGATTTGCTGGTGCTTACTGGATTTGAGCTTATCGACATTATGTATGTTGGTAAGATTTTGTCAGTGCACTCAAACTGTACGTCGTGTGTACAGTAAATATGAGTGTCATGAAACGGGCGTGCTATGTTGATTTTGAGTGAAGAGACGATTCTGAGAACTGAGGATCGGAATTTGGTTTGTGCAATTAAATGTAGGAGAGCGAGTGGAATTTGGCAGCGTTGCAGCTAAATTTTAAACGGAATTCATAGAGCGACAAATTTTGCAAAAAGGCCGCTTGTCATTTGATTCGAAGAACAGAAAAAATTACTACAATTAGTTTTACATTTCTAAGCTATAGATAGACAGAAGGAGACAGCTGATGTAGATTTTACTGAACCGAAAACATTAATAGTAAATGCGGAAAAGGACAGGCATATATCAGCCTTTTTTCTTATTTTTTGGGGTAATGGCAGTTGGTAATTTGAACGGTGGTTGTTGATGTTGTAGAAATTAAATTTCAATATTAACTCCAAACATAATTGCCATCGTGTAAACAGTAATATGTTACGTAATTAAATGTTTATTAATATGTAGCTAGTTATTGGGGTCAGAAAATATAGAAATTACTAACTACGCGTGGACTTCAAGTAGTTTTACGAAACAAACGTTTGAATGAAAACAATTTTATAAGAACAAATTCTACAAGATAGTCGAAACACCAGAGTAGACTTCTCTACCCCCTATACTAAGAAGACGTGCATACACACACACACAGTAATAGAATTAATGGTGATACACGCAAAATCAAAATAAACATGCAGCAGGGTATACGAGATATTCGGCTACGTTCCGCGCCCATACGTTCAGACATGCACACGGTCTGATGTTTCCCAAACCATATAAACCGGCCAAAGTTAACTTCTAGCTAAGCAAAACTAATTTTCCTAACTCTCGCGATCTCCAGGCACTTCGATAAATTACTCGTCTCCACTTGTAGGCTTATAACGTCCTACGCGATTCGTAGGGTAGCTTTTACAGTACTTCCATATTCCTTAAGGAAATGGAAGTATGGTGATGGCAAAAAAAATCGTGTTCGAGATTATTGCAGATTCTGATTGTACTACACTCAAAACATGAAAAAAGTCGTTTTTCGAAAAGTGTCTGTATGTGTGTCTGTCTGTCTGTCTATCTGTGTGTCTGTAGATTTTTTTCTATGGCAAACGATAACTTCCGTAAATTCAAACAGAATCAAATAATTTTTTGCGTACAGCCCTGATTTGTAGAGTACTCACGACCTATTGTTTTTGGTGAAGATCGGTTGAGGGAAAGGGGTAGTTTAGCTGCAACGGTTTTTTTTATCAAGGGTAATTTTTTTTTTGGCAAACGATAACAGCCGCAAATTCAAACAGAATCAAATAATGTTTCGCATATAGCCCTGAATTATGGAGTTCTCAAGACCTATTGTTTTTGGTGAAGATCGGTTAAGGGAAAGGGGTAGTTTACCTGCAACGTTTTATGTTTTAACAAGGGTATTTTCTATGGCAAACGATAACAGCCGCAAATTCAAACAGAATCAAAAGATTATGTGCATACAGCCCTAAATTGTAGAGTTCTCAAGACCTATTGTTTTTGGTGAAGATCGGTTAAGGGGAAGGGGTAGTTTACCGGCAACGTTTTATTATCAAGGGTAATTTTCTATGGCAAACGATAACAGCCGCAAATTCAAACAGACTCAAATAATTGTTTGCATACGTCCCTGAATTGTAGAGATCTCAAGGACTTTCGATTTTGGTGAAGATCGGTTAAGGGGAAGGGGTAGTTTACCTGCAACCTTTTACGTTTTAACAACAGTAAAGTACTTGAAAATTCATTTAAACTTTTTCAAACAATGGTAATTGTTAAAAATAAAATAATTTTGTTGCCAGGCAATAAAATTATAATTTTTTCATTTTAATGTAAATTATGTATGAGTTAATATCTATATATATATATATATATATATATATATATATATATATAATTCTTCTGTACGTGTGTATGTCACTGAACTCCTCCATGTATAAAATAATATATCGTTCGTGGCAGGTAAGCATATCTCAGTTACGTAATGTTTACGTTTCCATTTTATTATTATGCCTACAGCAATAAAAAGGCAGGTAAGACACACACACACACAATTCACGTTATTTCTGGCCTCACTCATGTTTATTTTCTTACATTTGCACGCTTTTTAAATGGAAAGTGCCGAAACCCACACCAACATAACGCGTGCAAGCCAAAAAAATGGACATCAATTTGCTTCCTGTGGATCGCTGGGCAATGTAACTGCACGTGTTTACAGAGGAACGATTCATAGACAGACTTTTCGTCTTTAGGGAATGAACCCTCTGCAAGATGCTGAGGGTCCATGAGTGACTTCGGAGCGCTCCCTCTTTTTCGCGTGTTTGTTCTGTGAAACATACACTGTAGATTCGCAGCTTTACTCTAAGCAACGCTCAATAGGAAAGGTTGAAAATTTTTGTCCACAGTGTACCCTCATTCACACTAAACCTGCTCTGATGTTTTAATTACGGACATCATAATATTAAAACTTTGGAAACTTGAGCACTACTTAATGGAGATCAACCATAAACTTATACAAGCCATTAATTTTATGCATATTTTTTAAATATACGTGTACAACGTTATCGGCAACAAAGAAGTAGTTTTTGTTAAAATTCCTTCCCGGGATATTTGGCCGTAGTCCAATGTTTTCTACAAAACCAGACGTTTCGGCAATGCCATCGACTTCCATCATCAGTGAAAATCGAGTGCGATAACGTGAGGTGGTATACGTTAGTGACCACAGTACTGTGGTTAAGGCTGAAGCAGTAAGTAGAAAGAAGTAGTTTCTATGGTAATATTTCATTTCGAAAATGATTTTAAATATAAATCTTAGAATATGGAAGTCATGTATGGTTCTCCATACCGATTTTTTCATTTTAGTGTAAATCATGTAAGAGTGAAAATATATCGTTCGTGGCAGGCAAGCATATCTCAATTATGTAATGTTTACGTTTCCATTTTATTATTATGACTACCGCAATAAAAAGGCAGGGAACACACACACACACACAATTCGCGTAATTTCTGGCCTCATTCATGTTTATTTTCTTACATTTGCACGCTTTTTAAATGGAAAGTGCCGAAACCCATACCAACATAACGCGTGCAAGCCGAAAAAGTGTCCAGCGTGGATAGCGATTTGCTTCCTGTGGATCGCTGGGCATTGTAACTGCACGTGTTTACAGAGGAACGATTCATAGACTAGACAGACTTTTCGTCTTTAGGGAATGAACCCTCTGCAAGATGCTGAGGGTCCATGAGTGACTTCGGAGCGCTCCTTCTTTTCCGCGTGTTTGTTCTGTGAAACGTACACTGTAGATTCGCAGCTTTATTCTAAGCAACGCTCAATAGGAAATGTTGAAAATTTTTGTCCACGGTGTACCCTCATACACACTAAACCTGCTCTGATGTTTTAATTACGGACATCATAATATTAAAACTTTGGAAACTTGAGCACTACTTAATGGAGATCAACCATAAACTTATACAAGCCATTAATTTTATGCATATTTTTTAAATATACGTGTACAACGTTATCGGCAACAAAGAAGTAGTTTTTGTTAAAATTCCTTCCCGGGATATTTGGCCGTAGTCCAATGTTTTCTACAAAACCAGACGTTTCGGCAATGCCATCGACTTCCATCATCAGTGAAAATCGAGTGCGATAACGTGAGGTGGTATACGTTAGTGACCACAGTACTGTGGTTAAGGCTGAAGCAGTAAGTAGAAAGAAGTAGTTTCTATGGTAATATTTCATTTCGAAAATGATTTTAAATATAAATCTTAGAATATGGAAGTCATGTATGGTTCTCCATACCGATATTTTCTTTTGGTATAATATATACGACCAACTTGTAAGGGTTATCAGCGCCATCTAAGACAATTTCAAAACAATTCCTCACAATGATACCTTCTCATCTTAGCCCTACTCGACATTTGAAAAGACCCTCGGATGTCAATACCCCCCCCCCACCATCACTAAATTGTTTTCAAACTTTTTGAATTGTAGCATCTGCTTAAGTCTAAGTCCATCGATGTCTCTCGGCACCTTTCAAACTGAATGATGGTGTCCCACAGGGCTCAGTCATTAGCCTGCTGTTGTACATAATCTTCACAAAGAACACCTCGAATCCCTCGTACATCTGCCCTATCCGATAGCGGATCTGTCTCAGTATGCATACTAAATCTCCTTCCAGAACCACGAGACTCTCATCCATAGGTTACCGAAGAGATTACAGTGCTTCTTGGATTACTGTAATGCCTGACGAATCATTGTCAATGCGGGCACGTCGCACACAGGATTTTTGGAAGACTCCAGTCCGCTTCGACACTCCAACAAAAAACTCCGAGCGTGTTTGCAGGCTCACGTTTGATTCCGCATTCACCTGGCGTAACCGCATCTACGCAGTCACAATAATCCGCACGTCTCCGAATAGTCAGAATCATCGGCCTAAGTAAAGATTGCTCCAATCAGACCCTCAGCAGAATCTACAGATCGTGCCTACATCTATTCAGACGCATTTTTAACTGCCGCTCATGACAGGTTGGAACCTTACAAGAAAACAAACGGCGCGGCGGGTACTCCGTCTATAATATATCACTCGGTACCCGTACCAGTAACACTGTCTTTGTTCCCTAAACAGGGTCTTTCCCAACGTCGATTCCTCCTTCTGTAAACTGAATCACTGATACGCCTTGAAAGCGAGACTCCGTCCTCCCCTCCTTTAAATTCCAGATTTCTTAGACTAGGCCAATTTTTCTAATCAATCGTTTGTCGGATATGGCTAATCCTCCAACATCTCACTCACGGTAGAACACGCATATATTTTTTATTAAGCCAATGTTGAATTCTACTTTTCCTCTGCATCTCCTCTTACCTTATCTTTCTGCCGAGACTTTAATGCCACGCCCTGGCGATCAAGCCAGCTACTCGACACAACCTCAGTTACACAACCACAAGGGCAATATGGCCTTCCCCCCCCAATCTGCGTTCCTCAATCTCGTAGGCATGCTCAACACATACACTTCACAAACACAAACTCGCATACCCACCCTCCCCCTTAGTAAATCCTACTTTTCTTCGACCTCCAGCATTGATGTTCTTAATCATCAAATGCCATTACCCACTGGTTAAAGGAGTCTTCACCTTCGGACGAGTCTCAAATTTCACGAAAAAAAGAATATAAGACGTAATTTCATGGATCCGATAGATCAATTTCTTAGTCGAATGCGATAAAACAGAATTAGACTAAATAGATTAATAGAATTAGGACTGCAAGAAAAAGTCAGCACAGGAATGACATCTAAAATAAGGATATGTAAGCTGGTACTTAGAATTAGTTGGAGAGAAAAATATAAAAGAAATGATGTGAACAAAGAGCTAACCGTTTCCGCGAATTACTCTGTATACAGATCTGATTAGAATATTATAAGATTAAGTTTTCTAGCCAAGGCAACTATTCATTAAACAAAGAAAGCTAAAGTAACGACCTCTTTCCCATAGAGGATTGAGTCATCGTTTGCTATTGTTAATGTTATTATTATATTACAATATTACCATGTTTTTAATTTTTGTGTGCTGAATAAGAGAAGTTATTTAACCCGGACAAAAGTTAAATATAGCTTAGCCCGGTTTGACATGCACGTAAGCTGTTTCAGAAATAATAATAAGGCTGACACAACTTTGTCACTTTAGGTTGCCCGCGGACTTTGTGAAACCATATTACACTTGGAGGCGAACAATGTTGTTACTGATACGAAGTAATGCCGAATTAGTTGTGAATAAACGTGATTCTGTACAAAAATTCACAAAGCACCTAATTTTCTTCTTTCGCTTCTTCAAGATTTGATTCTACGTGTACTTCAGTTCCAGCATTGTTGGGTATAACCACGGTCGCGACAGGCGATGTCTTAATTTATTTGTAGAACAGTTAGGCTGAAGCGAGAAATTTTTGTACGCTTCGTGAACAGTTCAATCAGGTATGACAAGAATATAGCCTAATATTCCAACCGCGTTATTTAATACTTATATAGAAGTTTTTGACAGCATGGAAGGAAAAAATGAATGGCGTTACATGAAGTGTGTTGATAAATACACTTTTGATTGCTTGTTAGATCGCTTGGTTGGAGTAATTTGGTTTAACAAACGAAGTGAGTTTTCAGTTGTAACTCGACCGTTCGCCATTTGTCTGTCTATTTGGGAGATGTTTTGTGATATCTTTTGAAAGCATCAGCCGAATTTCGTAAAACTTAGCACGCGTGTCCATACTTTTACTCCAGATCCCTATTGTTTTTTGGAATTTATCTCCTCAGAAAATTGGGGGCGGGAGCCCAGAAAAGAGATCAACAGTTTCTGAAAACTGTAAAAATTCATGTAATTTTAAATCAAATCCGAATGTAATGTTTACCCTAAATTTTTTTAACTTTAGAGGCTTCACGGGCCAAAAAGAAAGTTAAAATTTTGAAAAAATTATAAAATTCTATGCGGGGCATGAATCATGAGGAATTTTATTCAAAATATAAACTCGGTGTATTTAATAAATTGTCAAAATTAATATTTGTCAACACTTCTTTCCAATTTCCAACCTCTCGACCGCCTTCAAAAAGTCTATAGCCTATATTTGAAAAAAACTTTACATATCTTTGTATATTTGTGAAAAGTATTAGGATATAGTCCTACAGATATCTACGGAAATACATATAAGCTTTAAAGCTAGTACTACATTCTTTGTCACTAAGGAATTATGATAAGTTACTAAAAATTCATAATCAGAATTTTTTATGTGTATTGTATTAATAGTAATTAAAAATGAAATAATGATTGTTATTTTACTAAAAAATTAGTGATGTAATCGGGTTTCATAATTTTTCTGATAATTAAAAAATTACCTAACATAAATTTGTCTAATAACAATTATACTTTGTGCAAAATAGTTAACGATTTGTACAACACAGGTAAATTACAAATAGTAAGGAAGCAAAATTCGATTCTTTGTACGGATTGAAGTTTGCATTAAATTGAAATGATTAAACACAACATAGATGTGCGAGACGGCTCAATCTCTTTGGAAAGAAGTTGTTGAAATATCATGTGAAAAATAAGCAACTGGCGAATACTCCAGTCAGGGACTGCATTTACCTATAATCTGTTCTGTGCATGGTAAACATGTGTCAGTAAATGGGAAAAACGAAGTTTATTGGGTTATCTCGGTGAGGTTGATTCGTAAGATTCTCTCTCTCTCTCTCTCTCTCTGTATAGCCTACATGTTATATTATATGCACAAGTATATATATGTTTATATACACAATAGGCCTATATATATCCTTTAACAAATAATTATATCTGTGTTAACTCCTTCATCGGCTATCGAAAAAAGAAACGTGGAAAAACACTTACGTATGCCAGTATGTTTTGAAGATCACAAAACGGATTCATCTGTTAAAATCTCACTCGTAATTGCTAACCTGGTCAATGAGAATCTAGTTGGTATTATCGCTCAGTAGTGTTGAGTGAAAATTTTGTTTGACCAAAAATGAAGGCCTTCAAATTTTCCCATCGGAATCTTAAACATCTTCACACCGTGACTATATTTAATTAAAAGTTTTTCAGCTAACTATCGACCACGTTATTGTTCTGGTTAAATCACGTACGGATGCGGAAGTCAGTACGTACGAGATAGCCCATATCACAGGTGCGTGTCTCCTTCACATGTTAATCACGTGATTTACATAATGTTAACAAAGTACTACCGTATTCATCTGACGTCTTAGTACTGGTTATATTCGACAAGTGAGACATAAATATTCTATTCTCATGTACGTCTTTCTATGTGACTGAATTGTTACTCTATTAATAATTATCATGTTGTATTAATTGCAAAGATGTAATCGATCGGATTAGATTCTCTTGACAAAATGAGAAGTATCAGTATCTAAAGAGAAACGAAAGAATATCTGGACAAACAACCTTTCTTTACTATGATATCCTTCAGTGGCAGTTAAGAAAAAAGTAGACTAAATTCGAGGTCGACTTACAATCCAGTGTGACTTATGTATTCCATAATTTTTCCTGGCCGAGTCGTGGTCTCGTTTCTTAGTCAGGAAGCGTTTTTATACTGGGACACAGTGATAAATATTTTCTGTGATTACGCTCAAATGTTGGTATAGATTTTCATGAAATGGAATAGTGAACACTCTTTTTAAAATATGAAATTTACTGTTAAGTTTACATTAATAAACATTTTTTGTAAGTTTGAAGTTTTATATAACTTTCATTATTTCAATAAGTACTTTAGTAAAATTTCATAAAATTTTAATAGTTTCTTAATCTGTCAACCTTATTAAAAAAAATGTTAATCATATTACCTAACCCTTTTCGTAAAACGATTTTCTGTGCATTTTTTTTTTTTTTTTAATTGGGCCATAAACACGTTGGTTTGGCAACCGTCAACCCGTGAAGTCTGGTCAGAAACGCTCACAAGCCACAACGATGTTACAGACCACGTAAGCCATTACTATAGGCTTATCATTATTATTCCCGCTGTACAATGTTTAGACATTTTCCGGAACCAAAGATTACAGAAGTGATTGAATTTTCACTTCCACTGCCTTCAATCTATTTGGTTTTTATCATTTTCTTTTTTTTTCGAATGGGGAGTTGGCCCATTGCATTAACCCTCAACCTGGAGGACCAGGCAATTTTTACTCAAGGTTTACTTCCTTTAGTCTTTGATAAACCAATATTCAACTACAAGGCAGCAGCTGCTACTTTTGTTCCACCCCAGGCATTTTATTTCCCCGGAACCCACCATATCTGTGAGCATTCCCCTATCCGCCACCTGGGGAGGCGCCAGATGGGAGACTAGGAACTCCACACGGGACTATAGGCTTATCATTTTGGAATTAATATGACGTGCATAAATCTGTCCTATATATTGTATTTCTAAAATAAACAAAATTATTGTCTGTCTGAACCAATTTTTTTTTGCTATATTATCTAACCTCGTCTTACCAACTGATCGAATATGTTTCTTCCTGTCTGTACTTTCTCTGAATTTATAGAACAAACGTACTTTACATTGTATTAAAAGTTATTCAGTTGATACGGAAATTGTTAGATAAACATTTTTAGAATTGACAAGTTCTAATAATTTATACACACATACACACGCGCACACACCGCAGATAAGACTAAGGTATTTTGTGTGTGTGTGTGTGTGTGTGTGTGTGTGTGTGTGTGTGTGTGTGTGTGTGTGTGAGAGAGAGAGAGAGAGAGAGAGAGAGAGAGAGAGAGAGAGAGAGAGAGAGAGAGAGAGAGAGAGAGAGAGAGAGAGAGGTAAGTCTTGCCACAGTATTATTATCATATTTGGACGGTAAAGGACGTAAGTTTTTTGTAATAAAACAAGAAGGCCATAACCCATAATTACTATGTTATGTATGTACGTTCGGTTGGGAAAAGTAAAAAATTATTTCTTTCTTATGGTTTCATAATTTCAAATTCGTTACATCACCTAGTAGGTTGACACATTTCAAAATAATATTCCATTCGAGATTAAACAAGCGACAATTGATTCGTTTATAAAATAACACTGTCCGGTACGAAATCTCGTATCAGCTGTTATAAGCCAGTAGTGTTCGTTTCTCGGTTCGGTTTCGATTGTGTGTCGTTTGACATTACACCTTTTGTTCATGACAATATCGATTTAATGGTAGCTTATATTTGGGCCAATCGAATTATCATAACAATGCCGGTATTTTAACATTCCGACACGTTAACTGTTTAATGTGTCCGTTAAGTCTACGCGCATTCACCAATGGACCAATGCAATGACAATTTTTTTTTATACGACATATCTCCGCTGTAATTTATCTTACTGCTTAAATCGAAAGAATGTCTATTTCTTTTTTGAATGTTTTATTAGTTTTCTTTATCTAGAAAGAGAACGGCTTTTCACACTATCATATAAATAGGTTTTAATAAGTAGTTTTACATTTAATAATTTATTGTATTTCACGTTTTTTTCACCAAAGCGTAGGATAAAATTTCAGGTTTCCTTTTATAGTACGATTCTCTTAAATTTAATATTTGCCAATTCACCAGGAATATAAGAATTTATGGAGTGCAAAACGTATACGCTTATAGATGTAAGATATGTTCTATAATACGGAGAAGGTGTAATGAAGTAGGCAAAAAATCGAGATCAACAGAGGTTGTCGTATACAAGAGAACCCTAATCCACATTCAAAGTAATATTATGGATATTGTATAATATATTAAGTGATACTGTGATTGATATTTTTAAAACTATTTGTCATTAGAATAATACGTAGGTTATGTTACTCACATGTATTTACATTATCTACAGTTGATGTATAACTTGTGTATATTTATGGACACTATGTACAGAATACACTAGAATGTTCTGCATCAATGTACAGTACATTTATAGGTAGTTTGTTCTACACGGTTCTAGATAAGCGTCGAATATCCTCGATCATACTAATAAGTGGTCAGTACTCAAATGACGCATGCTTGTGAATGACGTCATTACCAACTATATAATATAAATGTATAAAAGACAAAGTCCGTTTAGATTCAGAGTTTAGAGAGTTGAGTTAGTGTGTGTGTTTGATATGACATTTTTGGATCAATATTATGTTTGTGTGTTGTATTTTTGCTTGTATATAAATTACGGTTGTGTTAATATTTGATATCACAGTTGTGGAGCGAAATTGTACTTTGTGTGTTATATTTTTATTTGTGATATTGGCAAAAAACAAGGTATCGAGTGTTTTACATGGTAAACGAGTCATGTGAGTGTTTTATTTCAGTCGTTGGCCTAGAAGACGGCAAGATACAATGGAGTAGGCCTATCAAGCAACGAAGTTGACAACAGCTAGTTTATGGAACACTTAGCTCAGGGTAATCAGAGCTGACGCGACGCATGATCTCTCTTTGATTCATTCTCAAGTTATTAGAATACATGTAGCGATCACTAGGATGACGTGATAATTGGATATAAGCTGTCTTCCAGCGAATAGCAATATTACTAGAATTTGTGGTAAGAGGTAGCTAAAACGGAACTTAATTTTTAAAATATATAAAATTTAGGACTTAGAGATAATTTTAAGTAAGAAACACTTGAGAAGAAAAAAATATGGATCTACACGTTTTATAATAAGAAACCGTGATAACTAAACCACAAAATTGATAGGAAAAATGTAATAATTTATATAATATCGTTAAGATGATCAAATTAAATTAGGACTTACGCGTAAGTTTTAATCGTATTATTATTGGATACGCATCGCAGTGCGGGCAATAATTAGGGCAGCACAGTATGTGAAGCATCTGACGGACGGAAAGCGTTATGCGATTCGCCGCTTGCACAACTAACATGATTCTCCCACAGTTAACACGCAGTAATTATGTATTATATAAACTGTTCCGTATTAGTTGGTAACTTAGTTTCGACATGTTTGTGGATGTTCTACTAAATTTTTATTTTAATTAATTTTCTCATAAGACAAATAATTCTGGGAATCTACGGGTAGCGGGTTTGTTGTAATTATGAGAGTCGGTTTCGTAAGATGTTTGTATAGTATCGGTCCCCATGTACGCAGAGGGGTTACCGAGCCAAACCGGACGTAGCGTGACGCGTCGGGGTATTTCATACAGACCATTTAATATTTTAATTGAATACATACATTCACGTACAAGCGCTGTAACGCTGTTTTCCTACGTGCAGAGTGCACGCAATTTGTCTCGCTGGCGGTGGGACGTGGTCATGTTCTCTCGCTCGTTAAGTTATCGTGGTTTCCAATCGTTACAACCAACTCTGTTTTGTAGACAATGGAGAGACGTTTTGTCAATGCACAACGATTAGTCACTGAGAATCGTAAGACGTAAGGTGGGCGAAACATGTGACAGTGTTAATCAGTATACCAGGTATATATTGAAAAACTCTTGTTCTTAATTTTGTTCTAACGTTCGCTCTTAAATTTATTCAGACAATTCCTAGAACGTCCTGATACCTCAAGTAAGGTACGATTCAATCTATATATTGTAACAACAATTAGAAACACTGAGTTCTAGTAAGTTATGCCTCTATTACACTACGCAACTGATTGCGTGCAACTGACTTCAAGCTTACATGAAACTAGTTGCATGGTAGTAAAAACAGGCTGTAACTGCTCTGCAATCAGTTACAGAGTAGGCATGTCGTCTATATTACTATTATAAAGAGGTAAAATTTGTTTGTTTCGTTGTCTGGGCTAACCTCAGAAACTACTGACACGATAACAAAAACTCTTTCATCACTGTGTCTTGAAGTTTGAGGATGGTTTTAGACATAAATTTAACCAATAAGTTTAGAACAGACATTTAAAACGGTAAAACACCTTTGTTCTTGTCAGACACCTCTTTTGTACACAACTAGTATGACACACAAAGAGTGGTTAAAATAAAATATTCCGCATTTTCTTATTTACACGAATAAATTCTCATTTAAGTTAAGTTTCTCGTTTAACCTTCCGAGTTCGCGGTGTCTCTTCTAGACACCTATGATGTACAAACGGGACCTAAAGTTAACATAAGTTAAAAACGGGTCAACAATTTTTCTTATAGAGTAATTAATCACGTCGTCTATAGGTAGCTTCTTCAGAAACACGACAAACTTATAGAGTTGGATTTGAAGAACCAAACGGAGAGATAGCTGAAATAACTGTCTATTCAAAACGAACTTCAGAACAATAACAAGAGCGTGGAATTGAATTGGAGTATCACGATGTGACGAGATGGAGATGAAATTACCTTCAAAAAAACTTCAGAGTTGTAGAAAATTTTGAATTCGGATTTGGAGGATCATTATAGGAAAGTCAACAGTAATAGGAATCGTTATAGACCTATTAAATAATTATAAGGGAACGTGAAAATGAGTTACAACTTTATTTTAGTGAAACTCCTCTTTTACTAAAAAGGAACCAAAAAAGACAGAAGAGCATGTAAATATATTAAGATTACTAGGTAAAGATTGCTTGAGACAAATAAAGAATTGATGATCCAAAAAAAAAAGCGTTATTTCGGGAGCACGGGAGCAGCATCGAAGGGGCGAGAGGAAGCGTGATTATATAAATAGTGTTACGCCATTACAGAACGTTGTACATGCTTCTCGGCTATGCCAGCACAGCCCAGCTGTAATGTTGTGTGCGTACATGACTCTTACCATGCGTTAACGAGGCTGTTCCAGACTTCACCGGTTCGCGCACACTGTGTTCAAGGCAGCAAGCAATTACGCTCTAGTGTTTTCTAGTAGTGTTGACGCGTATTATGAGTTATTCTGGAATCTCAGCAGGGTATAAATATAAGCATTCAGCGACGCTTAGTCTGAGTGTAAGTAGCGATTTATTCAAGTGAGGTTCGAGTTATTGTCGAGCGATTTACATAATGCGTTTAAAGTGCTGTATTAGTAAAAAGTGATTATTGTGCTGAATTATTTATAGTTGACATTATTATTTCTGTGGACATATTAACTTGAATTGTTGTACGAGACTAATCTTGTCGAATAACTTGTTGATTACAAACTGTTAATTGTGATAACTAAAGCTGGTTTTTAGTGACTATTGGTGTCTTGTATTTTGTTTTCCACTGTGCCATACGACGATCAGTAGACTGTCGTAACAATATGATCGTACGCACGATATGTGGTCTATATTGTGGAGGAGGTATTACGAAGTATTATGGACTATAATGGGAGATCAAGCAATACAGTGGAAAGCATTTGTTTAACTTCACCACAAGTTACAACAGTTGTTTTTTACCAGCCACCATAAAACCTTTTATAAAATTTTTTCTTCGTCATCAGATATTCTCTTCACTTCACCTCCAACTACATCGCTATCATCCGATGATCGCTATCATCTGGTAGTGTCTTATTTCGCCTAAGTTTATTCTGGAATTCTATTCCCTTTTAAGTACCACGAAGACTGCGGGTAAATGTAGAGACTTTCACTTTTCGGATTGCTGATTAAAGAAGAATGAATACTATAGCTGTTATATAAATAAAATTAATTTTATGAAAAAAACTGGTTAAAGATTTTATAACAACGAGGAGTCCCAATCGACATCATAAAGCTAACAAAGGAGATCTACACGAACACTTTAATGAGAGTAAAAGCCAATGGCGAATTATTAGATAATGTACATGTAACAAAAGGGATGAGTCGGGGGGATTCCTAAAGTCCTGTACTCTTTAATGTAGTTATGGATGAAATTATTAAGAAGGTAAAGCATATGAGGGGATATATACGTTATACGTTTTGCAGACGACGTTATTCTAATAGCGGAAAATGAAAATGACTTAAGACTTGTGTATAATTTTAACAAAGCACGCCAGAAATATAACATAAACATAGCGGAAGAGAAAACAAAATCAATTACAATTTCACATGACCCATTAAGGTGTAACCGTGTAATAAATGACAGAATAATAGAACAAGTAATGCAGATACGTTACTTACGAACAAGGTTTACAATAACAATAGGACAGATAAAGAAATAGAACATCAATTGATGAAAGCAAGAAGAACTGCTGAATCCATGAATACCTTATATGGAATATGAGGTATATTCCTTATATGAATAGTAGTAGAGGGAAAATGAGGATCTTGACCCACAAAGGAATGCCGCCTTTCCAACGGTCTAGATCAAAGAGATGCCGTCGTTCCCGCGGTCCAAGATTTTTTCCCACGCTCTCCCCACCGCCGCTGGACCACAGCATCCGCGACTTTGTCGCTGATCTGTGTTGCTGGACCACAGCATCCGCGACTTTTTCGCGTATCTGGACCACAGCATCCGCGAATATAATTTTTTATTTTTTTATATGCCACCTTTCGCGAGCTTAGATCACTTTCACTTTCTATCACTTGATGCATTATAGTGTATATATTAAATATATGATCAGGGTTACCAACCTTGCATGAGTTCAAATTTGTTGTGTGTTATAATGTATATTAAATCTATATGATCAGGTTTACCAACCTATGGTGGGGGGTTCCGACTTGATGCATTATAGTGTATATATTAAATATATGATCAGGGTTACAAACCTTGCATGAGTTCAAATTTGTTGTGTGTTATAATGTATATTAAATCTATATGATCAGGTTTACCAACCTATGTATGGGTTCAAACTTGATATGTGTGTGTATTATAGTGTATATTAAAATATATGATCAGGGTTACCAATCTTGCATTATTGTGTGTATAGAACAGATCTGCCAACATTTTTCTGTGGTGGGGAAATTCAAACTATATGATCATGATTGTTGTCGATATCAATTCTCTCTTGGAATGTAAGTAACTCTCCCTCCCTCTTTCTCTCTGTCTCTCTCTCTCTCTAGACACAGTTATCCATCACGATATAAACTCTCTCACATTTGAATGTAAGTAAAACTATCTCTCTCTCTCGCACACGTCAAGTCTGTGTGTGTGGTAAAGTGTTACGCATAAAAAAAAAAAATCTCCTTGAAATAAGGTATTTTCAAAAGTTTTGTGTACACATACAAATCGCTATCGGACGATGTACGTGCTGCTCACACACAAATTGTGTATGTCTCTCTCTCGCTGCAAACGTTGACAAGAATTCCCTTATTCAAAGCGATTACGTTGTCACAGTACACAAACTTAAATATGCCTTACAGACCATTGTTGACAGACGTAATGCTGCTGGCCGATGTCTTTGAAAGTTTCCGAGACATGGCCTTACGCGATTACTGCTTGGACCCATGTCATTTTTACTCGCTTCCCGGACTCGCTTGGAACGCGATGCTAAAAATGACAGGGGTCGAATTAGAGCTGTTAACAGAGATAAATCTACATCTGTTCGTCGAGTCTGGGGTCCGCGGAGGCTGCGCGATGATATCCAACCGTCATGCAGTCGCTAACAATCCTCTGATTCCAGATCAGTACGATGTATCGAAACCGACCTCCTTCATTCTGTATACGGACTGTAATAATTTATACGGTGCAGCCATGTCGCAACCACTCCCTTACGCAGACTTCCGATGGTTCGATCGTAACGAAATCGAGTCCTTGGACGTACGTAATGTGAGTGATGATTCCGACATCGGGTACATCCTCGAAGTCGACCTACACTATCCTAATACCTTACATGACCTGCATTCCGACTACCCACTTGCACCTGTGCGCCAGCGCGTAACACCCGATATCCTTTCTCCCTTTTCCAAACGTTTACACGAGAGTATATACAGATCATCGTATAACGAATCAGGGTCATCCGTAGAGAAGTTGTTAACAACTTTAGAGGACAAACAAAATTACGTTCTCCATTATCGAAATTTGAAATTGTATTTAAGTCTTGGCTTAGAGCTGAAAGCGACTCATAGGGTGTTGTGTTTTAAGCAAAGCGCTTGGTTGAAACCGTTTATCGATTTCAACACCCGCAAGAGGCAAGCAGCCGTCAACAGCTTTGAAAAAGACCTTTTCAAACTGATGAACAACGCCGTATATGGTAAGTCGCTGGAGAACGTACGGAAACATATAGACTTTGAACTAGTCTCGAATGAACGACGGCTTCAAAAACTAGTTTCCACACCTAGGCTAAAACGTATGATTCGTTATACGAACGATCTGGTGGGGCTCTCACTCCGTAAAAAATCCATTGTTCTTTCCCGTCCCGTGTATGTCGGCTTCACGGTGCTTGACGTTAGCAAAACGATAATGTACGACTTTCATTATCGTTATGCTGTCGCCAAGTACGGTCGCAACGTTAAATTGTTAATGACAGATACAGACAGTCTGATGTATAGCATTCAAACATCAGACTTGTATGCAGACATGAAGAAGGACCTACACGTTTTTGACACATCGGATTACCCTACGTCTCATCCTTGTTATAGCCTTAAGAACAAAAAGGTTGTCGGACTGTTCAAGGATGAAACGTGTGGTCGTCCTATTAGAGAATTCGTGGGTCTCCGAGCGAAATGTTATTCGTTCCTTGTGGCCCACGAAGATCCTACCAAAGAGTGTCAAAAACGTGTATGTAAAGGTGTGCCTCGAGTTGCGATTAAGAGGAGTCTACGACACGATATGTATCGCAAGTGTCTCACTGATCATTATCAGTTTTCTACCAGTGCACTTTGTTTACGTAGCGATCATCATACGCTGTACACGATGCGCGTAAATAAGCAAGCGTTGTCACCGTATGATGATAAGCGCTATATACTAGACAATGGTCATGATACGCTTGCATACGGTCATTATCGAATACGACGCATCAACATGGAGAACGACGACACCTCCCCACCTGCTAAAAAAATTCGTCTCCATGTATAGTAACCCCCTCAACACTTGTTTCTTTCGTCAGTTGACGTCTCTCGGTGCTTCAGTCCAGACGTCTGTAAACGTAAGTTCACATATTAATATCTCAACGATATTTGTGTGTTTAAACATAATATATATATAAGTTTGTAATGTGTGGTTTCTTTGTCTTACAGTATTATTATGGATAACACTGCAGTTATAATTGACTTCCAGTGCTTTTTCGACGACAACGGAAAATATATTGTGAAGGAACTGTCAATCATGGACGTTCTGAGATTTGCTGGTAGACATTGGATTTTGACTCCGCTTGCTACATCCGTTACGAATCCAAAATACGTTAGGACAAACCACTGGTTAACGTCCAATTATCATAGACTTAGATGGAGCGAAGGAGAGACACCGTACGACAATCTTGTTTCATTGTTAACATCACATACACGTATATATAAATATGTGTTTGTGAAGGGTTTTGAGAAAAAACGTTTTTGCAATCAAAGATAATACACAATAATATCATCAATCTCGATGACTTTGGTTGTCCTAAAAACATACCGTATCTATTTCATGGAACAGAATGTCTTAGACATTTCAATTCTTCTGACCAATGTGCCAACTATAAGGTGCATGCTATTCGGGAATGGATGATTCATGATTTTTGCTTTAAACAAACATTTTTAATGTAACAAATTTAGAAAGTAGGTCACCGCGAATGATGACATTTATATCTCTCTAATTCTGTTGTGGACATGTACATACATGCATAGCTGTAAGCGGTGACTATTTCGTTATGAATGTAGACTTTCCTAATGACCTTGTTATATTTTTGGTGTCTCTAATTTCATCGACGTTACCACCACAACTATCACATTGTACTGTCCTTTTGTGACGAATATTCTGTCATTGTTTGGTTCTCTCTGGTTTGATACAGACGTGTTCACTAGTGTCTTTCTCTCTCTCTCTTCTAATAATGTCGTCGTTTCTTGTAAAGTTTAATGCTGTAAGTGCTATCGAGTACAAGCGATGTTCAGAATTGACAGTGAATAAAAAATATCCCATCATGGTCTTAACAAATGTGGACACGAAGTATGGGAACTCTGTGCTTGCTACGTTGGAGGATGGTGACTGCCAGTATCGTGTCTATCTTCCCAAGAGGTATGCAGGTGTCTTCACGAATGAGGAGCTCAGGCATATCAAACCTAAAGAACTACATTTAGTGTATCGAGGGACGAGAAATCAAACAACGCAAGTAGAGATTGTGTCCTAACGTCGTAAGTAGCAATCGTGTTAACAAGCAATTTATTGATGGGTGTGTGTGTGTGTGTGTGTGTGTGTGTGTGTGTGTGTGTGTGTGTGTAGTTTCAACTCACTGTACTTAACACTTTAATAATTGAATTTGTATGTACATGATAAATGTATCATTGATTCTATTTAGTATTTTTTTACAATGTTTCGTTGAATAATAGTTGGTTCGATTAGAAATTATTTGAAAGTACATTAACTTTATGCGATAAATGTATCATTGATTCTAAGCAGTATTTACAAAGTTCCAATGAATAATATTTGGTTAGATTAGAAATTATTTGAAAGTACATTAACTTATGAAAAAAAAAATGACACACTTGAAAAAAAAAGTTTACTTACTTAACGCATTTGATTCTTTCTTTCCACTGACTGTGTGTGTGTGCATGTGATAATTGAATATTTATCTTATCAGTGATTCTAATACCGACTGTATTGTTATGTTACAGATAAACTTCCTTGTGAACTGTATCTACAGCCGTGAAATTATTATTTAAAAATCTTACAATGTCAAAATTATTATTATTAATATTGTATTTATTTTATATATAACAATGTTTGTTTGTGATATATATATATTTAATCAATGTAAAATGTATTTTTTGAATAATTGTATTATAGCGGTTTGTAAACTATATTTTAAGTTTGTGTACAGTGTTGTAAATATATATTTAATCATTTAAAACAATATTATTAATATTGTATTTATGAACTGTATCTACAGCCGTGAAATTATTATTTAAAAATCTTACAATGTCAAAACTATTTTATATATAACAATGTTTGTTTGCGATATATATATATTTAATCAATGTAAAATGTATTTTTTGAATAATTGTATTATAGCGGTTTGTAAACTATATTTTAAGTTTGTGTACAGTGTTGTAAATATATATTTAATCATTTAAAACAATATTATTAATATTGTATTTATTTTATATATAACAATGTTGTTTGTGATATATATATTTAATCAATGTAAAGTGTAAATATATATATTTAATCATTTAAAACAAATTATGGTTTATTTTAATTTATTTCGTTATAAACCTCTGAATATGCATGCAATTATTTGTATAGTAATCAGAAATGTGTGAGAGAGAGAGAGAGAGCGAGAGAGAGAGAGACAATTTAATAATTTGCAGATTGTATCTTACAATCATGAAAATTATTATTTAAACTGATAATTGTTTTATTAAAAATCTTACAATTACGAAATATTATTATTTCATTGTTTACGATATATATATATATTTAATTAATGCAAAAATGAATTTTTAAAATTACAATGGTCTGTAAGGCATATTTAAGTTTGTGTACTGTGACAACGTAATCGCTTTGAATAAGGGAATTCTTGTCAACGTTTGCAGCGAGAGAGAGACATACACAATGTGTGTGTGAGCAGCACACATCATCCGATAGCGATTTGTATGTGTACACAAAACTTTTGAAAATACCTTATTTCAAGGAGATTTTTTTTTATGCGTAACACTTTACCACACACACACACACAGACTTGGCGTGTGCGAGAGAGAGAGATAGTTTTACTTACATTCAAATGTGAGAGAGTTTATATCGTGATGGATAACTGTGTCTAGAGAGAGAGAGAGACAGAGAGAAAGAGGGAGGGAGAGTTACTTACATTCCAAGAGAGAATTGATATCGACAACAATCATGATCATATAGTTTGAATTTCCCACCACAGAAAAATGTTGGCAGATCTGTTCTATACACACAATAATGCAAGATTGGTAACCCTGATCATATATTTTAATATATACACTATATAACACACACACACACACACACACATATCAAGTTTGAACCCGATATCGAAGTCGTCAACAGTCATATAATTTACTATACACTATAATGTGTCTGCTAATATAATTACCTCTGGTTTAAGTTAGCGAATAATAACTATATCTAATTCTGTATCGTTGTGTGTGTGTGTGTGTGTGTGTGTGTGTGTGTGTCACTAATTACCACACTGAATATAACTTTTTAATGACGAAATATTATTATTTCATTGTTTACGATATATATATATTTAATTATGCAAAAATGAATTTTTAAAATTACAATGGTCTGTAAACCATATTTAAGTTCGTGTGCACATACAAATCGCTTGAATAAGAGAATTCTTGTCAACGTTTGCAGCGAAAGAGAGACATACACAATGTGTGTGTACACAAAACTTTTGCTTACAATCATGAAAATTATTATTTAAACTGATAATTGTTTTATTAAAAATCTTACAATTACGAAATATTATTATTTCATTGTTTACGATATATATATATTTAATTAATGCAAAAATGAATTTTTAAAATTACAATGGTCTGTAAGGCATATTTAAGTTTGTGTACTGTGACAACGTAATCGCTTTGAATAAGGGAATTCTTGTCAACGTTTGCAGCGAGAGAGAGACATACACAATGTGTGTGTGAGCAGCACGTACATCGTCCGATAGCGATTTGTATGTGTACACAAAACTTTTGAAAATACCTTATTTCAAGGAGATTTTTTTTTTTATGCGTAACACTTTACCACACACACAGACTTGGCGTGTGCGAGAGAGAGAGATAGTTTTACTTACATTCAAATGTGAGAGAGTTTATATCGTGATGGATAACTGTGTCTAGAGAGAGAGAGACAGAGAGAAAGAGGGAGGGAGAGTTACTTACATTCCAAGAGAGAATTGATATCGACAACAATCATGATCATATAGTTTGAATTTCCCCACCACAGAAAAATGTTGGCAGATCTGTTCTATACACACAATAATGCAAGATTGGCAACCCTGATCATATATTTTAATATATACACTATATAACACACACACACACACACACACACACACACACACACACACACACACACACACACACACACACACACACACACACACACATATCAAGTTTGAACCCGATATCGAAGTCGTCAACAGTCATATAATTTACTATACACTATAATGTGTCTGCTAATATAGTTTGAATTTCCCACCGAAGAAAAATGTTGACAGATCTGTTCTATACACAGTAATGCAGGATTGGTAACCCTGATCATATATTTTAATATACACTATAATACACACACATATCAAGTTTGAACCCATACATAGGTTGGTAAACCTGATCATATAGATTTAATATACATTATAACACACAACAAATTTGAACTCATGCAAGGTTGGTAACCCTGATCATATATTTAATATATACACTATAATGCATCAAGTCGGAACCCCCCACCATAGGTTGGTAAACCTGATCATATAGATTTAATATACATTATAACACACAACAAATTTGAACTCATGCAAGGTTGGTAACCCTGATCATATATTTAATATATACACTATAATGCATCAAGTGATAGAAAGTGAAAGTGATCTAAGCTCGCGAAAGGTGGCATATAAAAAAATAAAAAATTATATTCGCGGATGCTGTGGTCCAGATACGCGAAAAAGTCGCGGATCTTGACACAGATCCGCGAAAAAGTCGCGGATGCTGTGGTCCAGCAACACAGATCAGCGACAAAGTCGCGGATGCTGTGGTCCAGCAACACAGATCAGCGACAAAGTCGCGGATGCTGTGGTCCAGCGGCGGTGGGGAGAGCGTGGGAAAAAATCTTGGACCGCGGGTACGGCGGCATCTCTTTGATCTAGACCGTGGGAAAGGCGGCATTCCTTTGTGGGTCAGGATCCTCATTTTCCCTCTACTAATACTTTATATGA
Source organism: Magicicada septendecula (assembly GCA_034769895.1). Lineage (NCBI taxonomy): Eukaryota > Metazoa > Arthropoda > Insecta > Hemiptera > Cicadidae > Magicicada > Magicicada septendecula. Next base: position 189,549,745 of record CM068367.1, read on the forward strand.
TACCTTTTCCATTATACCTTATATGGAATAATAAATACCTCACACAAGAAACAATAACTAGGGTTTACTAAAGCACATTACGCCCAGTAATATCCTGTCATCAGAGACCAAGGTTGTACAGCAACAACTAAAAGAAAACGACAAACTATAGAAATTACTATATTACGTAAATGTTGTTACTTAAATAAGTACTAGAAAAGAGAAGGTACGATAGGTTGCCAAACAATAGTATGAGAGAAACATGTAATGTAACAGATATTAATTCTTAGATTGCGGAAAGAAGAAGGATATGGAATAAACACATATCAAGAATGGATGACACAAAGCTAGTGAAAAAGGCAAGAGATAGCCAACCAAAACCAAACACCAAGAAGAGCATTGGTCGGCTAAGGAAGAGGTGGAGTGACAGCATGAAGGACCAGTGTCAATTTTGAACAAGACAGAATCCTAACAAGGAAGATGAAGATGAAGAAGAAGAAGACAATTGGTAAATATTTTTGCTTATTTTTGAGACATTATAAAACATAACCTTCACTTTTTCTTAAAAAGTCCTGTTGAATTTAACGTCATTTAAGATTGCATGTTATGTTCTCGAAATAAATTTTCTGAGAAATGTAGGCCAATTGAGGTACAGCAATTTAAAAATTGATTTACACAGATCTTATTCATAATTTACATATTTAAAGTAGAGAAATTGTACGAGATGACACTTAGTTGTATTATATTTCGCAGTATAATATTTTATACTACAGAACAATTATATACGACTTTCAACTAAAATTCCATAATTTACTTTTTCGTTACTTTAACCAATCCGTGACTACGACATGCTATGTTGATAAACAAAATATCGGTATGGAGAACCATACATGACTTCCATATTCTAAGATTTATATTTAAAATCATTTTCAGCCAAACAGGCAGGGAAGGAATTTTAACAAAAAAATACTTCTTTGTTGCCAATAACGTAGTACACATATAAAAAAAATTATCCCCTCCCCCTTCAACTATAATTTTGATTTATAGAAAATTACCCCCAGCCCGTTCAACTAGCCTCTTCATTTATAGATATTTCATCTACGTTTCTACAGTGGATTATTAAGATCTTATCAGGATACTTTATCAAAATTAAGTACTTTACTCATGTTATAACAAAAAATGTTTCAGGTAAACTGCCCTTTCCCCGTAACCGATCTTCACCAAAATCAACAGACATTGAGTTCTCTATAGCTCAGGCACATATGTAAAAAATTATTTGATTCTGTTTGAATTTACGGCAGTTATGCTTCGTCATATAAAAAATTACCCATGTTAAAACATAAAACATGAGATTTATAAAACATATCTAAGATTTATATTTAAAATCATTTTTGAAATAAAATATTTTCATAGAACCTACTAACGCTGGGGAAATCTGAGGAGCCAATCAGAGTTGGGCCTACCTGTCACTCTGCTGAATTTGGTGGAAAGCCCTGTCACTGTCGTCAAAGTATCAGCCTTGACAGGGTCCTCTTTTTCTGCAAAATGGGAGAGGAGGCTTGAGATGGAGTGAGTGACATGGTCCCCACCTCAATGAAGAACCCATTGTTTTATAAAAATATATTTAAATTTTGAAAACTGAAAATTCTTTTCTTGTTGTAAATATTTATATTTTATAATCAAAATGACTTTATCAAAAAACAAACATTATTTTTTTATAATAAGTACTTACATATGTTTCTTAATATGCTTACTTTTTCTTCAATGTTGATGATCATTTCCAAACATTCTGACAAAATTGTATCTACAGAACAGTTAACATTCCCCAGGTTTCCATTTCTGCTAATTTCTCATTACACCTTCCACTGACGTATTATTAACCATTTCATAAACTATCGTATAATCTTTTCAGATTTTGTGGTACAAAATCTGAAATTTTCAGACTGCCTGGCAACAAAATTATTTTATTTTCAACAATTACCATTGTTTGAAAAAGTTTAAATGAATTTTCAAGTACTTTACTCTTGTTAAAACGTAAAAGGTTGCAGGTAAACTACCCCTTCCCCTTAACTGATCTTCACCAAAATCTAAAGGCCTTGAGTCCTCTACAATTCACTGACGTATGCAAAAAATTATTTGATTCTGTTTGAATTTGCGGCAGTTATCGTTTTCCATAGAAAATACGCTTGATAAAAAACGTTGCAGGTAAACTACCCCTTTCCCTCAACCGATCTTCACCAAAAACAATAGGTCTTGAGTACTCTACAAATCAGGGCTGTATGCAAAAAATTATTTGATTCTGTTTGAATTTGCGGCAGTTATCGTTTGCCATAGAAAATACGCTTGATAAAAAACGTTGCAGGTAAACTACCCCTTCCCCTTAACCGATCTTCACCAAAAACAATAGGTCTTGAGTACTCTACAAATCAGGGCAGTATGCAGAAAATTATTTGATTCTGTTTGAATTTGCGGCTGTTATCGTTTGCCATAGAAAATACCCTTGTTAAAAAAACGTTGTAGGTAAACTACCCCTGTCCCTTAACCGATCTTCACCAAAAACAATAGGTCTTGAGAACTCTACAATATAGGGCTGTATGCAAATAATCTTTTGATTCTGTTTGAATTTGCGGCTGTTATCGTTTGCCATAGGAAATACCCTTGTTAAAACATAAAACGTTACCGGTAAACTACCCCTTTCCCTTTACCGATCTTCACCAAAAACAATAGGTCTTGAGAACTCTACAATTCAGGGCTGTATGCGAAACATTATTTGATTCTGTTTGAATTTGCGGCTGTTATCGTTTGCCAAAAAAAAAAATTTCCCTTGATTAAAAAAAACCGTTGCCGGTAAACTACCCCTTTACCTCAACTGATCTTCACCAAAAACAATAGGTCGCGAGTCCTCGACAAAAAAGGGCTGTATGCAAAAAATTATTTGATTCTGTTTGAATTTGCGGCAGTTATCGTTTGCCATAGAAAAAAAATCTACAGACAGACACACAGACACATAGACACACAGACAGACAGACACGCACACAGACACTTTTCGGAAAACGACTTTTTTTCATGTTTTGAGTGTAGTAGAATCAGAATCTGCAATAATCTCGAACACGATTTTTTTTCCCATCACCATACTTCCATTTCCTTAAGGAACATGGAAGTAAAACAGAGATGTTTGGCAGATTTGTTTACAGTTACTAAACCGTTTTGATGAAACCAATAAACTCAAAAACATTATTACATTTATTAAATATCATGGACTTAAAAATGACAGTTTGAAAATTTTGAAGGACAAATGACAGTATACAGGCTAATTGTTGAAGACTTGGGTTAGAATTCGTGTGCATTAACATCGCTATAAATTTAGTAAATAATATCTATTATTAATTGTCTTAAGATTGACCTTTTTTAAAATGCTATTAACAAACTTTAAGCCTAATTACTGCTACTAAATTTAACAGTAATATTATTTTCTATTGTGAAATATAGAAAGAGTTTACAGTGCACTGTTAATACTACCGTAGGTAGTTCGTAGTGCTAATAACTACGCTCTGGAAAGAATTCCTGTAATTGGCACAATCTTGTGTCACTTTCTAAACATACCACACTTTCGCACGTTTAAGGTTATATTTTACAAGTTCTTATTGTTCCTAAGTAATTTTCTATACAGAAATAAACGCCCGCGCATGTGATAGTTGTCAAGAATGCAAATTATTTTTGCACTTGAAATGTAAAAGTATTCGTATCGGTAACTATTCAAGACGATGTGTCTATATTTTATTACATAATCTTTAAGAGTTTTTCCCTTCCCTTTCGTTCTGTGTAGGTTTCCTCGACAACACCAAAACCAAATAAATTATAAGTGTTTTGTAGGTTACTGAGCAATATATGATTAACAGCATGTTAATACAGTTTATTACACATGATACTGGCAACCGACTCTAACCGTTACTGACTCCTTATTATGTTCTCTGCACACCGTTGGCGTATTCAATGGTAGCCTTGCGGGGGGGGGGGGGGGTCCGGTCGTGTCGACTTCATATACTGTAAATGAAGAAAACCATGTTAAGAATAATCAATATTATAATCTTCAAAACGGCTGGATGACGTATGATAACATCCTAAATAAATCCAGTTGAAGTAAACACAATCATAATAACACAATTAAAAATATCGGTATGGAGAACCATACATGACTTCCATATTCTAAGATTTATATTTAAAATCATTTTCGAAATGAAATATTACCTAAATATTCCCTAAAGACGAAAAGTCTGTCTATGAATCGTTCCTCTGTATACACGTGCAGTTACACTGCCCAGCGATCCACAGGAAGGAAATCGCTATCCACGCTGGACACTTTTTCGGCTTGCATGCGTTATGTTGGTATGGGTTCGGCACTTTCCATTTAAAAACCGTGCAAATGTAAGAAAATAAACATGAATGAGGCCAAAAATAACGCGAACTGTGTGTGTGTGTCTTCCCTGCCTTTTCATTGCGGTAGTCATAATAATAAAATGGAAACGTAAACAGTACATAACTGAGAAAAAAATACATAAGTGAAAAAACTATAATTTTATTGCCTGGCAACAAAATTATTTTATTTTTAACAATTACCATTGTTTGAAAAAGTTTAAATGAATTTTCAAGTACTTTACTCTTGTTAAACGTAAAAGGTTGCAGGTAAACTACCCCTTCCCCTTAACCGATCTTCACCAAAATCAAAATTCCTAGAGTCCTCTACAATTCACTGACGTATGCAAAAAATTATTTGATTATGTTTGAATTTTCGGCTGTTATCGTTTGCCATAGAAAATACGCTTGATAAAAAAATGTTGCAGGTAAACTACCCCTTCCCCTCAACCGATCTTCACCAAAAACAATAGGTCTTGAGTACTCTACAATTTAGGGCTGTATGCAAATAATCTTTTGATTCTGTTTGAATTTGCGGCTGTTATCGTTTGCCATAGGAAATACCCTTGTCAAAACATAAAACGTTACAGGTAAACTACCCTTTTCCCTTAACCGATCTTCACCAAAAACAACAGGTCTTCAGAACTCTACAATTCAGGGCTGTATGCGAAACATTATTTGATTCTGTTTGAATTTACGGCTGTTATCGTTTGCCAAAAAAAAAAATTTCCCTTGATAAAAAAAACCGTTGCAGGTAAACTACCCCTTTCCCTCAACCGATCTTCACCAAAAAAAACAGGTCGTGAGTACTCTACAAATCAGGGATGTATGCGAAAAATTATTTGATTCTGTTTGAATTTGCGGCAGTTATCGTTTGCCATAGAAAAAAAATCTACAGACACACACACAGACACACACACACACAGACACTTTTCGGAAAACGACTTTTTTTCATGTTTTGAGTGTAGTAGAATCAGAATCTGCAATAATCTCGAACACGATTTTTTTTGCCATCACCATACTTCCATTCCTTAAGGAATATGGAAGTAATACGTGCTAGAAACATTGTTTACAATATACTTATTGACATTTTATATTTAAAATATCGGTATGGAGAACCATACATGACTTCCATATTCTAAGAAGTATAATTAAAATAATTTTCGAAATGAAATATTACCATAGAAACTACTTCTTTCTACTTACTGCTTCAGCCTTAACCACAGTACTGTGGTCACTAACATATACCACCTCACGTTATCGCACTCGATTTTCACTGATGATGGAAGTCGATGGCATTGCCGAAATGTCTGGTTTTGTAGAAAACATTGGACTACGGCCAAATATCCCGGGAAGGAATTTTAACAAAAACTACTTCTTTGTTGTCGATAACGTTGTACACATATATATCAGTGGCGAAGTTACATGGAGGCAATTGAGGCAATGCCTACCCTAAAAAATTCTGTAGAATAAAAATTATAAATACGTATGAACTACATAACGTAAAGATTATACATTGTTACTGCGACTGTCAAATTTATTAAACCGGAACGTGCTTTATTGAGCGACCGCCAGATGGTGACAGGTGAGATTCGGCATAGTTCGTTTAAAGCGAATGAGGCAACCTGAACTTGCCTCAGCGTTTTTTGTAGACATCGTATGTAAGCAATGTAGTGGTGTGATAGGGAAGTGTAGGGAGGGGGGATTGTCCCGCGCTGTACACATAGAGCGTTGAGGCATGCCTCACTTCTGTGGTCCAAACAGTTAAGTTAAAGCGCCTGTGTTGTTTCTAAGTGTTTATTTTATGCGGTTATTAAAAGTGTCACTGTTATTCCGCCGAACTAACAGATGATCAAGATTGTTATTTGAATTATTTGTAACATTAAACATATATATAGAAACTAATCAAGTTTAAAAATTTGAAGTTCAGTCAGTTGTATTATTGTGTATGACTAATACAAGGATTGTTCAATAGACACACGTACAGAGCTGTAAAGCATTTTTTATTCAACGATTTTAAAAGAAGTCTCCAATAACATTAAGACATGAGTTCCACTGTTGCGCTAACCTGTAGATTCCCTGCTAGTAAAATTCTTACGGCTGTTTGTGGAACCATTCGGTTACAGCAAACTCTACCTCAGCGTCCGATTTAACCCACCATCCTTTTAGTGATTCCTTAAAAAAAATTTAAGATAAGATTTTTGCCTACCCATTCATTAACTACTAGCTTCGCCAGTAAGCAAATTGATGTCCATTTTTTCGGCTTGCACGCATTATGTTGGTGTGGGTTTCGGCACTTTCAATTTAAAAAGCGTGGAAACGTAAGAAAATAAACATGAGTGAGGCCAGAAATAACGTGAATTGTGTGTGTGTGTGTGTGTGTGTGTGTGTGTGTGTGTGTGTGTGTGTGTGTGTGTGTGTGTGTGTGTGTGTGTGTGTGTGTGTGTGTGTGTGTGTGTGTCTTACCTGCCTTTTTATTGCCGTATTAAATGAAAAATATTATATTACATTAAAATGAAAAAATTTTAATTTTATTGCCTGGCAACAAAATTATTTTATTTTTAACAATTACCATTGTTTCAAAAAGTTTAAATAAATTTTCAAGTACTTTACTCTTGTTAAAACGTAAAAGGTTGCAGGTAAACTACCCCTTCCCCTTAACCAGTCTTCACCAAAATCGAAAGTCCTTGAGACCTCTACAATTCAGGGACGTATACAAAAAATTATTTGATTCTGTTTGAATTTGCGGCTGTTATCGTTTGCCATAGAAAATACGCTTGATAAAAAAACGTTGCAGGTAAACTACCCCTTCCCCTTAACCGATCTCCACCAAAAACAATAGGTCTTGAGTACTCTACAAATCAGGGTTGCATGCAGAAAATTATTTGATTCTGTTTGAACTTGCGGCTGTTGTCGTTTGCCATAGAAAATACCCTTGTTAAAAAAACGTTGTTGGTAAACTACCCCTTTCCCTTAACCCATCTTCACCAAAAACAATAGGTCTTGAGAACTCTACAATTTAGGGCTGTATGCAAATATTCTTTTGATTCTGTTTGAATTTGCGGCTGTTATCGTTTGCCATAGGAAATACCCTTGTTAAAACATAAAACGTTACAGGTAAACTACCCCTTTCCCTTAACCGATCTTCACCAAAAACAATAGATCTTGGGAACTCTACAATTCAGGGCTGTATGCGAAACATTATTTGATTCTGTTTGAATTTGCGGCTGTTATCGTTTGCCAAAAAAAAATTTTCCCTTGTTAAAAAAAACCGTTGCAGGTAAACTACCCCTTTCCCTCAACCGATCTTCACCAAAAACAATAGGTCGCGAGTACTCTACAAATCAGAGCTGTATGCAAAAAAGTATTTGATTCTGTTTGAATTTGCGGTAGTTATCGTTTGCCATAGAAAAAATCTACAGATAGACACACAGACACACACACAGACACTTTTCGGAAAACGACTTTTTTTCATGTTTTGAGTGTAGTAGAATCAGAATCTGCAATAATCTCGAACACGATTTTTTTTGCCATCACCATACTTCCATTCCTTAAGGAATATGGAAGTAAATATCGGTATGGAGAACCATACATGACTTCCATATTCTAAGAATTATAATCTGAAATATGCTTGCCTGCCAAGCACGATATATTTTCTAATATATACATAATTTACATTAAAATGAAAAAATTATAATTTTATTGCCTGGCAACAAAATTATTTTATTTTCTACAATTACCATTGTTTGTAAAAGTTTAAATGAATTTTCAAGTACTTTACTCTTGTTAAAACGTAAAAGGTTGCAGGTAAACTACCCCTTCCCCCTTAACCGATCTTCACCAAAATCTAATGGCCTTGAGTCCTCTACAATTCACTGACGTATGCAAAAAATTATTTGATTATGTTTGAATTTGCGGCTGTTATCGTTTGCCATAGAAAATACGCTTGATAAAAAAATGTTGCAGGTAAACTACCCCTTCCCCTCAACCGATCTTCACCAAAAACAATAGGTCTTGAGTACTCTACAATTTAGGGCTGTATGCAAATAATCTTTTGATTCTGTTTGAATTTGCGGCTGTTATCGTTTGCCATAGGAAATACCCTTGTCAAAACATAAAACGTTACTGGTAAACTACCCCTTTCCCTTAACCGATCTTCACCAAAAACAATAGGTCTTCAGAACTCTACAATTCAGGGCTGTATGCGAAACATTATTTGATTCTGTTTGAATTTGCGGCTGTTATCGTTTGCCAAAAAAAAAAATTTCCCTTGATAAAAAAAACCGTTTCCGGTAAACTGCCCTTTCCCCGTAACCGATCTTCACCAAAATCAACAGACATTGAGTTCTCTATAGCTCAGGTACATATGTAAAAAATTATTTGATTCTGTTTGACTTTACGGCAGTTATGGTTCGTCATATAAAAAATTACCCATGTTAAAACATAAAACATGAGATTTATAAAACATATCTAAGATTTATATTTAAAATCATTTTTGAAATAAAATATTTTCATAGAACCTACTAACGCTGGGGAAATCTGAGGAGCCAATCAGAGTTGGGCCTACCTGTCACTCTGCTGAATTTGGTGGAAAGCCCTGTCACTGTCGTCAAAGTATCAGCCTTGACAGGGTCCTCTTTTTCTGCAAAATGGGAGAGGAGGCTTGAGATGGAGTGAGTGACATGGTCCCCACCTCAATGAAGAACCCATTGTTTTATAAAAATATATTTAAATTTTGAAAACTGAAAATTCTTTTCTTGTTGTAAATATTTATATTTTATAATCAAAATGACTTTATCAAAAAACAAACATTATTTTTTTATAATAAGTACTTACATATGTTTCTTAATATGCTTACTTTTTCTTCAATGTTGATGATCATTTCCAAACATTCTGACAAAATTGTATCTACAGAACAGTTAACATTCCCCAGGTTTCCATTTCTGCTAATTTCTCATTACACCTTCCACTGACGTATTATTAACCATTTCATAAACTATCGTATAATCTTTTCAGATTTTGTGGTACAAAATCTGAAATTTTCAGACTGCCTGGCAACAAAATTATTTTATTTTCAACAATTACCATTGTTTGAAAAAGTTTAATGAATTTTATTTTCAAATACTTTACTCTTGTTAAAACGTAAAAGGTTGCAGGTAAACTACCCCTTCCCCTTAACTGATCTTCACCAAAATCTAAAGGCCTTGAGTCCTCAACAATTCACTGACGTATGCAAAAAATTATTTGATTCTGTTTGAATTTGCGGCAGTTATCGTTTTCCATAGAAAATACGCTTGATAAAAAACGTTGCAGGTAAACTACCCCTTTCCCTCAACCGATCTTCACCAAAAACAATAGGTCTTGAGTACTCTACAAATCAGGGCTGTATGCAAAAAATTATTTGATTCTGTTTGAATTTGCGGCAGTTATCGTTTGCCATAGAAAATACGCTTGATAAAAAATGTTGCAGGTAAACTACCCCTTCCCCTTAACCGATCTTCACCAAAAACAACAGGTCTTGAGTACTCTACAAATTAGGGCAGTATGCAGAAAATTGTTTGATTCTGTTTGAATTTGCGGATGTTATCGTTTGCCATAGAAAATACCCTTGTTAAAAAAACGTTGTAGGTAAACTACCCCTGTCCCTTAACCGATCTTCACCAAAAACAATAGGTCTTGAGAACTCTACAATTCAGGGCTGTATGCGAAACATTATTTGATTCTGTTTGAATTTGCGGCTGTTATCGTTTGCCAAAAAAAAAAATTTCCCTTGATTAAAAAAAACCGTTGCCGGTAAACTACCCCTTTACCTCAACTGATCTTCACCAAAAACAATAGGTCGCGAGTCCTCGACAAAAAAGGGCTGTATGCAAAAAATTATTTGATTCTGTTTGAATTTGCGGCAGTTATCGTTTGCCATAGAAAAAAAATCTACAGACAGACACACAGACACATAGACACACAGACAGACAGACACGCACACAGACACTTTTCGGAAAACGACTTTTTTTCATGTTTTGAGTGTAGTAGAATCAGAATCTGCAATAATCTCGAACACGATTTTTTTTCCCATCACCATACTTCCATTTCCTTAAGGAACATGGAAGTAAAACAGAGATGTTTGGCAGATTTGTTTACAGTTACTAAACCGTTTTGATGAAACCAATAAACTCAAAAACATTATTACATTTATTAAATATCATGGACTTAAAAATGACAGTTTGAAAATTTTGAAGGACAAATGACAGTATACAGGCTAATTGTTGAAGACTTGGGTTAGAATTCGTGTGCATTAACATCGCTATAAATTTAGTAAATAATATCTATTATTAATTGTCTTAAGATTGACCTTTTTTAAAATGCTATTAACAAACTTTAAGCCTAATTACTGCTACTAAATTTAACAGTAATATTATTTTCTATTGTGAAATATAGAAAGAGTTTACAGTGCACTGTTAATACTACCGTAGGTAGTTCGTAGTGCTAATAACTACGCTCTGGAAAGAATTCCTGTAATTGGCACAATCTTGTGTCACTTTCTAAACATACCACACTTTCGCACGTTTAAGGTTATATTTTACAAGTTCTTATTGTTCCTAAGTAATTTTCTATACAGAAATAAACGCCCGCGCATGTGATAGTTGTCAAGAGTGCAAATTATTTTTGCACTTGAAATGTAAAAGTATTCGTATGTGTCTATATTTTATTACATAATCTTTAAGAGTTTTTCCCTTCCCTTTCGTTCTGTGTAGGTTTCCTCGACAACACCAAAACCAAATAAATTATAAGTGTTTTGTAGGTTACTGAGCAATATATGATTAACAGCATGTTAATACAGTTTATTACACATGATACTGGCAACCGACTCTAACCGTTACTGACTCCTTATTATGTTCTCTGCACACCGTTGGCGTATTCAATGGTAGCCTTGCGGGGGGGGGGGGGGGTCCGGTCGTGTCGACTTCATATACTGTAAATGAAGAAAACCATGTTAAGAATAATCAATATTATAATCTTCAAAACGGCTGGATGACGTATGATAACATCCTAAATAAATCCAGTTGAAGTAAACACAATCATAATAACACAATTAAAAATATCGGTATGGAGAACCATACATGACTTCCATATTCTAAGATTTATATTTAAAATCATTTTCGAAATGAAATATTACCTAAATATTCCCTAAAGACGAAAAGTCTGTCTATGAATCGTTCCTCTGTATACACGTGCAGTTACACTGCCCAGCGATCCACAGGAAGGAAATCGCTATCCACGCTGGACACTTTTTCGGCTTGCATGCGTTATGTTGGTATGGGTTCGGCACTTTCCATTTAAAAACCGTGCAAATGTAAGAAAATAAACATGAATGAGGCCAAAAATAACGCGAACTGTGTGTGTGTGTGTGTGTGTGTGTGTGTGTGTGTGTGTGTGTGTGTGTGTGTGTGTGTGTGTGTGTGTGTGTGTGTGTGTGTGTCTTCCCTGCCTTTTCATTGCGGTAGTCATAATAATAAAATGGAAACGTAAACAGTGCATAACTGAGAAAAAAATACATAAATGAAAAAACTATAATTTTATTGCCTGGCAACAAAATTATTTTATTTTTAACAATTACCATTGTTTGAAAAAGTTTAAATGAATTTTCAAGTACTTTACTCTTGTTAAACGTAAAAGGTTGCAGGTAAACTACCCCTTCCCCTTAACCGATCTTCACCAAAATCAAAATTCCTAGAGTCCTCTACAATTCACTGACGTATGCAAAAAATTATTTGATTATGTTTGAATTTGCGGCTGTTATCGTTTGCCATAGAAAATACGCTTGATAAAAAAATGTTGCAGGTAAACTACCCCTTCCCCTCAACCGATCTTCACCAAAAACAATAGGTCTTGAGTACTCTACAATTTAGGGCTGTATGCAAATAATCTTTTGATTCTGTTTGAATTTGCGGCTGTTATCGTTTGCCATAGGAAATACCCTTGTCAAAACATAAAACGTTACAGGTAAACTACCCTTTTCCCTTAACCGATCTTCACCAAAAACAATAGGTCTCCAGAACTCTACAATTCAGGGCTGTATGCGAAACATTATTTGATTCTGTTTGAATTTACGGCTGTTATCGTTTGCCAAAAAAAAAAATTTCCCTTGATAAAAAAAACCGTTGCAGGTAAACTACCCCTTTCCCTCAACCGATCTTCACCAAAAAAAACAGGTCGTGAGTACTCTACAAATCAGGGATGTATGCGAAAAATTATTTGATTCTGTTTGAATTTGCGGCAGTTATCGTTTGCCATAGAAAAAAAATCTACAGACACACACACAGACACTTTTCGGAAAACGACTTTTTTTCATGTTTTGAGTGTAGTAGAATCAGAATCTGCAATAATCTCGAACACGATTTTTTTTGCCATCACCATACTTCCATTCCTTAAGGAATATGGAAGTAATACGTGCTAGAAACATTGTTTACAAGATACTTATTGACATTTTATATTTAAAATATCGGTATGGAGAACCATACATGACTTCCATATTCTAAGAAGTATAATTAAAATAATTTTCGAAATGAAATATTACCATAGAAACTACTTCTTTCTACTTACTGCTTCAGCCTTAACCACAGTACTGTGGTCACTAACATATACCACCTCACGTTATCGCACTCGATTTTCACTGATGATGGAAGTCGATGGCATTGCCGAAATGTCTGGTTTTGTAGAAAACATTGGACTACGGCCAAATATCCCGGGAAGGAATTTTAACAAAAACTACTTCTTTGTTGCCGATAACGTTGTACACATATATATCAGTGGCGAAGTTACATGGAGGCAATTGAGGCAATGCCTACCCTAAAAAATTCTGTAGAATAAAAATTATAAATACGTATGAACTACATAACGTAAAGATTATACATTGTTACTGCGACTGTCAAATTTATTAAACCGAAACGTGCTTTATTGAGCGACCGCCAGATGGTGACAGGTGAGATTCGGCATAGTTCGTTTAAAGCGAATGAGGCAACCTGAACTTGCCTCAGCGTTTTTTGTATACATCGTATGTAAGCAATGTAGTGGTGTGATAGGGAAGTGTAGGGAGGGGGGATTGTCCCGCGCTGTACACATAGAGCGTTGAGGCATGCCTCACTTCTGTGGTCCAAACAGTTAAGTTAAAGCGCCTGTGTTGTTTCTAAGTGTTTATTTTATGCGGTTATTAAAAGTGTCACTGTTATTCCGCTGAACTAACAGATGATCAAGATTGTTATTTGAATTATTTGTAACATTAAACATATATATAGAAACTAATCAAGTTTAAAAATTTGAAGTTCAATCAGTTGTATTATTGTGTATGACTAATACAAGGATTGTTCAATAGACACACGTACAGAGCTGTAAAGCATTTTTTATTCAACGATTTTAAAAGAAGTCTCCAATAACATTAAGACATGAGTTCCACTGTTGCGCTAACCTGTAGATTCCCTGCTAGTAAAATTCTTACGGCTGTTTGTGGAACCATTCGGTTACAGCAAACTCTACCTCAGCGTCCGATTTGACCCACCATCCTTTTAGTGATTCCTTAAAAAAAATTTAAGATAAGATTTTTGCCTACCCATTCATTAACTACTAGCTTCGCCAGTAAGCAAATTGATGTCCATTTTTTCGGCTTGCACGCATTATGTTGGTGTGGGTTTCGGCACTTTCAATTTAAATATCGGTATGGAGAACCATACATGACTTCCATATTCTAAGATTTATATTTAAAATCATTTTCAGCCAAACAGCCAGGCTGTGTCTTACCTGCCTTTTTATTGCTGTATTAAATGAAAAATATTATATTACATTAAAATGAAAAAATTATAATTTTATTGCCTGGCAACAAAATTATTTTATTTTTAACAATTACCATTGTTTCAAAAAGTTTAAATAAATTTTCAAGTACTTTACTCTTGTTAAAACGTAAAAGGTTGCAGGTAAACTACCCCTTCCCCTTAACCGATCTTCACCAAAATCGAAAGTCATTGAGACCTTTACAATTCAGGGACGTATGCAAAAAATTATTTGATTCTGTTTGAATTTGCGGCTGTTATCGTTTGCCATAGAAAATACGCTTGATAAAAAAACGTTGCTGGTAAACTACCCCTTCCCCTTAACCGATCTTCACCAAAAACAACAGGTCTTGAGTACACTACAAATCAGGGCTGTATGCAAAACATTATTTGATTCTGTTTGAATTTGCGGCTGTTATCGTTTGCCATAGAAAATACCCTTGTTAAAAAAACGTTGCAGGTAAACTACCCCTTTCCCTCAACCGATCTTCACCAAAAACAATAGGTCTTGAGAACTCTACAATTTAGGGCTGTATGCAAATAATCTTTTGATTCTGTTTGAATTTGCGGCTGTTATCGTTTGCCATAGGAAATACCCTTGTTAAAACATAAAACGTTACAGGTAAACTACCCCTTTCCCTTAACCGATCTTCACCAAAAACAGTAGGTCTTGAGTACTCTACAAATCAGGGCTGTATGCAAAACATTATTTGATTCTGTTTGAATTTGCGGCTGTTATCGTTTGCCATAGAAAATACCCTTGTTAAGAAAACGTTGCCGGTAAACTACCCCTTTCCCTCAACCGAACTTCACCAAAAACAATAGGTCTTGAGAACTCTACAATTTAGGGCTGTATGCAAATAATCTTTTGATTCTGTTTGAATTTGCGGCTGTTATCGTTTGCCATAGGAAATACCCTTGTTAAAACATAAAACGTTACAGGTAAACTACCCCTTTCCCTTAACCGATCTTCACCAAAATCAAAAGATCTTGAGAACTCTACAATTCAGGGCTGTATGCGAAACATTTTTTGATTCTGTTTGAATTTGCGGCTGTTATCGTTTGCCAAACAAACAAAATTACCCTTGCTAAAAAAAAACCGTTGCAGGTAAACTACCCCTTCCCCTCAACCGATCTTCACCAAAAACAATAGGTCGCGAGTACTCTGCAGATCAGGGCTGCATGCAAAAAATTATTTGATTCTGTTTGAATTTGCGGCAGTTATCGTTTGCCATAGAAAAAAAATCTACAGACAGATAGACAGACAGACACACAGACACTTTTCGGAAAACGACTTTTTTTCATGTTTTGAGTGTAGTAGAATCAGAATCTGCAATAATCTCGAACACGCTTTTTTTTGCCATCACCATACTTCCATTCCTTAAGGAATATGGAAGTAAAAAGCGTGGAAACGTAAGAAAATAAACATGAGTGAGGCCAGAAATAACGTGAATTGTGTGTGTGTGTGTGTGTGTGTGTGTGTGTGTGTGTGTGTGTGTGTGTGTGTGTGTGTGTGTGTGTGTGTGTGTGTGTGTGTGTGTGTGTGTCTTACCTGCCTTTTTATTGCCGTATTAAATGAAAAATATTATATTACATTAAAATGAAAAAATTTTAATTTTATTGCCTGGCAAAAAAATTATTTTATTTTTAACAATTACCATTGTTTCAAAAAGTTTAAATAAATTTTCAAGTACTTTACTCTTGTTAAAACGTAAAAGGTTGCAGGTAAACTACCCCTTCCCCTTAACCAGTCTTCACCAAAATCGAAAGTCCTTGAGACCTCTACAATTCAGGGACGTATACAAAAAATTATTTGATTCTGTTTGAATTTGCGGCTGTTATCGTTTGCCATAGAAAATACGCTTGATAAAAAAACGTTGCAGGTAAACTACCCCTTCCCCTTAACCGATCTCCACCAAAAACAATAGGTCTTGAGTACTCTACAAATTAGTGCTCTATGCAGAAAATTATTTGATTCTGTTTGAACTTGCGGCTGTTGTCGTTTGCCATAGAAAATACCCTTGTTAAAAAAACGTTGTAGGTAAACTACCCCTTTCCCTTAACCCATCTTCACCAAAAACAATAGGTCTTGAGAATTCTACAATTTAGGGCTGTATGCAAATAATCTTTTGATTCTGTTTGAATTTGCGGCTGTTATCGTTTGCCATAGGAAATACCCTTGTTAAAACATAAAACGTTACAGGTAAACTACCCCTTTCCCTTAACCGATCTTCACCAAAAACAATAGATCTTGAGAACTCTACAATTCAGGGCTGTATGCGAAACATTATTTGATTCTGTTTGAATTTGCGGCTGTTATCGTTTGCCAAAAAAAAAAAATTTCCCTTGTTAAAAAAAACCGTTGCAGGTAAACTACCCCTTTCCCTCAACCGATCTTCACCAAAAACAATAGGTCGCGAGAACTCTACAAATCAGGGCTGTATGCAAAAAAGTATTTGATTCTGTTTTAATTTGCGGTAGTTATCGTTTGCCATAGAAAAAAAATCTACAGACACACACACAGACACACACACAGACACTTTTCGGAAAACGACTTTTTTTCATGTTTTGAGTGTAGTAGAATCAGAATCTGCAATAATCTCGAACACGATTTTTTTTGCCATCACCATACTTCCATTCCTTAAGGAATATGGAAGTAAATATTGGTTTGGAGAACCATATATGACTTCCATATTCTAAGAATTATAAGCTGAAATATGCTTGCCTGCCAAGCACGATATATTTTCTAATATATACATAATTTACATTAAAATGAAAAAATTATAATTTTATTGCCTGGCAACAAAATTATTTTATTTTCTACAATTACCATTGTTTGAAAAAGTTTAAATGAATTTTCAAGTACTTTACTCTTGTTAAAACGTAAAAGGTTGCAGGTAAACTACCCCTTCCCCTTAACCGATCTTCACCAAAATCTAATGGCCTTGAGTCCTCTACTATTCACTGATGTATGCAAAAAATTATTTGATTCTGTTTGAATTTGCGGCAGTTATCGTTTGCCATAGAAAATACGCTTGATAAAAAACGTTGCTGGTAAACTACCCCTTCCCCTCGACCGATCTTCACCAAAAACAATAGGTCTTGAGTACTCTACAAATCAGGGCTGTATGTAGAAAATTATTTGATTCTGTTTGAATTTGCGGCTGTCATCGTTTGCCATAGAAAATTCCCTTGTTAAAAAAACGTTGTTGGTAAACTACCCCTTTCCCTTAACCGATCTTCACCAAAAACAATAGGTCTTGAGAACTCTACAATTTATAGCTGTTTGCAAATAATCTTTTGATTCTGTTTGAATTTGCGGCTGTTACCGTTTGCCATAGGAAATACCCTTGTTAAAACATAAAACGTTACAGGTAAACTACCCCTTTCCCTTAACCGATCTTCACCAAAAACAATAGGTCTTAAGAACTCTACAATTCAGGGCTGTATGCGAAACATTATGTGATTCTGTTTGAATTTGCGGCTATCGTTTGCCAAAAAAAAAATTTTCCTTGTTAAAAAAAAACCGTTGCAGGTAAACTACCCCTTTCCCTCAACCGATCTTCACCAAAAACAATAGGTCGCGAGTACTCTACAAATCAGGGCTGTATGCAAAAAATTATTTGATTCTGTTTGAATTTGCGGCAGTTATCGTTTGCCATAGAAAAAAAATCTACAGACACACACACAGACAGACACACACACACACACTTTTCGGAAAACGACTTTTTTTCATGTTTTGAGTGTAGTAGAATCAGAATCTGCAATAATCTCGAACACGATTTTTTTTGCGATCACCATACTTCCATTCCTTAAGGAATATGGAAATAAAATGTTTTAATAATACAAATAATGTTTTAATAACACTACATTTTAATAATAACAAAAGGAAAACCAGGAATGTTTTATACACAAAAAGTATACACTGTTTGAAAATGTTTTAGAGTTTATTCGCCTTGATTTCATGGTCATTTTATTAACAAATTTTTCCGGAGTCAATGAATTGATTTTCCTACAGTTGGTATTTCAAACTTACACCGCAAATGCTGTATTACAAGTCTGTTTGTATACTTAAAAAAGAATTACTACTTTATTAGCACACACAGCTGAAAAATAATTAAAAACCCCTAAAAATTAAGAGATTAACAAAATTTCTTGTCAACGTTTCCGACTCTCTTTGGGGTGGCGGTCCGGTCCCGTTCGTCCCCCCTGTAAATACGTCTCGTGGAGTTGGAAACGTCTCGTAGTTCTTGTTCTAAACAAACCAAACATTCATTACAAGTATCTGTTTCACAAAAAATTTACAGGCATTGCACAAATGCAATGCACAGAGAAGGGTATTGAAAATGCTTCAATAAATCTAAAAAATATATATTCATTCACCAATCAATGAATTGATTCTTCATTCACCAATCAATGAATTCATTCTTCATTTACCAATTTGCAGATTATAAGTTAAATGTAGTCGCATTCATAAGCGAAGTTTTATATGTGTACTACGTTATTGACAACAAAGAAGTAGTTTCTATGGAAACTCACCGGTTTCCATTTTCGATCACGCACCAGCGATCGGCCGCAAATGTGCGACACGTCCTTATAAACTTTTTCAATGTTAAAACCTACATATTAAACGAAAAATAGTCGATTTATTGGTTCTGCTCAGTCTATAAAATTAGCCATAAAGCCATTATCGCATTCTGTAAGTAACTGAGTCGTAGATAATGTTCCACAATAAATTCACGCAGAGCTTGACGTCTATATAGGTCGTCATTCGTTACTCTTTCCAGTCGAGGGTTCTTCCGGTGCCAAAGCGCTGAAAGCCCAAAGATACTTCGGTATTCACATAAGTGGGTTGAGATTGACATTGACATCGTGAAGAACACTTCTTCAAGATGCGGTGACAGTCGTGAGTGAGATTGGACTTCATTTGCCACCACAGTTTGTCGGAAGAAGAGACAAAGATTCATCGTCGTGTCGAAGATTCTCTTATCCTACCTTGTTTACAGATAAGCGGTAAACAGAGACAAGCGGAACCAAATCGAGAAACCCTCAACAGACAGGAGGTAAGCTTACATCGATCCCACTCCACTATCCCGGAGTCTCTCCCACGTAGTATACGGATGTGACGATAATTCTGTCACAGCCATTATCTCGACTGGACAAACTGTACCATTGGCATGGCGTTGGCCAGTCCTCCTCATTTGGACAAGTAGTGTGTAGATTATTGAGGACCATAGTCACGTAGACGGTCTAAAGTTATGGACCCGTGTGACAACCGCCCGCTTCCAGTAGTAAATCGACTACTCCAGTCGTTTGCAGTTTAGGTGACCAGCAAAGGTAACCTTTCTAGGCGCTCCAGGACCTCCGGGGAGTTCCTCGATGTATCTGTGCAAGGCAATACGTATGTTACTAACCATACGTTAACCACCATTGTTACGTGTCTTAACTACAATGGTGGTACTCCCTCCGCCCCTATGGAACTTCTCGTATATCTCACCTAATGTGCATTATATATGTGTTCCGTAAATGAGAAGTACATCGGGACTATACATACTTTTGCAGAACGCGATGCACGATATAGGAACAAGGAAATCATTACTTCCTAGGATCATAAAGGCTATATTTAAAAAAATGAATCTTATTCACTCTCGTAGTCTTGATTCACATCTTTCTATACATTTTCCTGCTCCATTATAGTAATTCCCTTTCTTCTCCTTCGTTATGGGAGGTGCGTCAGATTAATACGTTTGCATTTTCTCTATCTTTATCTACTTGTAATCACTGTTGAACAACTGAATCTCTTAAGTAACTGTCTACGTAAAATCTGTACTTGGTAAGCTTCAGGTGTTCTTCAACTGCTTCGGATGTGACTTTTCTGTTTTACTGTAACAGAAGAGGCGTATATTGAATATACCTACTTGACAGTAGTTAATATTCTAAACAAGAGAGTAGTATCTTCTCTACTTCCACATCTGGATTTTAGGCAATGTAGGCCTATAGGAAGGAATTTTTCGTACTCTGAAATTTGAAAGTTCAGATTTGAGCCCGGTAGATTGTTTAGTAGTCATCATTTTGTATCTCGTACAAGTCTTCTGAATATAGACACCTTAGGTCGCCTGAAAAGTTGGGAGGGCTGGACGATAAACGTTTCATGTCAGAAAACACATAAGCTTCTTATGTAGCCGGAGCGGACGTAACCTAATCTTTGGAATGTAACAAAACAAGTGATGGAAACAGTTAAAAGTGCGACGTAACTTTAAAGCAACTCACGATTTCTTGCAATATACGTAATTTGAAGGCGACAACACTATTAAGTAAAAGTTTAAAAACGAGGTTAAAACTGTATAAAAACATATTGTTTTTTAATAATGTGGAGGAACATACCTTGGAAGGTCGTTTCGCTGCAATTACAACGTGTAAACGTGAGGAAGTGGAAGTCAATTACGATAAACGATGTTGTCCGATTAGAGGAGAAAGCTTCCAATGGGAAGTATTACGTATAGTGTTTAAAATAAAATAAACTGAACACACTAGAAGAATTGGCAGACTAAACAAAATGCTACGAAATGATGTTTTTTTTTAAGTTTTAAACTATCCCAAAACCTGTCCGTCCAGGAATTAGGTAATGAGAATATTTTTTATATTTCATCCTGTTGTGAGAAGCAAAATATTTGGGGTTGTGAAGCGAGAAATATACCTTCGCAGATAGATAAAGATAAACTATTCGCTAGATAAATAATTGGGTCCAGGAATTAGGTAATGAGAATATTTTTTATATTTCATGCTGCTGTGAGAAGCAAAATATTTGGGGTTGTGAAGCGAGAAATATGCCTAGCAGATAGATAAAGATAAATTATTCGTTAGATAAATTGGAGTCTTCACAATTCACTTGGTTACATATTATCTCTCAGGTCTTCCTCGGAATTCCAGTGATTTTTGCTGTTTAGTGAAGTGTCTCTAAACAAAATATTGTTATTTTCTTCTGCGAGCGAGTTTAAATCATCATCATCTGCAAAGATTAAAGCAAGGATGGTTTGTTCCGGTCTCAAACGGCTGGTCACTCCAGCGCTTCCTCGAACGTCTCACACCTCTCCGTCCCCTCGGCTTATAGTTCCATAGTCGTTTGGGGATGCGGCCCCACATTTGGCAAAGATGTTCCCACTAATTCAGCCGATACTGGGCAATCCTGTACAGTATACTCTTATATCCTGTCGTGCATAAGTTAATCATAATTACCAGCCTACTTAAGTTAATCAGGAAATCACGTCCTTGCTTATGTAGTGAAATGAGCTTGTAACGTGGCATTTAAATCTTGAAACACTAGTCAAGTTTTGGTTACATTGCTAAAAATATTTTACGATATTAGCAGAATAAGATAACGTTTATTCATATCTAACGTTAACAGCTTGTTAATAATAGTTTTTGTGAAGTTTCTTTTATGTTATCTTTTATTTTGTGAAGCTTCTTTTGTAACTTGTACCTACTAGTTTTGATTTGGCACTTGGTTTACTATGGCTTTCCTGTTAGAACGTTTATACTGATATAAAACGTTAATCAGTTTAAGGAAAAATGATTAAAGATATCTTTATAAACCACATGGATGGGATCTTTAGGACGACCAGATACAAACTGGTCAACAGTTAACTGGTTAATAGTTCAGACATGATCCTTACTAAGAAGAAGAAAAAAACTGTCTTTGAGTAGTCAGCTAACCAGCTGCTTGCAACTGCGTGAATTCATGGTGATTACCTGTTTTTCGTGCGTTTCCACGTTAGTCTGCATTGGCCATAAAATAATTGGACTCAACAGAACTCAACAACAAACTTCTGTTAACTAGTTTTATCAGTTAAAATAAACTGTAGCCCTCAGTAGTCCTGTTTTCAATAGAATGCTAACGCTAAAGACAAAATTCTTTTTTCTCTTAACAACTTCATATTTTAATGTAAGGGATGACAACTTTCTCTCGGATACCAGTCTTGAGTACGTGGAATCTCTGATCTTATCGTATTAAGGTCCATTATCATGACAATTTCGACAAAAATATTAAAATAATTGTGGGAGAAATAATCGAACTGTAACCGGGCTTTGATCTGTTGGTCGAACGACCAATGTAGGAAGCAACGGTTCCCCGGCCTTTGTAGATTTATAACTTGCATTAACAATAAGTTCGAGAAAAACTGTAGGTAATTAATAAACTGACAATCTATGACTGAAATTAAAACACAATTAGAAAGATCAAATACGGATCTGCAGTTTATAGGTAGTTCACACATTCATTTGAAAATGAAGAATTAAACATTCTAAAATATTCACCCAGAAATCATCATGCTTCAATAATATTTTCACTTCTAATGTTTGCAAATAATTGTTTTCATAACGCAATTCCTCTCTGCTCGCTAAATGTTGAACAACCTGCAAAAGTGAAATACCGTATTCTTTCTTCAGTTAAGTTGTTTCCTTTGACAGCAACTTGTACCGACTAATTTGTTTCCGACAGTGTTACGCCATTATTCCTAAACACTTGTGAGCTTCTTTTTCTTTCTATTTCTCTTTCAGTTTTCAGCATTTTTCTTTTTCTTTTCTATTATAATTATAACGAAAAAACTACTTACTTCATAAATAGAAAGTGCTGTTGGTATTTAAAATGGTAATACTAGCAAAACATGAACTTCATTTTTAATGGAAATAATTACCTACACACTAAATAAGAATAATTAAAATTAATTTCACATATTAAGTTAAATTATGTAAGGAAGTAAAGGAAATCCTAAAAGAACAGTTGAATCCTAAAACTTAAAAGGATTATGGTATGGTAGAGATTATCCAAGTAAAATTTAAAAATGTATAATTCGTTAGTGGGTATACCTTTTCAAAAGTAAAATTAAAGTTAGAACTGAATAGTGTATTCCCAGTATTTTAATTAATACGTTTAACCAGTTTTTACTTCCATGTTCCTTAAGGAAATGGAAGTATGGTGATGGCAAAAAAATCGTGTTCGAGATTATTGCAGATTCTGATTGTACTACACTCAAAACATGAAAAAAAGTCGTTTTTCGAAAAGTGTCTGTGTGTGTGTCTTAGATTTTTTTCTATGGCAAACGAT
Organism: Magicicada septendecula; assembly: GCA_034769895.1. NCBI lineage: Eukaryota > Metazoa > Arthropoda > Insecta > Hemiptera > Cicadidae > Magicicada > Magicicada septendecula. The sequence continues at coordinate 189,573,061 of CM068367.1, forward strand.
AACAGCCGCAAATTCAAACAAAATCAAATAATTTTTTGCATACAGTGAGATTTGCAGAGTACTCACGACCTATTGGTTTTGGTGAAGATCGGTTGAGGGAAACGGGTAGTTTACTAGCAACGGTTTTTTTTATCAAGGGTAATTTTTTTTTGGCAAACAATAACAGCCGAAAATTCAAACAGAATTAAATAATGTTTCGCATACAGCCCTGAATTGTAGAGTTATCAAGATCTATTGATTTTGGTGAAGATCGGGTAAGGAAAAGGGGTAGTTTACCTGCAACGTTTTATGTTTTAACAAGGGTATTTTTGGCAAACGATAACAGCCGCAAATTCAAACAGAATCAAAAGATTATTTGCATACAGCCCTAAATTGTAGAGTTCTCAAGAACTATTGTTTTTGGTGAAGATCGGTTAATGGAAAGGGGTAGTTTACCAGCAACTTTTTTTAACAAGGGTATTTTCTATGGCAAACGATAACAGCCGCAAATTCAAACAGAATCAAATAATTTATTGCATACAGTCCTGAATTGTAGAGTATTCAAGACCTATTGTTTTTGGTAGAGATCGGTTAAGGAGAAGGGGTAGTTTACGTGCAACGTTTTTTTATCAAGGGTAATCATCTATGGCAAACGATAACAGCCGCAAATTCAAACAGAATGAAATAATTTTTGCATACGTCCCTGAATTGTAGAGATTTCAAGGACTTTCGATTTTGGTAAAGATCAGTTAAGGGGAAGGGGTAGTTTACCTGCAACCTTTTACGTTTTAACAACAGTAAAGTACATGAAAATTCATTTAAACTTTTTGAAACAATGGTAATCGTTAAAAATAAAATAATTTTGTTGCCAGGCAATAAAATTATAATTTTTTTCATTTTAATGTAAATTATGTATGAGTTAATATACATGTATAAAATATATATCGTTCGTGGCAGGCAAGCATATCTCAGTTATGTAATGTTTACGTTTCCATTTTATTATTATCACTACCGCAATAAAAAGGCAGGGAAAACTCACACACACACACACACACACACACACACACACACACACACACACACACACACACACACACACACACACACACACACACACAAAATTCGCGTTATTTCTGGCCTCACTCATGTTTATTTTCTTACATTTGCACGCTTTTTAAATGGTAAGTGCCGAAGCCCATACCAACATAACGCGTGCAAGCCGAAAAAGCGTCCAGCGTGGATAGCGATTTGCTTCCTGTGGATCGCTGGGCAGTGTAACTGCACGTGTTTACAGAGGAACGATTCATAGACAGACTTTTCATCTTTAGGGAATGAACCCTCTGCAACATGCTGAGGGTCCATGAGTGACTTCGGAGCGCTCCTTCATTTTCGCGTATTTGTTCTGTGAAACATACACTGTGGATTCGCAGCTTTACTCTAAGCAACGCTCAATACGAAATGTTGAAAATTTTTGTCCACGGTGTACCCTCATACACACTAAACCTGCTCTGATGTTTTAATTACGGACATCATAATATTAAAACTTTGGAAACTTGAGCACTACTTAATGGAGATCAAACATTAACTTATACAAGCCATTAATTTTATGCAATTTTCTATATATATTGTACAACGTTATCGGCAACAAAGAAGTAATTTTTGTTAAAATTCCTTCCCGGGATATTTGGCCGTAGTCCAATGTTTTCTACAAAACCAGACGTTTCGGCAATGCCATCGACTTCCATCATCAGTGAAAATCGAGTGCGATAATGTGAGGTAGTATACGTTAGTGATCACAGTACTATGGTTAAGGCTGAAGCAGTAAGTAGAAAGAAGTAGTTTCTATAGTAATATTTCATTTCGAAAATGATTTAAATATAAATCTTAAAACATGGAAGTCATGTATGGTTCTCCATACCGATATTTTCGAAAAGTGTGTGTGTGTGTGTGTGTGTGTGTGTGTGTGTGTGTGTGTGTGTGTGTGTGTGTGTGTGTCTGTAGATTTTTTTCTATGGCAAACGATAACAGCCGCAAATTCAAACACAATCAAATATTTTTTTGCATACAGCCCTGATTTGTAGAGTACTCAAGACCTATTGTTTATGGTGAAGATCGGTTAAGGGAAAGGGGTAGTTTCCCGGCAACGGTTTTTTTTTTTAGTCAAGGGTAATTTTACTTCCATATTCCTTAAGGAATGGAAGTATGGTGATGGCAAAATATCGGTATGGAGTACATGACTTCCATATTCTAAGATTAATATTTAAAATCATTTTCAGCCAAACAGCTAGGCTGTGTCTTACCTGCCTTTTACTTCCATATTCCTTAAGGAATGGAAGTATGGTGATGGCAAAAAAAATCGTGTTCGAGATTATTGCAGATTCTGATTCTACCACACTCAAAACATGAAAAAAAGTCGTTTTCCGAAAAGTGTCTGTGTGTGTGTCTCTCTGTCTGTCTGTCTGTGTGTCTGTCTGTGTGTCTATCTGTAGATTTTTTCTATGGCAAACGATAACTTCCGCAAATTCAAACAGAATCAAATAATTTTTTGCATGCAGCCCTGATTTGCAGAGTACTCGCGACCTATTGTTTTTGGTGAAGATCGGTTGAGGGAAAGGGGTAGTTTACCAGCAACGGTTTTTTTTAGCAAGGGTAATTTTGTTTGTTTGGCAAACGATAACAGCCGCAAATTCAAACAGAATCAAGTAATGTTTCGCATACAGCCCTGAATTGTAGAGTTCTCAAGATCTGTTGATTTTGGTGAAGATCGGTTAAGGGAAAGGGGTAGTTTACCTGTAACGTTTTATGTTTTAACAAGGGTATTTCCTATGGCAAACGATAACAGCCGCAAATTCAAACAGAATCAAAAGATTATTTGCATACAGCCCTAAATTGTAGAGTTCTCAAGACCTATTGTTTTTGGTGAAGTTCGGTTGAGGGAAAGGGGTAGTTTACCTGCAACATTTTTTTAACAAGGGTATTTTCTATGGAAAACGATAACAGCCGCAAATTCAAACAGAAGCAAATAATGTTTTGCATACATCCCTGATTTGCAGAGTACTCAAGACCTATTGTTTTTGGTGAAGATCGGTTAAGGGAAAGGGGTAGTTTACCTGTAACGTTTTATGTTTTAACAAGGGTATTTCCTATGGCAAACGATAACAGCCGCAAATTCAAACAGAATCAAAAGATTATTTGCATACAGCCATACATTGTAGAGTTCTCAAGACCTGTTGTTTTTGGTGAAGATCGGTTGAGGGAAAGGGGTAGTTTACCTGCAACGTTTTTTTAACAAGGGTATTTTCTATGGCAAGCGATAACAGCCGCAAATTCAAACAGAATCAAATAATGTTTTGCATACAGCCCTGATTTGTAGAGTACTCAAGACGTATTGTTTTTGGTGAAGATCGGTTAAGGGGAAGGGGTAGTTTACCTGCAACGTTTTTTTATCAAGCGTATTTTCTATGGCAAACGATAACAGCCGCAAATTCAAACAGAATCAAATAATTGTTTGCATACGTCCCTGAATTGTAGAGGCCTCAAGGACTTTCGATTTTGGTGAAGATCGGTTAAGGGGAAGGGGTAGTTTCCCTGCAACCTTTTACGTTTTAACAAGAGTAAAGTACTTGAAAATTTATTTAAACTTTTTGAAACAATGGTAATTGTTAAAAATAAAATAATTTTGTTGCCAGGCAATAAAATTATAATTTTTTCATTTTTATGTAATATAATATTTTTCATTTAATACAGCAATAAAAAGGCAGGTAAGACACAGCCTGGCTGTTTGGCTGAAAATGATTTTAAATATAAATCTTAGAATATGGAAGTCATGTATGGTTCTCCATACCGATATTTTATTGCTGTATTAAATGAAAAATATTATATTACATTAAAATGAAAAAATTATAATTTTGTTGCCTGGCAACAAAATTATTTTATTTTTAACAATTACCATTGTTTCAAAAAGTTTAAATAAATTTTCAAGTACTTTACTCTTGTTAAAACGTAAAAGGTTGCAGGTAAACTACCCCTTCCCCTTAACCGATCTTCACCAAAATCGAAAGTCATTGAGACCTCTACAATTCAGGGACGTATGCAAAAAATTATTTGATTCTGTTTGAATTTGCGGCTGTTATCGTTTGCCATATAAAATACGCTTGATAAAAAACGTTGCAGGTAAACTACCGCTTCCCCTCAACCGATCTTCACCAAAAACAAAAGGTCTTGAGTACTCTACAAATCAGGGCTGTATGCAAAACATTATTTGATTCTGTTTGAATTTGCGGCTGTTATCGTTGCCATAGAAAATACCCTTGTTAAAAAAACGTTGCAGGTAATCTACCCCTTTCCCTCAACCTATCTTCACCAAAAACAATAGGTCTTGAGAACTCTATAATTTAGGGCTATATGCAAATAATCTTTTGATTCTGTTTGAATTTGCGGCTGTTATCGTTTGCCATAGGAAATACCCTTGTTAAAACATAAAACGTTACAGGTAAACTACCCCTTTCCCTTAACCGATCTTCACCAAAATCAACAGATCTTGAGAACTCTACAACTCAGGGCTGTATGCGAAACATTATTTGATTCTGTTTGAATTTGCGGCTGTTATCGTTTGCCAAACAAACAAAATTACCCTTGCTAAAAAAAAACCGTTGCAGGTAAACTACCCCTTTCCCTCAACCGATCTTCACCAAAAACAATAGGTCGCGAGTACGCAGCAAATCAGGTCTGTATGCAAAAAATTGTTTGATTCTGTTTGAATTTGCGGCAGTTATCGTTTGCCATAGAAAAAAATCTACAGACACACAGACACACAGACAGACAGACAGACACACACACAGACACTTTTCGGAAAACGACTTTTTTCATGTTTTGAGTGTAGTAGAATCAGAATCTGCAATAATCTCGAACACGATTTTTTTTTGCCATCACCATACTTCCATTCCTTAAGGAATATGGAAGTAAATATCGGTATGGAGAACCATACATGACTTCCATATTCTAAGATTTATATTTAAAATCATTTTCGAAATGAAATATTACCATAGAAACTACTTCTTTCTACTTACTGCTTCAGCCTTAACCACAGTACTGTGGTCACTAACGTATACCACCTCACGTTATCGCACTCGATTTTCACTGATGATGGAAGTCGATGGCATTGCCGAAACGTCTGGTTTTGTAGAAAACATTGGACTACGGCCAAATATCCCGGGAAGGAATTTTAACAAAAACTACTTCTTTGTTGCCGATAACGTTGTACACATATATATCAGTGGCGAAGTTACATGGAGGCAATTGAGGCAATGCCTACCCTAACAAATTCTGTAGAATAAAAATTATAAATACGTATGAACTACATAACGTAAAGATTATACATTGTTACTGGGACTGTCAAATTTATTAAACCGAAACGTGCTTTATTGAGCGACCGCTAGATGGTGACAGGTGAGATTCGGCATAGTTCGTTTAAAGCGAATGAGGCAACCTGAACTTGCCTCAGCGTTTTTTGTATACATCGTATGTAAGCAATGTAGTGGTGTGATAGGGAAGTGTAGGGAGGGGGGATTGTCCCGCGCTGTACACATAGAGCGTTGAGGCATGCCTCACTTCTGTGGTCCAAACAGTTAAGTTAAAGCGCCTGTGTTGTTTCTAAGTGTTTATTTTATGCGGTTATTAAACGTGTCACTGTTATTCCGCTGAACTAACAGATGATCAAGATTGTTATTTGAATTATTTGTAATATTAAACATATATATAGAAACTAACCAAGTTTAAAAATTTGAAGTTCAATCAGTTGTATTATTGTGTATGACTAATACAAGGATTGTTCAATAGACACACGTATAGAGCTGTAAAGCATTTTTTATTCAACGATTTTAAAAGAAGTCTCCAATAACATTAAGACATGAGTTCCACTGTTGCGCTAACCTGTAGATTCCCTGCTAGTAAAATTCTTACGGCTGTTTGTGGAACCATTCGGTTACAGCAACTCTACCTCAGCGTCCGATTTGACCCACCGTCCTTTTAGTGATTCCTTAAAAAAAATTTAAGATAAGATTTTTGCCTATCCATTCATTAACTACTAGCTTCGCCAGTATGCAAATTGATGTCCATTTTTTCGGCTTGCACGCGTTATGTTGGTGTGGGTTTCGGCACTTTCCATTTAAAAAGCGTGCAAACGTAAGAAAATAAACATGAGTGAGGCCAGAAATAACGTGAATTGTGTGTTTGTGTCTTACCTGCCTTTTTATTGCCGTATTAAATGAAAAATATTATATTACATTAAAATTAAAAAATTTTAATTTTATTTCCTGGCAACAAAATTATTTTATTTTTAACAATTACCATTGTTTCAAAAAGTTTAAATAAATTTGCAAGTACTTTACTCTTGTTAAAACGTAAAAGGTTGCAGGTAAACTACCCCTTCCCCTTAACCGATCTTCACCAAAATCGAAAGTCCTTGAGACCTCTACAATTCAGGGATGTATGCAAACAATTATTTGATTTTGTTTGAATTTGCGGCTGTTATCGTTTGCCATAGAAAATACACTTGTTAAAAAAATGTTGCAAGTAAACTACCCCTTTCCCTCAACCGATCTTCACCAAAAACAATAGGTCTTGAGAACTCTACAATTTAGGGCTGTATGCAAACAATCGTTTGATTCTGTTTGAATTTGCGGCTGTTATCGTTTGCCATAGGAAATACCCTTGTTAAAACATAAAACGTTACAGGTAAACTACCCCTTTCCCTTAACTGATCTTCACCAAAAACAACAGGTCGTGAAAACTCTACAATTCAGGACTGGATACGAAACATTATTTAAGTCTGTTTGAATTTGCGGCTGTTATCGTTTGCCAAAAAAAAATTTCCCTTGATAAAAAAAACCGTTGCTGGTAAACTACCCCTTCCCCTCAACCGATCTTCACCAAAAACAATAGGTCGCGAGTACTCTACAAATCAGGGCTGTATGCAGAAAATTATTTGATTCTGTTTAATTTGCGGCAGTTATCGTTTGCCATAGAAAATACGCTTGATAAAAAACGTTGCAGGTAAACTACCCCTTCCCCTCAACCGATCTTCACCAAAAACAATAGGTCTTGAGTACTCTACAAATCAGGGCAGTATGCAGAAAATTATTTGATTGTGTTTGAATTTGCGGCTGTTATCGTTTGCCATAAGAAATACCCTTGTTAAAACATAAAACGTTACAAGTAAACTACCCCTTCCCCTTAACCGATCTTCACCAAAAACAAAAGGTCTTGAGAACTCTACAATTCAGGGCTGTATACGAAACATTATTTGATTCTGTTTGAATTTGCGGCTGTTATCGTTTGCCAAAAAAAAAAATTTTCCCTTGATAAAAAAAAACCGTTGCAGGTAAACTACCCCTTTCCATCAACCGATCTTCACCAAAAACAATAGGTCGCGAGTACTCTACAAATCAGGGCTGTATGCAAAAAATTATTTGATTCTGTTTGAATTTGCGGCAGTTATCGTTTGCCATAGAAAAAAAATCTACAGACACACAGACACACACACACACACACACACACACACACACACACTTTTCGGAAAACGACTTTTTTCATGTTTTGAGTGTAGTAGAATCAGAATCTGCAATAATCTCGAACATGATTTTTTTTGCCATCACCATACTTCCGTTCCTTAAGGAAATATGGAAGTAAAAATTATTTGATTCTGTTTGAATTTACGGCAGTTATGGTTCGTCATATAAAAAATTACCCATGTTAAAACATAAAACATGAGATTTATAAAACATATCTAAGATTTATATTTAAAATCATTTTTGAAATAAAATATTTTCATAGAACCTACTAACGCTGGGGAAATCTGAGGAGCCAATCAGAGTTGGGCCTACCTGTCACTCTGCTGAATTTGGTGGAAAGCCCTGTCACTGTCGTCAAAGTATCAGCCTTGACAGGGTCCTCTTTTTCTGCAAAATGGGAGAGGAGGCTTGAGACGGAGTGAGTGACATGGTCCCCACCTCAATGAAGAACCCATTGTTTTATAAAAATATATTTAAATTTTGAAAACTGAAAATTCTTTTCTTGTTGTAAATATTTATATTTTATAATCAAAATGACTTTATCAAAAAACAAACATTATTTTTTTATAATAAGTACTTACATATGTTTCTTAATATGCTTACTTTTTCTTCAATGTTGATGATCATTTCCAAACATTCTGACAAAATTGTATCTACAGAACAGTTAACATTCCCCAGGTTTCCATTTCTGCTAATTTCTCATTACACCTTCCACTGACGTATTATTAACCATTTCATAAACTATCGTATAATCTTTTCAGATTTTGTGGTACAAAATCTGAAATTTTCAGATTGCCTGGCAACAAAATTATTTTATTTTCAACAATTACCATTGTTTGAAAAAGTTTAAATGAATTTTCAAGTACTTTACTCTTGTTAAAACGTAAAAGGTTGCAGGTAAACTACCCCTTCCCCTTAACTGATCTTCACCAAAATCTAAAGGCCTAGAGTCCTCTACAATTCACTGACGTATGCAAAAAATTATTTGATTCTGTTTGAATTTGCGGCAGTTATCGTTTGCCATAGTAAATACCCTTGATAAAAAACGTTGCAGGTAAACTACCCCTTCCCCTCAACCGAGCTTCACCAAAACCAATAGGTCTTGAGTACTCTACAAATCAGGGCTGTATGCAGAAAATTATTTGATTCTGTCTGAATTTGCGGCTGTTATCGTTTGCCATAGAAAATACCCTTGTTAAAAAAAAGTTGTAGGTAAACTACCCCTTTCCCTTAACCGATCTTCACCAAAAACAATAGGTCTTGAGAACTCTACAATTCAGGGCTGTATGCGAAACATTATTTGATTCTGTTTGAATTTGCGGCTGTTATCATTTGCCAAAAAAAAAAAAATTTCCCTTGATAAAAAAAACCGTTGCAGGTAAACTACCCCTTCCCCTTAACCGATCTTCACCAAAAACAACAGGTCGCGAGTACTCTACAAATCAGAGCTGTATGCAAAAAATTATTTGATTCTGTTTGAATTTGCAGCAGTTATCGTTTGCCATAGAAAATACGCTTGATAAAAAACGTTGCAGATAAACTACCCCTTCCCCTCAACCGAGCTTCACCAAAAACAATAGGTCTTGAGTACCCTACAAATCAGGGCTGTATGCAGAAAATTATTTGATTGTGTTTGAATTTGCGGCTGTTATCGTTTGCCATAGAAATTACCCTTGTTAAAAAAACGTTGTAGGTAAACTACCCCTTTCCCGTAACCGATCTTCACCAAAAACAATAGGTCTTGAGAACTCTACAATTTAGGGCTGTATGCAAATAATCTTTTGATTCTGTTTGAATTTACGGCTGTTATCGTTTGCCATAAGAAATACCCTTGTTAAAACATAAAACGTTACAAGTAAACTACCCCTTTCCCTTAACCGATCTTCACCAAAAACAAAAGGTCTTGAGAACTCTACAATTCAGGGCTGTATACGAAACATTATTTGATTCTGTTTGAATTTGCGGCTGTTATCGTTTGCCAAAAAAAAAAAAAATTCCCTTGATAAAAAAAAACCGTTGCAGGTAAACTACCCCTTTCCATCAACCGATCTTCACCAAAAACAATAGGTCGCGAGTCCTCTACAAATCAGGGCTGTATGCAAAAAATTATTTGATTCTGTTTGAATTTGCGGCAGTTATCGTTTGCCATAGAAAAAAAATCTACAGACACACAGACACACAGACACACACACAGACACTTTTCGGAAAACGACTGTGTTTCATGTTTTGAGTGTAGTAGAATCAGAATCTGCAATAATCTCGAACACGATTTTTTTTGCCATCACCATACTTCCATTCCTTAAGGAAATATGGAAGTAAAAATCGGTATGGAGAACCATACATGACTTCCATATTCTAAGATTTATATTTAAAATCATTTTCAGCCAAACAGCCAGGGAAGGAATTTTAACAAAAAAATACTTCTTTGTTGCCAATAACGTAGTACACATATAAAAAAAAATTATCCCCTCCCCCTTCAACTATAATTTTGATTTATAGAAAATTACCCCCAGCCCGTTCAACTAGCCTCTTCATTTATAGATATTTCATCTACGTTTCTACAGTGGATTATTAAGATCTTATCAGGATACTTTATCAAAATTAAGTACTTTACTCATGTTACAACAAAAAATGTTTCAGGTAAACTGCCCTTTCCCCGTAACCGATCTTCACCAAAATCAACAGACATTGAGTTCTCTATAGCTCAGGCACATATGTAAAATATCGGTATGGAGAACCATACATGACTTCCATATTCTAAGATTTATATTTAAAATCATTTTCAGCCAAACAGCCAGGCTGTGCCTTACCTGCCTTTTTATTGCTGTATTAAATGAAAAATATTATATTACATTAAAATGAAAAAATTATAATTTTATTGCCTGGCAACAAAATTATTTTATTTTTAACAATTACCATTGTTTCAAAAAGTTTAAATAAATTTTCAAGTACTTTACTCTTGTTAAAACGTATAAGGTTGCAGGTAAACTACCCCTTCCCCTTAACCGATCTTCACCAAAATCGAAAGTCATTGAGACCTCTACAATTCAGGGACGTATGCAAAAAATTATTTGATTCTGTTTGAATTTGCGGCTGTTATCGTTTGCCATAGAAAATACGCTTGATAAAAAAACGTTGCAGGTAAACTACCTCTTCCCCTTAACCGATCTTCACCAAAAACAATAGGTCTTGAGTACTCTACAAATCAGGACTGTATGCAAAACATTATTTGATTCTGTTTGAATTTGCGGCTGTTATCGTTTGCCATAGAAAATACCCTTGTTAAAAAAACGTTGCAGGTAAACTACCCCTTTCCCTCAACCGATCTTCACCAAAAACAATAGGTCTTGAGAAATCTACAATTCAGGGCTGTATGCGAAACATTATTTGATTCTGTTTGAATTTGCGGCTGTTATCGTTTGCCAAAAAAAAAAAAATTTCCCTTGATAAAAAAAAGCGTTGCAGGTAAACTACCCCTTCCCCTCAACCGATCTTCACCAAAAACAATAGGTCGCGAGTACTCTACAAATCAGGGCTGTATGCAAAAAATTATTTGATTCTGTTTGAATTTGCGGCAGTTGTCGTTTGCCATAGAAAATACGCATGATAAAAAACGTTGCTGGTAAACTACCCCTTCCCCTCAACCGATCTTCACCAAAAACAATACGTCTTGAGTACTCTACAAATCAGGGCTGTATGCAGAAAATTATTTGATTCTGTTTGAATTTGCGGCTGTTATCGTTTGCCATAGAAAATACCCTTGCTAAAAAAACGTTGTAGGTAAACTACCCCTTTCCCTTAACCGATCTTCACCAAAAACAAAAGGTATTGAGAACTCTACAATTTAGGGCTGTATGCAAATAATCTTTTCATTCTGTTTGAATTTGCGGCTGTTATCGTTTGCCATATGAAATACCCTTGTTAAAACATAAAACGTTACAGGTAAACTACCCCTTTCCCTTAACCGATCTTCACCAAAAACAATAGGTCTTGAGAACTCTACAATTCAGGGCTGTATGCGAAACATTATTTGATTCTGTTTGAATTTGCGGCTGTTATCGTTTGCCAAACAAACAAAATTACCCTTGCTAAAAAAAAACCGTTGCAGGTAAACTACCCCTTTCCCTCAACCGATCTTCACCAAAAACAATAGGTCGCGAGAACTCTGCAAAACCGGGCTGTATGCAAAAAATTATTTGATTCTGTTTGAATTTGCGGCAGTTATCGTTTGCCATAGAAAAAAAATCTACAGACAGACAGACAGACACACAGACAGACAGACACACAGACAGACACACAGACAGACACACAGACACTTTTCGGAAAACGACTTTTTTTCATGTTTTGAGTGTAGTAGAATCAGAATCTGCAATAATCTCGAACACGATTTTTTTTGCCATCACCATACTTCCATTCCTTAAGGAATATGGAAGTAAAAGTTATTTGATTCTGTTTGAATTTACGGCAGTTATGGTTCGTCATATAAAAAATTACCCATGTTAAAACATAAAACATGAGATTTATAAAACATATCTAAGATTTATATTTAAAATCATTTTTGAAATAAAATATTTTCATAGAACCTACTAACGCTGGGGAAATCTGAGGTGCCAATCAGAGTTGGGCCTACCTGTCACTCTGCTGAATTTGGTGGAAAGCCCTGTCACTGTCGTCAAGTCCCCACCTCAATGAAGAACCCATTGTTTTATAAAAATATATTTAAATTTTGAAAAATGAAAATTCTTTTCTTGTAAATATTTATATTTTATAATCAAAATGACTTTATTTTTGTTACCTGGCAACAAAATTATTTTATTTTCAACAATTACCATTGTTTCAAAAAGTTTAAATAAATTTTCAAATACTTTACTCTTGTTAAAACGTAAAAGGTTGCAGGTAAACTACCCCTTTCCCTTAACCGATCTTCACCAAAATCGAAAGTCCTTGAGACCTCTACAATTCAGGGATGTATGCAAAAAATTATTTGATTCTGTTTGAATTTGCGGCAGTTATCGTTTGCCATAGAAAAAAAACGTTGCTGGTAAACTACCCCTTCCCCTCAACCGATCTTCACCAAAAACAATAGGTCTTGAGTACTCTACAAATCAGGGCTGTATGCAGAAAATTATTTGATTGTGTTTGAATTTGCGGCTGTTATCGTTTGCCATAGAAAATACCCTTGTTAAAAAAACGTTGTAGGTAAACTACCCCTTTCCCTTAACCGATCTTCACCAAAAACAATAGGTCTTGAGAACTCTACAATTTAGGGCTGTATGCAAATAATCTTTTGATTCTGTTTGAATTTGCGGCTGTTATCGTTTGCCATAAGAAATACCCTTGTTAAAACATAAAACGTTACAAGTAAACTACCCCTTTCCCTTAACCGATCTTCACCAAAAACAAAAGGTCTTGAGAACTCTACAATTCAGGGCTGTATACGAAACATTATTTGATTCTGTTTGAATTTGCGGCTGTTATCGTTTGCCAAAAAAAAAAAATTTCCCTTGATAAAAAAAAACCGTTGCAGGTAAACTACCCCTTTCCATCAACCGATCTTCACCAAAAACAATAGGTCGCGAGTCCTCTACAAATCAGGGCTGTTTGCAAAAAATTATTTGATTCTGTTTGAATTTGCGGCAGTTATCGTTTGCCATAGAAAAAAAATCTACAGACACACAGACACACAGACACACACACACACACACACACAGACACTTTTCGGAAAACGACTTTTTTTCATGTTTTGAGTGTAGTAGAATCAGAATCTGCAATAATCTCGAACATGATTTTTTTTGCCATCACCATACATCCATTCCTTAAGGAAATATGGAAGTAAAAATTATTTGATTCTGTTTGAATTTACGGCAGTTATGGTTCGTCATATAAAAAATTACCCATGTTAAAACATAAAACATGAGATTTATAAAACATATCTAAGATTTATATTTAAAATCATTTTTGAAATAAAATATTTTTATAGAACCTACTAACGCTGGGGAAATCTGAGGAGCCAATCAGAGTTGGGCCTACCTGTCACTCTGCTGAATTTGGTGGAAAGCCCTGTCACTGTCGTCAAAGTATCAGCCTTGACAGGGTCCTCTTTTTCTGCAAAATGGGAGAGGAGGCTTGAGACGGAGTGAGTGACATGGTCCCCACCTCAATGAAGAACCCATTGTTTTATAAAAATATATTTAAATTTTGAAAACTGAAAATTCTTTTCTTGTTGTAAATATTTATATTTTATAATCAAAATGACTTTATCAAAAAACAAACATTATTTTTTTATAATAAGTACTTACATATGTTTCTTAATATGCTTACTTTTTCTTCAATGTTGATGATCATTTCCAAACATTCTGACAAAATTGTATCTACAGAACAGTTAACATTCCACAGGTTTCCATTTCTGCTAATTTCTCATTACACCTTCCACTGACGTATTATTAACCATTTCATAAACTATCGTATAATCTTTTCAGATTTTGTGGTACAAAATCTGAAATTTTCAGATTGCCTGGCAACAAAATTATTTTATTTTCAACAATTACCATTGTTTGAAAAAGTTTAAATGAATTTTCAAGTACTTTACTCTTGTTAAAACGTAAAAGGTTGCAGGTAAACTACCCCTTCCCCTTAACTGATCTTCACCAAAATCTAAAGGCCTTGAGTCCTCTACAATTCACTGACGTATGCAAAAAATTATTTGATTCTGTTTGAATTTGCGGCAGTTATCGTTTGCCATAGAAAATACGCTTGATAAAAAACGTTGCAGGTAAACTACCCCTTCCCCTCAACCGAGCTTCACCAAAAACAATAGGTCTTGAGTACTCTACAAATCAGGGCTGTATGCAGAAAATTATTTGATTCTGTCTGAATTTGCGGCTGTTATCGTTTGCCATAGAAAATACCCTTGTTAAAAAAACGTTGTCGGTAAACTACCCCTTTCCCTTAACCGATCTTCACCAAAAACAATAGGTCTTGAGAACTCTACAATTCAGGGCTGTATGCGAAACATTATTTGATTCTGTTTGAATTTGCGGCTGTTATCATTTGCCAAAAAAAAAAATTTCCCTTGATAAAAAAAACCGTTGCAGGTAAACTACCCCTTCCCCTTAACCGATCTTCACCAAAAACAACAGGTTGCGAGTACTCTACAAATCAGGGCTGTATGCAAAAAATTATTTGATTCTGTTTGAATTTGCGGCAGTTATCGTTTGCCATAGAAAATACGCTTGATAAAAAACGTTGCAGGTAAACTACCCCTTCCCCTCAACCGAGCTTCACCAAAAACAATAGGTCTTGAGTACCCTACAAATCAGGGCTGTATGCAGAAAATTATTTGATTGTGTTTGAATTTGCGGCTGTTATCGTTTGCCATAGAAAATACCCTTGTTAAAAAAACGTTGTAGGTAAACTACCCCTTTCCCGTAACCGGTCTTCACCAAAAACAATAGGTCTTGAGAACTCTGCAATTTAGGGCTGTATGCAAATAATCTTTTGATTCTGTTTGAATTTGCGGCTGTTATCGTTTGCCATAAGAAATACCCTTGTTAAAACATAAAACGTTACAAGTAAACTACCCCTTTCCCTTATCCGATCTTCACCAAAAACAAAAGGTCTTGAGAACTCTACAATTCAGGGCTGTATGCGAAACATTATTTGATTCTGTTTGAATTTGCGGCTGTTATCGTTTGCCAAAAAAAAAAAATTTCCCTTGATAAAAAAAAACCGTTGCAGGTAAACTACCCCTTTCCCTCAACCGATCTTCACCAAAAACAATAGGTCTTGAGTACTCTACAAATCAGGGCTGTATGCAAAAAATTATTTGATTCTGTTTGAATTTGCGGCAGTTATCGTTTGCCATAGAAAAAAATCTACAGACAGACACACACACAGACACACACACAGACACTTTTCGGAAAACGACTTTTTTTCATGTTTTGAGTGTAGTAGAATCAGAATCTGCAATAATCTCGAACACGATTTTTTTTGCCATCACCATACTTCCATTCCTTAAGGAATATGGAAGTAAAAAATCGTGTTCGAGATTATTGCAGATTCTGATTCTACTACACTCAAAACATGAAAAAAAGTCGTTTTCCGAAAAGTGTGTGTGTGTCTGTGTGTGTGTGTCTGTGTGTCTGTGTGTCTGTAGATTTTTTTTCTATGGCAAACGATAACTGCCGCAAATTGAAACAGAATCAAATAATTTTTTGCATACAGCTCTGATTTGTAGAGTACTCACGACCAATTGTTTTTGGTGAAGATCGGTTGATGAAAAGGGGTAGTTTACCAGCAACGGTTTTTTTTATCAAGGGAAAATTTTTTTTTTGGCAAACGATAACAGCCGCAAATTCAAACAAAATTAAATAATGTTTCGTATACAGCCCTGAATTGTAGAGTTCTCAAGACCTATGGTTTTTGGTGAAGATCGGTTAAGGGGAAGGGGTAGTTTACCTGCAACCTTTTACGTTTTAACAAGAGTAAAGTACTTGAAAATTTATTTAAACTTTTTGAAACAATGGTAATTGTTAATTTTGTTGCCAGGCAATAAAATTAAAATTTTTTAATTTTAATGTAATATAATATTTTTCATTTAATACGGCAATAAAAAGGCAGGTAAGACACAGCCTGGCTGTTTGGCTGAAAATGATTTTAAATATAAATCTTAGAATATGGAAGTCATGTATGGTTCTCCATACCGATATTTTTCTATGGCAAACGATAACAGCCGCAAATTCAAACAGAATCAACTACTCTTTTGCATACAGCCCAGAATTGTAGAGTTCTCAAGACCTATTGTTTTGGCGAAGATCGGTTAAGGGAAAGGGGTAGTTTACCTGCAACGTTTTATGTTTTAACAAGGGTATTTTCTATGGCAAACGATAACAGCCGCAAATTCAAACAAAATCAAGTGATTATTTGCATACAGCCCTACATTGTAGAGATCTCAAGACCTATTGTTTTTGGTGAAGATCGGTTAAGGGAAAGGGGTAGTTTACCTGCAACGTTTTATGTTTTAACAAGGGTATTTTCTATGGCAAACAATAACAGCCGAAAATTCAAACAGAATCAAATAATTTTTTGCATGCAGTCCTGATTTACAGGGTACTCAAGACCTATTATTTTTGGTGAACATCGGTTAAGGGAAAGGGGTAGTTTACCAGCAACGGTTTTTTATCAAGGGTAATTTTTTTTGGTAAACGATAATAGCCGCAAATTCAAACAGAATCAAATAATATTTTGCATACGGCCCTGAATTATAGAGTTCTCAAGATCTGTTGGTTTTGGTGAAGATCGGTTAAGGGAATAGGGTAGTTTACCTGCAACATTTTATGTTTTAACAAGGGTAATTTTTTATATGACGAACGATAACTGCCGTACATTAAAACAGAATCAACTACTCTTCTGCATACCTTTTTGAATTATACAGAACTCAAGGTCAGTTGATTTTGTTGAAGATCGGTTAAGGGAAAGGGGTAGTTTACCTGCAACGTTTTATGTTTTAACAAGGGTATTTTCTATGGCAAACGATAACAGCCGCAAATTCAAACAGAATCAAATGATTATTTGCATACAGCCGTAAAGTGTAGAGTTCTCAAGACCTGTTGTTTCTGGTGAAGATCGGTTATGGGAAAGGGGTAGTTTACCTGCAACATTTTATGTTTTAACAAGGGTATTTTCTATGGGAAACGATAACAGCCGCAGATTCAAACAGAATCAAATAATTTTTTGCATACAGCCCTGATTTGTAGAGTACTCAAGACCTATTGTTATTGGTGAAGATCGGTTAAGGGAAAGGGGTAGTTTACCAGCAACGGTTTTTTATCAAGGGTAATTTTTTTCTATGGCAAACGATAACAGCCGCAAATTCAAACAGAATCAAATGATGTTCTGCATACAGCCCTGTATTGTAGAGTTCTCAATACCTATTGGTGTTGGTGAAGATCGGTTAAGGGAAAGGGGTAGTTTACCTGCAACATTTTATGTTTTAGCAAGGGTAATTTTTTATATGACGAACGATAACTGCCGTAAATTCAAACAGAATCAACTACGTTTTTGCATACCTGTTTGAACTAAAGAGAACTCAAGGTCTGTTGATTTTGTTGAAGATCGGTTAAGGGAAAGGGGTAGTTTATCAGCAACGTTTTATGTTTTAAAAAGAGTAATTTTTTTTATGACGAACGCCGAAAATTCAAAGAGAATCAAATAATTTTGTGCACACTTTCCTGAGTTGTAGAGCACTCAAGGTCTGTTGATTTTGGTGAAGATCGGTTAAGGGAAAGGGGTAGTTTACGTGCAACATTTTATGTTGTAACAAGAGAAATGTTTCCATGACGAACGATAACTGCCGCACATTCAAACAGAATCAAATATTTTTTTGCATGCATCCCTGAATTGTAGAGTACTGAAGGTCTATTGATTTTGGAGAAGATCGGTTAAGAGAAAAGGGTAGTTTACCTGAAACATTTTATGATTTAACAAGAGTAAAGTACTTAATTTTTATAAATAACGTATCCTGATAAGAAGCTCATAATAATCCACTGTAGAAACGTAGATGAAATATCTATAAATGAAGAGTTTAGGTGAACGGGGTGGGGGTAATTTTCTATTATTAAAAATTATAGTTGAAGGGGAGGGGAGAATTTTTTATATGTGTACTACGTTATCGGCAACAAGGAAGTAGTTTTTTGTTAAAATTGCTTCCCGGGCTGTTTAGCCGTAGTCCAATGTTTCCTGCAAAACCAGACTTTTCGGCAGTGCCATCGACTGCCATCATCAGTAAAAATCGAGTGCGAAAACGTGAGGTGGTATACGTTAGTGACCTCAGTACTGTGGTTAATGCTGAAGAAATAAGTAGAAAGACGTAGTTTCTATGGAAATATTTCATTTCAGATATGATTTTAAATATAAATCTTAGAACATGGAAGTCATGTATGGTTCTCCATACCGATATTTTATTAATACTACTCTAAAGTCAAATTATCACTTTATTGTAAATTATTATGGAAACGATTTAAAACAGAATACCCTAACTGTTCAAAACGTAATAGAAGACTTGTTTTCCATAACAAGAAACCGTAGTTGACTTGGTTAGGCGCCTTATCTGATTACTTAACGTGAAGAGTCTCTTAAACGTTGCGGCTTTGCAATAATTGAAAACTAGTAAAATAAATACGACTTTGATTATCATTTTGCTTCAACTTTTTTTATTAGTCGTCACAACGCGTTAGACTAGCAGTGTATGGTGTCCGAGCGCCGAAGAAGACGCGTTCTCCAGGTTCTCCACCTGGAGTAGGAGAACTTCCGATGAAGAACCGAGTATGGTGCATCAAAATCCGAGGATCTCAACTTCCAACCACAAGCACTACAAAACCTTGCCTCAACTCGTGAACACCGGAGGGACAGGTACCATTTTTGAGTACGTCGCTAATCTGTTGACCCCCGAACGACGGCGACGACGACCCCCCGAAGCCCTGAATGGTCGAGCGTGCCCGATCTCCGGTTTCGATTCACAGCATCTCCCTCAGAGGTCTACAACTTTACCTACAACTTCTGGCGGCGGCAGGGGAACACCACCCCGCCAGGACAGTAGTAAGGCAGGTTGCCGTGTCCTCACCCTCTCGCTCGCTCCAATTTAGGACCCCACCGACTCCACGGACGCCAGTTCGCCAGAGAAGAGAGAACAAGCGGGTGAGCCCGAAGCTACTAGGGTTCAACTTTGTACTTAATGGACATCACGGACACAGCTACTGGCCTGGGACTGCGCACCGTTCGCAAGGCGTTACTAGGAGTTACTAAGGCGTTTACGTTTACTAGGAGAACCCTTTACTGTCTGCGCTAGCGATACGCACATTTCTCAACTATCAGTGCCGATGCCACCGAAGGATAGGGGTACCCGCACTCCGCTCGAAAGCAGTGCGTATAGAGTGGATTGCACCCACCTCAATCGGCGGTGATAAACTAAACTACTTAGTCACGCGAACTCCGCTTGCCCGCCTTTCACGAATGCGTAATTTGGGTTAGCCGCCGGCTTTTCAAAGATCGGATCGTCTTGAGACTACTTGCCAGGAAAGAAAACCCTGGTTCCCTCAAACATGCGGCGCTACTTCCGATTCACTGCATCTCGTGCAGACGATTTAACAGAAGGGTTATGTCGGGCAATTGCCATAGTTATAATTTATCACACAACGTTTCGATCTCTAAACAATCTGTGGTCGTCTTCAGGTTAACCTAGTAAGTTAAAGTCAATATTAAGCCTAGCCGAGTTTCGTTCACTAACAAGCGTGAACCGTCAAAATAATTAGTAAACCATCACCACTGGCAAAGTTAAATACAACTATATAAAAAAAGAACCGCTATTTAGCCTCTAAGTCCGCTGGCCAGAACCGAAAAGCACCATCACACTGACGTAAGTTTACACAACAAATGTTAGTGTGGTAGTGCCCACCACAATGAACGTGGTGGTGAAAACAACAACGAACAACGAATAAACTTACTTCAATGTGGTAGTGCTTCCTGGTTCTCTCCAGGTGACTTAAAGGTTAAGTAGCGGTTATTTTATATGTAGAGTTTCTTATATATGTTTTTTATAGCCGTGTGTAACTTTGTAAATGATGGTGGTTTATTTTTTTTTTACAGCTTACACTTGTTAGTGAACGAATTTCGGGTAAGTTTAATTTAATTTACTAGGTTAACTGACACCGGAAGACGACCGTAGATCGTGTGATAAATTATAACGATGAAAATTGTCCGACCTAACCCTTCTGTTACTGTTCACGACCATCGAAGGTCAGGTTTAAAAAGAGCATGTAAAAAACGATTTGGCAATACATAAAGGAATGGATTAATGTAATTTCCTCTAATAATCAATTTTATGGATTGGAGAGGCGAAGCAGGAGGAGGACAAGAAGAAGAAGAAGAAGAAGATTAGAAGGTGTCGTTGCTGTTATTACTGGTATTATTTTTATTATTATTATTACCATCAGAATCAAATATTGTGCTTAAAACTTAACATTATGCATTAACCAAAGTCTGAAAGAAAACGCGTAACGAATTTTTTTTTTAAATATGAGGTTATGAATTATAATATTTCCATGACGCAACAAGTTCAGTAGTTTCCTTTCAACACGCTTACTGTTGAAACAGTCACAGTTTCGACAGAACGATACAATGTCGACGGCTTTGCAGGAGTGACCGTGACTTTGGCTTCGTAGACACGGTACAGTTCCACGGTTTGTAACCTATAGTCTTACGTATAGCCAACGTGAAATTAGAAAATTCTGAGTCACTACGGATAAAGTGAGTTTGTCAATGTTCATACAATGGAATCCTATTCGACATTAATAAAATCGGTTTAGTTACGTCGAACGTTTATAATAGAGTAGTTGATAGTGTGATGAGTCTCTACACATCGAGAGTTAGCTAAAATTCATGCAACGAGCAAAAATTATCTGGCTTTTAGTCGATCCTTCTCATCGGGTAAGGAACAGGTTCATGGCCTGTCTACAAAAAAAGCTAGCTAGCTAGCCGTTCAGAAACCGTATTTCTCTAAAGATCTGTGAACACGCGCGCGCTCTTCACACACCATTTATTACTTAGTTCGAGTGTGGCCATTAAGGCAAATAAACGCTATATGAATGCAACATTCGCGATGAAATTTTTATCTCTATTTCCTACGCTAGTACTGTATTTCACGTACGAATAACCACTTTTCTGCGAAAAAACTATTTGCGCACAGGGGCTATACGGATAAACGTTGAGACATCCAGTCTTTGGACTGCTAAGGAAGGCTGAATCCTATGTCTATTACAGTAATAAAACATTAATAGTCTGTTAAGTTAATTTTCTCTTTTAGAGTCTTAAAACAAATCTACTTTTTGTGAACGTGTTTTGCTTGAGTTTCTGTACTACTTCCTATTTATTTCGGTTAGCACCTTGACAGTAGAGTCATGAAAGACAGTCTTAGTATATGGGATGAATTAAAAATCTGAATAGGTGGTGGGATAGATAATTTGCTACTCAACTAAATAGAATTAGATATCACGCAAAGGGGTATTACATCGTGTTTAGCGTTAAACGACTAAAAAAACGTGAAGTATTTATATACGAAATTTTTTTTTTTTAATTGAAGTATTCGGGCTTGTACAACAACGTATAACAACTTTATACTAGATTTTTTCTTATACATAATCAACATTTGGTTTTTCAAAAAAAAAAAAAAAATACGCATCTTCGTTTATGTGAAATTAGTGTACTATAAATTGTGTAGTTGACTGTGAACATAAAATTGAGTTTGTTACTAAATATCAAAATTCCATATAAACTTAACGCAAATTGTCACAATAATTGTCATGACGTATAGGAGTCATGTGTCTTTGTATCGCGCTCAGTGGTACAACTGGCAGATGAGTTTCCGTAACCATATTTATCATGTAAAAACGTTTGTTTATTCTTAGACTGGATTTTGATGTAAACAAAACCATGTGTTTGTACTTAAACCGGATTGGTTAGGCGAGTGGTCACATCATAAATCCTCCACTAGAAAACAAATTAATTCACAAGTGATTAGTGTTAATTCATTTAAAATACATCAACAAACTTTTTTAGTACAACTAAAAATAGGGTAAGTGAGATTCCTGTTTATATTGACGTTCCAAACGTTAACAGCGTACTTAATTTTTTTCTCATGTGGACGCACAGTCCTTGCTCGGGTTGTATTTCCCCCGTTATATAAATGAATGTTTGTTTCTGTTCGACCCTTTGTACAGAAGCCAAGAATTTGTCTCGATAAAACATTGACTTCGAGCTGCAGAGTATTCAGTGTCCGCCAACATTTCCCTATGTTAATTAATGTCCTTGCATTTCCCGATCGATATGTTCAAACCTGTCTTGTGTCTTGACCATTTAAAATTTGTTTTACTCCGAAGATGAGATAGCTCAAGATGTATCATTCTTATGAACACTACTAAAATAATATACAAGTAAAGTATACACAACTATTAAAATAATACACAACTAGAGGAAATTTTTAAGAGAGCAGTAGGGATTCTTGCTCACACGTTGCAGGTAATTATGTGGATCAGATTGTGAAGGAACTGAGAAAAGAAGCCATAGAAATTATACTGTTAAATACACTAATTAAATGCTTGAATTGATAACCAACAATATGGTTATCTTATTTATTCAATAAATCTTGAATTGAATAATTAAATAAAACAAATAATACTTCTAAAACATTATTTTTGTGTTCTCTTCTTCCTACAACCCCGATCAACGATAGGTGGGTGCTCACAACGTAAGGATTGTTTATTTCTTACTCTCTGTTTAATATTTTCTGCTGCCACTTTCAGCCCGTTTCTGCTGCCGCTCGGATCCAAGAATCTCTTCTTGGCCTTTCCTTATCATTTCTCAATTTCTGAGTAATCCTTTCCCTCTTAATTTACACTCATTTAGTTGATCAAAATAACTCAGACGTCTATTATTGTTTCCATTGCAACTATTTTTACACCTCCTCCAACTCCAAAGTTGCATCGTTTCTTGTTTCTCGTCTCAGTGGTCCATGATTCAGAATTACACTCAGTACAAAAGTCTTTTATGAGATTTTCCTTCTTTTGAGGACAACGTTTCTTTAGGTTATATGTTTATTACTTTTTCTTTTTTAATAAAAGTTATTTTTGCATGTATACATCTCTAGACTTAAATATCTAATAGATCTTGAATGAACTAAATCTCGGTTAATCAAGTCTTTTCTCACCTCAAATTTACGCCTTCAACCAATGGCAAATCCAGAGGGCGCTCACCCCTTCAGAAAAAACTAATACATTGCTAAAACTCAAATTTGTCTATAGTACCAAAAATATTGTAAGAATAATTCGTCTATTTGTAATATATTATCAGTTAGTTTTGTCATGAAATACCAAATAACAATACACTTTTTTTAAAAACTAAAAATCTTAACCGGCATGCGGTGTGTTTTTTAACAAGAACACAAATGTTCAGAAGCCTCATTATTGGATCTAAGACAGAGTAAAACGGAAAAGGTTGCCAAATCCATTACGGGAGAATTGTTCGATTTATAAAGACGTAACAAAATTATTTATCACTAAATTATACAATCGAGAATCGCTGAAAAATGAGTATAGGACTATCATCACTGACTTTTAAATACCGACTGTTTGACAATACCATATATTTCCATGGTTTGATTCGAAAAATTTGCACTGGTTACAAGAGTTTAGTGTAGAAATGTGAGTTAGTTGTACATTTTATAAAGAGGTTTGAAATCTAGCCACTTAGATGAAACATTTGTGTCAATACGTCTCTTGCGTTTTCAAAATGGCGGCAAAAACGTTAAACGTGTACCGTTACGTTAAAACGTAAACGGTAAAACGTGGCTTTTGATTTCCTTGTGCTTATCATAATAATTTACTGTAATGACAGTAGTAATAACAACACTGTCTTTGCCATAATAATTCATAAAAACGGCTAAGTGTTTTAAATCCCAGGCTCCTAATGGACTAGAAACGTCTAATCGGATTCATCCTATTTAACAGTGTTTGTTATATCAAGTCATATTCAAGTTACTCCCTAAAACTCATTCACTAATACTGATGAAAGGCTTCCATAATGCCGGATCAGGCACGGCAATGGTAGCACGACATTATTATGTTACGGCAATCAAATTTACTAAACTCTAGCTGTATTCAGGAACAGTGTACGCTCGATTTCTATACACAGATCTATTTAGGTCAGTCAGTACTGTTACAATCCGAGTTATTTTTATTAAATAATACAGTTTCTTCATACACTTAGGAAACTGACTGAATAAACGTAAATGCCTGTAAATAATTGTAAAATTTTTAAATTCCGTTATTTATTTTCTTGACAATTGATAATTTCAACAAAGAGTCATTACTAATGGTGGTAAGTTGTTGCCGTAATAATAATCTTTAGATGGAAATTACTGACAATAGGAAAGTGAATTTTCAAGTATTATGCTCTATTTACTTTAAATATTTATGTTCTGTAAATGAGGCGTTCCCGGAAGTCTTCACTATATACCTATAATCTGCCTAACGTTCGTGGAGAACTATTCCGCTTGCTCTTTTTTTTGGAATGGGAAATAACTGATTATTTTTTAGTAGTGAATAAATGAAAGTGATGAAGAGTACCTTTTGAAAATTTATATTCGCATTTCGTCTTCAAAGTCGGAAGAAGTATTCAAAAGCATCGAGCGAATGCTAGAATGAAGAGGAAAAGTTATGCTCATAATAAATTTTTGAACGTATATGGACAACAAAATTACATAATGTTACAATGATGTCATTTCAAGTTAGAATTAAAAATAATAACCTTTGCGTTGTGCTTCATTGTTTACGTACGTTTCATTGTTCTCGTCTATGGAGTATAATATGTAAGATATGTTCCATAACCGAGAAAATGTCATCGGTTCCACGTTATAGTAGATAACCTTACATGTTAGATGTGTGTAGTATCTACAGCCATTCTTCCTTCTAGGATTTTGATTTACTTATTTTATTATTTCTAAAATATTTTATCTTACTGTTTACTGGAATAGATTGTACGTTTTACTATTTATTTTCATCCATACCCGTTTTACTCTGTCTCTGTTTATCTTCATCTCTCTCTCTCTCTCTCTCCTTCACCCCCTCACTCCTCACTCTGCCTGCATAATCAAAGGAAATTTTTGACCGAAATACCTCCATATGGATATTAGAGCCACTTGCAGAGAACATTGTAGGGGAATACCAGTGTGGTTTCAGGAAGAAGAGGGCACCTTATGCTAGTCTTCCTGATACGACAAATGTTGGAAAAGTGCCATGAATACCAAATTGAGCTGCATAATTTGTTTATAGATTACAAACAAGCATATGATAGCCTGAAAGGACAAAGTATAATAGAGATAATGGAAGAATTTGATATGCCAGGGAAACTGATGAGCCTGATAAAAATTACACTGGAAGGAACATGGAGTAAGGTGCGAGTAGGAGAGCTTACAGAAGAATCTGATGTTCTAAGGGGACTTAGACAAGGAGATGTGCTCTCTACAATTCTGCTTAACTTAAGCCGGCCACACACGTAACGGTATACATGACAGGTAAACCTGTACAGGTCACCTGCGCAGGCAAACCGGAGCGTGTGTGCCAGTCGCTGCAGGCGAAAGTGCACAGGCGAAGCGACCTGCGCCGGTCACCTGACAGGAACGGAGATTGGTATCTTGTACCTGCGCAGTCGTCAGTTATACCCTAGACCTGAGCGTGTGTGTGAGTACGTCTGGTCGCCTGCGCAGTAGTTTTGTTTAGTTCGGGCTTCTTCCGTGAAGAGAGTGTCTTTTGTCTTTGTGTTTTGTAGTTAGCGGACTTATCTTGTGGCTACTGGTGCTAGTGATGTCGAGTCGTAAACGCAACCAAGTAATTGAAGACTTTATCGAGTTGTATAAACTCGAGCCGTGCCTGTGGCAAGTAAAAAGTAAAGAGTATCACGATCGCGATAAGAGAAATGCAGCTTATGCGAAACTTGTGCTCAAGTTGAAAGAACTGGAACCCGATGCAACAAAGAAATCTGTGGTTAGAAAGATTAATAGTTTACGAAGCAATGTGCGTAAAGAGAAAAAAAAACGGGAGATGTCAATGAAGTCTGGTGCATCAGCCGACGATGTGTACGTATCTAAATTGTGGTACTTCAATTTGTTCGATTTTCTTGGTGATCAAGACATTCCCAGTGCATCTGTGTCGAATTTAGAGGAAGAAGATGGGAGCGAGATTGAGGAAGTAAGTACCAGACAGATCAATTATCTAGTTAAACAATTTATTTGAACTACACTTTAATTTGCAAGTTAAATATTAAATTAGATGTTAATTAAATGTTGAATGTTAGAATAAAACAAAACAAGTTTTATGACAAAATTGATATGTATTAATGTATTGTTTGTGCATGGGTTGGTGAATGTCATTGACTCAACTAAGCTAAAAATATATATTCACTTCATAATGATTCACTTAGTCTTTATCTTGAATTTTTGTTTCGAAGAACACGTTTGTATTGCCATGAAAGTTTGCCTTCATTGACGAAGTAGGTAGCAAACTCCTCTCTGAGATTTTTGGCGGCCACATTTACATTCCCTAAGCTCGTTCGTTGTAATGCAATCATATTCGATTCATTGGCATCTAACCCAGCATTAATAGTAGCGTCATCGTCATTCTCTTGATACGTACTGTTTGGTGGAGCGTAAATGGTAGGATGTGTTTGCATCAAGAAATTATGCAATGCACATGTTGCCATTACTACCTTTACTATGTTCTCTGGCTCCAGATTGATTTGAGTATGGAATATGCGAAATCTGGAAGCTAGTATTCCAAACGCATTCTCGACAACGTGCCTTGCCCTTGAAACTCGGTAGTTGTAGATTTCTCTTACAGCTGAATCTAGTTGTGCTTGTCTGAAAGGTTTCATCATGTTAATTGACAGGGGAAATGCGTCATCTACCACAAACACGTAAGGCACCTCTTTGAAATGTTCAGTAACATTGCATGGTTTTGGGATCTTAAGTTCATCACTCTGTAACTTTTCATAAAACTTAGTTCTTTGAAGGACACCTCCGTCAGAAACACGCCCATTGGTCCCAAAATCCACTAAAAGGAACCGATATTTAGCATCCACTATTGCTAAAAGTACCATACTGTGTCTGCCTTTATAGTTGTAGTAATATGATCCGGAATCCGCTGGAGGAACTATGTCTATATGTTTGCCGTCCATGGCACCGAGGCAGTGGGGAAAATTCCATCTCTCTTCAAACTGTTCAGCAATCACTTCCCATTTCTCAGTGGTGTTAGGAAACTGGAACAAAATAAAATTCATAACAACTTTTCTCAACGTGAGTAAACAATGTTTAAATTAGGGGTTTAAAAATCAAGGATAAACCATTAAATCAACAATTTCCAAACCAATGTAAAAAAGAGTATTTGGTTTTGTAAAAATTGGATGGGTACACCTAGTACATAATTTTTTTTTTTTCAGGAGGACGTTGGTGAAGCAGCTACAACACCGAGCAGAGAAACATCAATCAATAGCGAGGTCCCTTCGCCTGTGGTCCCAATACCCAACTCAGATACACGTGCGGTAAGCCTACCTCCTTATTCCCGACCTAATTCGGCCAAAAAAAAGAAAGTTGAAGACTTGACAACTGGTGTCTTAGTCTCTGTCAGAGACCACTTTCAGAAACCATCACGCCAAGACGACAGATATGATATACTGGGCAAATCCATTGCAATGCGAATTAGGGCATTAGAGAAACGCCAGGCTTTGATCGTAGAAAAAAGAATCAACGACATCCTTTTTGAGGCTGAAATGAGTACGTTTGACGTACCTAATACTGGCACGTACTACTACGAATCTTTGACCAACACCCCTGGGTCAAGTAGGAGCACAACGAGTCCTGTAGCAGCTGTATCTTATGGCCAATATCCACAACAAACTTCAACAGCTGAAATTGTTAGCAATGACGTGATTCCACATCATCAATCAGTGGCAGATTACTTTGCTAATTATGAAAAAAATCAATAGTCTGTTTTGTTTCCTTATTTATATTCAATGTCACTACTAAACATTTCTGTTTTACCAAACAGTTCTTTTTTATGTTCTACCCACTATCAAATATCATGTCTCTGTACTCAGTTAAACATTCCCTTTAAAAACTGTAAACTGTAACGTTGCTATGAAATAAAGTATAAATGTTTAATAACATGTGTATATTTCAATTGTAACCTACCTTGACATTTACAACATCAATAAAACATTCTGTGCAATATTGCTTGACGTACCTGTAAGACGTTTTTCAGCACTTTATAGATGGCTTCACACGTCTCTGGAATTATTTTGCCTAGAGCTTGTGGTGATATCAACGTAGAATACTTGAGACACTCGTACGATCGGCCCGTTGCAAGGAACCTCAAAGTCGCAGTTAATCTCTCATGGGGAGAAATCGATTTCCTCATAACCGTGTCTTTCTTTTCAATTAATGGAGTCACGAGTAACAACAGCTGTTTATAGGCGTCTTCATCCATCCGCAAATAATTACGGAAGTCTGAAGGCTCACCAACCAAGTCTTTCAATAATCTTGTATGAGTGTATTCATTTCTTTTAGTAAGCCACTTTTTACTCCACATTTTACGTTTACACTTCTTCTTCTTGTTTAAAACCACACACAATCCGACTAAAGCTATCATATCATCTTCATCTTGGCTCGCCATCTCTCAACTGAGCTAAACGTACGGTATACCGTTACGTGTGTGGACTCTAGTTTGCACAGGTATACATGACAGGTAAACCTGCGCAGGTTTACCTGTCATGTATACCGTTACGTGTGTGGCCGGCCTTAGCTATCGAAAAAGTGGCAAGGCAATTGCCTATAAACCTAGGGGCATGATATTTAACAGAGTGCTGCAGTCTCTAGCTTATGCTGATGACATAGTACTTATCTCAAGAACCCAACAAGACCTAAAAGAGGGTTTCTTGAGTCTAGAAGAGGCCAAAACGAATTTAGGTCTAAAAGTAAACACTGGAAAGGCCAAATACATGTTAGCAGGCAGTAAAATACAAGAGAACACCCATGGTAATTGAAGAACATAAATTTCAAAAGGTTGAAAAATTTAAACACCTGGGCTCAACTGATGACAACATTTTGGCCGAATAAATAAAAGAAAGGCTATCTGCTAGAAACAGATGTTACTTCTCCCTACACGGAATATTTAAGTGTAAAACATAAGCAGAGCACCCGGTGGTTATGCATGGTTCCGAAACTTGGACAATGACAGTGACAGAGGAAGAGTGGTTGCGCAGGTGGAAAGACAAATCCTCAGGAGGATATTTGGTGCAGTGAACTTCCAATGAGCATGGAGGAAGAAATAAGGAAGAATACATAAGGAAGAATGCAGAAATCCAGCAAATCTATGGAAATACACTGACATAAACAAGAGTAGAATCCTAGTGGAAGAAGAAGGAGGGGTCGGTGTAACACCCAGAAAACGATGGGTGGATGATCTTGAGGACGAATTGCCCAGGCTCGGTGTAAGAAGATGGAAACTGGGAGCAGAGGGTCGAGACAACTGGAGGCGGATTGTCCAGAAGGTCAAGGCTCTCCAAGAGCTGTAGCGCCAATTAAGAAGGAGAAGAAATACCTCCACGTAAAAGCGCCGGTTATATATTTATTTAAAAAAATAATTAAGTAAACAATAAATACTACTGAAAAATGTCAAATAAATTCTGCGCGCGCGCGTGTGAATATAAAATTTGTAAACAGTGTTTTATTTACTTGTGGAAACAACTGTAGTGTTTCAGTGTGAATGCGAGTATCACGATGTTTTTACAATCTCAAGATTGGTGAGTGGCTAGTAACTAACACTAAATTTAAGTTTATGCATAAGACACGATTTAAAAGTTTAAACGTTTTCTAGATACACAATGTAACAGATTTCTCAGTTAACATTATGATAAACAATCTAGTGTTAATGAAGAGACAAAATACAATGTTAAAAATTAATATAACACATACTTGTTTTAAAATATGATGAGTCGTTATATTACTTATTCGTCATCTTCTGTAAATCCAAGTGGATCTGGTTTTCGAACTTGCTAGAACCTCACTTTACCTGCAAAAATCATCACGGAAATGAGATTTTTGGTCTTGGGTAATTTCGTTTTTCACATTCAGTTTACACGATTTACAATTTATTTCTGAGTGTGCGTGTACTCGAGTATGTTGCGCAAGATTTCAGAGTGTTTTACTTTAGTATACTCATTCGTTCTAATGACTGAACTCATAATTAATAAAAGTATTTCCTTACTATTACAACAATACAAAAAATGCTATATACGTAACTAAAGATAAATTTTTTCATTTTACTTTTGATTTGGTATTGTAGTCACACAAAATTTTTATTCAGCATCCATATTGTAATTTTTTCTGTCTGATCATATACATTTGGCTTAAGGGACACGCGAACCTTTTGATTCGATAAGACTCATACTTGTGCCGTACCACGGTAGGCCTACCTATGGAAGACACTATAATCTTACAGGTCACAAGGAATATCGTTTTATTGATGGACTTCGGTTACTACTACCATCACTGCTATTATTATCCGTGATTTTGATGCTGCTGATGCTGAAGAACAAAAGTATTCCAAGAGAAGACGAGTTATCTGACACCCCACTGAAGGAAAGCAGGCGATTCTTGACTGTATGGAAGCATGTGTGTGAGAGTGAGGTTGTGTGAGTTCGTATTAATGTAGGCCTATTTGTATTGCTGTATGATGTTGTCTAGGTTTAATGCTACATGTTTTGTTGTCTAGGTTATGTAAGTATGGTGCATGTACATATATAATAAAAAATAAATAAAAATATATTTACTTAAAATATATATGTTATGCATGCATACATACATGTTTTTGTTTGTATTTAGGTTAATTTTTGTATTTTTATTTTGGGGGGAGGATTAAAGCTGATAACGGCTGAAGACTGGTTTCGTCTTCAAGAGGTTTCGTCTTCAATACAAACGTTCACTGAGACTACCGCCGAGATCAGCTCCGCCAGCAAATCCTAACTACTGCGCTCTCTGCAAAATAAAGTAGATGGTGGAAGAGAGCGCGACGCAATTATTCGGCCTGCAACCAAACTAGAACGTTTATTATCAATCTAATAAATAAAAAAAATTGTTATATGACTTTTTATTTTCTGTTTCTTTTTTGTGTTTTAGTTTGTGTTTCATGTAATAAAGAGTTTTAAGATTTTAAAACGTATGCTTTATTGTGTTAACAGTGAATTTTCAACGCAATGATCAATTCCCGTATCAAGAATCGTGGCTATTTAATTAAGTCATCTAAAACTTTTAGAAACGTCGATTTCGGTGTGGCATGTGATGCGCGCAAAGAGCGAATAGCTTACGGATCATGTGATCTAGACACGTTTTCAGTTATTAGTCGTGGATCGTATTTGAAATATTTTGAGTTACAATATGAAACGCACAAATGTTGGAGGAAAACCGAAGATGGATGTAACTTTTTTACATGCACACATTGATTTCGGTGTGACATTACGTAAATGTTGGGGGGGGGGGGTACATACCATACAGTTTATGTTATCGAGCTATCGATTTTTCTTATGAAATGGAGTTGAAAAATGCTTGTTTAATTACCGCTATATATAATCCGTCTTGTGACATAATAATTTTCTTTACCACGACATGTTTCGAGAAAAAGGTTGCCATCATCATGTACTAAAAATTCTTATCCTGTCATGGGGACGCGTCAGTTAAAATTCAAAACAATCATTATATAAATTATTGAATGGACACACATAACACGTAACATACACGACACTACGAAACGGTGCGCAATGCTCGGTGTAACAATGTCAATTGTCGAACCGTTCAACGGCCAGTTAACTCGCTGATATCTCAGTCTGTTTTTGCATCATCCTTGTTCTTCTAAAAATATTTGTTCGTCATACAGAATGTTAGAACGAAACGACAAGTGATTGTTAAATATTTGTTCTTTATGAAGATTAGTTGACTTGTATATTTTAAACTCCTCTAAGGCATTCATGTATCGACCTTTACCGCAGAAGTGCAAAAGCTGCATACCAGGCTGCACATATCATATTCTCCGCAAATCCGGTGTAATTACGATTTTCATTTATCTAGTGCAAAGCTAAATTGGAATTGTACTTGATCGAACTAACATTCTTTTTGGGTAGATGTTCATTAAATCTACCTATGAATTTTCTACCAGTTTTTCTAATGTAGAACTTACCACAATCATTGCATTGCAACCTGTACACACCTGAGCAATTTTCGTTGCCTCTTTAGTCATGGGTTTCAATATACTTTTTAAGATATTAATTGTTTTAAATGATATAATGATGTTTAGTTTTTAAACTCAAGTAATATAATATTGGGGAACAAGTTAGTGTACATAGCGGAAACGAGAGTGGATTTATTCTTGTCTGTTTTAACGTTTTCATTTTGCCTGCTCTTAATATTTACGTATTAATTTATAAATCATTTCACTTTAGCACATGATGATGGAAACTTATTCCCGTGTAAAATGTCGTGTTAAAGAAAACGACGGATTATACTGAAGTAACTAATTAGCATATTGAGAACTGGAGACCGTATATAATGTATGAGTTAAATTTGTTATTGTAAGCAACATGACTGATGAAATCAAAGGTTTTTTCGATAAAAGGGTATAACGTCGATCTGGTTTCCTGCAGCAGTAAATGCTTGACGGCGTATACCATTATTTGTTGCGCCTTGTCTACAATATGATGTATCACCAACTTGCTAATGTCAGTTCGAGAGGAAACTTTCCCAAGTCTCCATACCAGTATGACTAACTGGTACTTGGTAAGAACAGAATTCTAATATCTTGTTTTAATGTAATAACATGTACCGCCTACACATATGTAATGTTCTTACAAATCATCTCCTCCCACTCGCCACATTCTGAGAGTTGAATAACCTTTTATAAAATCCAGTAAATCCGTATTAAATATAATATTTTTTTTGTGGACAACAACGTTACACAACATTAAGCCAATAATGACATTTATTCTTTTTTTTTAGCTGAAAATCTTATTTCTGACGCACTGTCACGGGTGTGTTAATGTTTACAAATTAGCTTCATTCAATGTGTAAATTTGTTTGTCTTACAAGAATTAATGCTAAATGCATCATTAAGACCGCAAAATCCTAAGAGCCGCTGTTTCCTAAGAGCCGCAAAATCGTTTATGAATGCCCTTAGAGTTCATACCATTATAATTATGTCAAAATGTTATTTAATTATTAGTGTAACGTTTGTTATCAACAGTACAGATATGACTTTAAATGAACATTGATTTTCATTAACAAAATAATGCCCGCTATCATTTGGCAATCTGCGTTAAATGGCTGGCCTGTATTTTTACCATTTTGTTGGTGCACGTTAACGATAGATTACGATAAACCGTTTATACGGCCCCGTTCACCTCACTCTACTTCACTCTATATCGTCCACATATCATTGCTCTATTTTCATAAGCAACGTTTACAAATTCCATACTTGTCAGTCACACTGATCAGTAATTTGATGTTAATTAGTTTTAGCAAACGATTACATTGACTGTTCTTTTTAACCGATATAATTGTGAACTAATTTAAATAATTTAACTAGAATTTTACTTTTACAGACATCTTATACCTTATACAATAGAAAATTTAATAAATTTACGATTAATTTTAAACCTAAATAACAAATTAGCATGATATGTGGTGTTGCGTTGGTACTACAATACTCTATCAGAGCATCAGAGTACCACAGTGGTCGCCTCATTTATACGCTTCAGTTATTTAGTTAAATATGGAGCGTATTATGTATTTATTAAACTACAAACCAGTTCATTTTTTTCGGCTGACTGTAAAGCTGTATGAGCCTTTTATGGTATGTATCTTCATGCTATAAAGCTTCGTAGTCACGCTTCATAGTCAATCCGAGATGTGACTACGAATTGTGCGTGAACTAAATAGCGGACGACTGCCCGACTTTGGATTATTCAACGTTATAAAGTACAGTTTGCCTGTTATTTACTATGCGATGTGTTTTGAGTAGATATTCGTAATCTGTTCTCCTGCAGGTACTGCACCCAACACCTAAATCCAATTTGCACTAGTAGCAATAATATTAGATCTACGTAAGCCAATAAAACTCCCAACGCAGACTACGATGCGACTTAGAACAGCTCCTGAATAGCAGTTGGATTGACCGTGCATTAACTCGGTGATTGAGAAAGTTTAGCTGAAAAGTTGGTTTACAAATCATACCTGACATGAATATTTTTGTACTTTGTAACACGGTATTAAAGAATTGTTAGTTATTAAAATCTATACTGTATAGTAAGTAAGGTCCTCAAATTAATTTTCTTTTACGAACCTGTCACCCCTTAATCTCTGATTGGTAAGCGTATCCTGTGGTTTCTAAACCATTACTACGTGGCCAGAAAATATGAAGAATATATTATGTGAAAGAAGAGAAGGTGATAATCAGTGTCTTACACGCCAGTAATGACTAACTGTAAATGAAATAAAGCTACATTTATCATTATGACACATCAAAAATATTCTGCTAATGGCGTTAGCTATTTTAATTTTAATAACGTATGTGATAATTTATTGTAAGATAATTATTTGCTAAAACATTTCTCTTACAAAATATTTATAAAAACTTGGTAAGAAAGAGGAAATTCGTTGTAGAAAAGCAGAAGCATTCGTACCACCGTATTAAATATTCTTTAGTTTAACTTGATTTCTCTTATTTTCAAAAGGGAATATTCTACAAGTGATGCCTTGAAACAATCCGTAAGCACAGCATGGAAGAAGAGTTAGAAGTTGTTTCTCTTACCATTAGAAAATTAGACTGTTATAGAGAAAAAAGCGAAACTTTCTTTATCCGTCGTTTTAAAGAAGACAATTTACTTTTCATCGACTTTTATATTTATAATTTAATTTACAATCAGAATAAGAAAGCGTTATAATTTCTCTGCTAATTTGATATTTGTAAAACTCGTTTGAGAATATGTAAGCAAATCAGAAAATAAGGTTGGAAATCTATAAAAACCTAAAATACTAAATTAAAACGTCTGTTTTGTGGACGATTTTTTGTTTTTGTTTTTAACAAAGAATTCAAAAGCTTTGTTAAAGTTTCTAACATTAGATTTCTGTGTATTAAATGAGTCCTACTGTAGACAAATTTATTAATGGTGAAAAACTTATGTAAACACGATTCTGATAAAGAGAAAATTGTTAAGTCAGTGGTATTTAGAAATGATTACCATTCCTAATCTAGATTCCTTTTCAAATTACTAGATCAGTCTGAAGAACAAGGAATTAATGGTAATCTCTGAAATGATTGGTGTCAGTACAAACTATGAGCGTATACAAGACGAGAAAGATATTGAATGAGATAGGGATTTAAAAATTGATTTGTAATTGGGAGGCTATTTCAGTAACACAAAGACAACAAAATACATTACTGTAGTTTGGGTCTGAGATTTCATAAAATGTCTGATTCAAATAATCGAATATTACCGTGACAGCAGTAACTTCCCGCTGAGGAGTACTATAAAAAACGATCTATCTATTCTCATCAATTCTGCCTTTTCGAAAGTAAGAGAATATATTATGATATATAAACATGTTATATCATGTTATACACAAACATGAAGTCTCTTTGTATTAGCCAATCTCATTGCCGTCAATCGTGGATAAACTCTTTGATAACATGTTACTTAAAAGACTCAAGGAACCCCTAATTCCAAATTATTTGTTCATATTTAGAAATTATAAGTAAACCGTTGATTTATTAATATCCTTCAAAAAGTGCTACGGAAAATAAAAGTTAGATTCACCATCTTCTTGGGCGTACAGAAGTTTTTAGTAGTTTACCAAGTGGTATTGAATTACAAACAGAAAATGACCGCCCAAAAGCAATTCATTGAATTACTGCCATCATATCTAATACAGAGTTATGCAGAAGGATGTGTATTCTGGTCTGAAGGAAATCAATTAGGTCTTTCTGGATCCAAAAAACAAGAAATTGTTCTGGTCTGGAAAAATTTTTATTTATTGTGAACTAGTGACCTGCCGAGTTTAAATAATACCGAACCTACTTTTAGTAACTGCCACAGATAGATATGCTAAGTGCGAAACGTTAAAGCAGTGCTATGTAGCGTATGAGATTTAGGTGGATTTAATACTTATGAATGAAGCTATGAGTTACTAACGAGAAGAAACTCTTACATGTAAGTTAAGTAGTACTGTAGGTTAGACCGATTCAAGTAAAACATGTAAAACAGGTCGACAGGATGGCTTAATATGCTTACTGAACCACAATTTAACACATAAATTTCATTACTAGATGTCTTGTTACTATAAACAACCAAATAGTATTGTACACATCACAGCCAAAAGCAGTGGTTGCATGACGTTAGGTCCTTCACGTAGAAGGAAGACATATTGCTACGACAATTACGTAACCCTCTCGACTTTTCGAGAGCGCCATTCTGCACGTTTCTCGACTAACAAGGTCAAGGTCGTGCACTAACGTAGCCTCCAGACTGTTCGGGCACTTGTTACTAAGCAAATTATGTCGGCATGCCGCCAGGAATATGGAAAATTATTCTGGAATCTGTGCGGGATCAATATAAGCAACAGTGGTCGGCTTAGTCAGTTAGTTACACCTGGCGGTATTGTAGAGTGCGGATCAAGTGATTGTTACAGATAAGTGGAAAGTGGCTATTGTGTTAATTAGTGCGGTACTCTAATAAGGTGACATTATTATGGCGTGTGGAAAAATTTAACTTGAATTATTGTATGAGAGTACCTTGTTGATTTCAAATTGTTATTTGTGACTAATTAAAACTGGTAATTAATTACTTTATTGGTGTCCGTATTTTTTTTCTTTCTTTTAATCAATACGACGATCTGTGAGACCGCCTTAACAACATATTAAAGAGGCAACTAAGTTAAAAGAACTACGGATGAAGTTTAAAAAATGTTTTAGTTGATGGGAGGAATTTTTCTGTCAACTTTCAATAATCTTCTACTGTACGACGAAGTTTTAAAATCTATGTGTGGACGTCAAAAACCAATTTTAATACTATAGGTGATATTCAAAATAAAGCATTACGGAACAACGTTGATGCGCCTAGGTCCATCAGGATACCGCAGGATCTAAAAATGGGATTCGTAACCCTGCAAGGACATGAGACGAAAGGCTACATCACCATAAAAACGTTAACGTCATCTTAACTGCTAAAACAATGTGGGGACATGGTGCGAGGCCTCCAAAAAATAAAAATTACAGTAAAGTGGTAAGTGCCAAACGTTAAAGCAGTGTAGTGTACGAGATAAAGAGAAACTCCTACATGTACGTTAAGTAGTAATGTATTAACTAAAAGTAAAATTCACGGTTCTTCCTCACCTATTGGTAAATTGTGGATGTGATCGTACGTTAACTTTTCCACTTCTGCAATAACCCCGCTGAGACAAGTAAAAAACAATGGTAAAGACATTTATTATCATGTAAAGTTAGTACAGTAACAAGATAGCAGGAGATAAGTGTGAACGACAACGTGAAAATGGAGAAGACATTTAAAACAATAGCTACAAAAAACGTGAGGTTCTCTTGTGAAAACTGAAATCTCTTGGACAACGAAATATTATTCAAAGTTAGCGCCACATTAGATTATTAGTTACCTGAAGAAAAATAATTGTTTTATTTGAATAAAAATAAAGGAAATTAATAAATTGTGTACTTTTAAAGATAAGCACGATATGAAATATCTGACTAAAATTTAAATAATAGTGAGTACCCTAATATGTTTAGCCAAAAATCGCTCATTTGTTATTTTGATATCTCAGTTATAAAAAGAATTGAGCTGAGTTTATTTTACAAAAAAATAAAATAATAATAAAAAGAAGAAACGTACGTAATTACTATACAATTCCTTAGGCTTTCACCCCCGGTGTCAACATTGTTATAATTATTACTAATTAGACCGTGGTCTCCTCCTCTTCAAGACAGACGTTTGGCGGACACCTTACCATTTGTTTCAATCGTTTCTGACACTGAAGATGGCCGAAACGTATGTTATGATATAGAAGCTCCATGTTATACAGAAACATGAAGTCTCTTCGTATTATCCAATCTCACTGCCGTCAGTTGTGTCTAAACTCATTGATAAAATACTACTTAAAAGACGTGGAAGAAATGCGGGCCCTAACAGCCCGGCTAATATTGAGTCTAACAACATACGTAATTACTACTATTTTTAAGTTAATGATAAATGTCTAAATATAATACAGGTTCTCACTTCACCTAATATATTTCCTTATTACGCCATATACAACTGTCTTCCATCGTTTGTTGTTATTCGCCTAGAATACAGTTTTCATAAACCATTTGTATAATTTATTTCTCGGTAACATTCGCGACGATTAAGCTTTCCTGCTTCTAAGCGTGATATTATCTCTGCTGCTCAACGTGCTTCTGAAATTTCACACCTGTACAGCACTCATTTATCATATGCAAGAGATAATAACGTACGGTTAAATTAACTTTATGTCGTAAGAAATGTATAGTAATCTGTAGTTACGTATTCTCGTAACAACCGCGATGCGCTTTCTATTTTTAAGGTGTTCCAAGGCTGGTTATTAAATACAAACACATTTATAGCCGATATTTATTATGTACGGAAATAAATAATATTTTTCATTTCAAAATATTCTATGGAAAGGACTGAATTTTAAAATTTTATAGATAAGCTGAATGTAGCTCGTCTGATCCCTAAACTTCAGTTGTATCGATGAATCACATCACTCCCAAGTTATTCATGGTTGATTATTAGTAAACTATGTAGGTTTTTACTCAGAAATTAGTAAGTCTTGGTTACTTTTATTAATTTTAATATGATTTATTATTAAATATCCCAAATTAATTTCTCTTTTTCTTAACTATGGAATGAAAATCAATGTAAAGAAGAAAAAAGAGCATGGTCATAAGCAAAAGAGCTGAAATGCGGAATTGCCTTAGATAAGGAAGCCCTTGTTACAAAGAAAAGATTACTGTGCTGGCCACTAGGAAGCGTAAAGCCGAGAAAGAAGATGGTGAAGTGTTTTGTTTTGAGCGCGCAGAAACGCGACAGAAATACGGGGCAGCAATTTGGACATTGACGAAAGGAGAGGATAGGAGGTTACGGGCCTTCGAGATGTGGACAGGGAGAAGGATGGAAAGAATTCCCTGGAAGGATAGAGTGACGGATGAAGAGATGGTTGGAAGAGTAGACGAGAAAAGGAGAGTGCCCCAATCATCAAAGGCAGAAAGAGAAATTGGTTGGGACACTATATGTAGCAAACAACCGATAATGTGATGGGGTGGTAAATGTAAGGCGGAATAGAGGACGGAGGAGAGACCAGATGGTAGACGACATACGGATGCGATATCAGGAATTAAACAGCCTAACCCAGGATAGGAAAGCATGGAGGAAGGTAAAACTTGTCCTTAAGCAGAAGACACATGATGATTTCGTAACTAAAATAATGTTGTTTGAGTTATCACAAACTACATTACGTATGTATTAAATCTGAATGTGTTTTAAGCTTATGTCCTTTATGTTCATACTCAAAAGTCTTTACACTCTGTTTTCAGCTTAACATATTTTATTAAGCTATTTATAGATTATTATATTATCAATATATTAAATTGTAATACTGTATTAATTATGTTTTTGGAATATTATGATTATGCCTATCTATTTAATTGGTGATGTCTATCTGTTTTTATCTATCTGTCTAGTAACCATTGCTTTTATGTAATTTGCTGATGTAAAACACACCGTCTCACCCCCGCCACACTCATACACGCACACATGCATCGAAGCACATAAACCTACAAGACAATGTAAGGATAAAGAATCTCTGAGCATTGATATTCAAGTAGAATGGAGGGAACTAAAACAACTCATCGAAAAAAGGTAGCCTCGAGGTTTTGTAGAAGAGGAGAAAAAATACAAATCAAAGGAACTCTGTATTTGGAATGAAGGACTACAACATGAGGTTTAAACGAAGAAGGAATTATGCTTAAAATGGCTAACGAAGAGAACACCCGAGACACTGGAAGAGTATAGAGGTCAGAGAAAGAAACAAATGTTGCATACATCTGGGGAAACACACGTTTCCAATTGTGAAAATTACGTGCATGGAAGTCAGGCCATCGCATTTAGAATAATGAAACATGTAAATAGATCAGAGAAAGATGGCAGCGAGCGTAGGCCTCCTAAGCAGACCTCCGTAGCGTAGACCTCCTAATAGATAAAATTCTGAAAAATGATATGGTCTATGGAAAGGGAAGAACGCAAACGTGAGAAAATAAAAATGATTCATCTTTTATATGAAAGAGATAAAACAGATCTTGCAAACCTGCAGGAAGGTGTCTACAATGCTGCAAAAACCGAAAGCTCCAGGAACGGATACCTTAAATATAGAAGTTTACAAACATCTTCCACGAGAAGATAAACACGGATTTCTATTTACTGAATCAGTGTTGGTTACAAGAAAAAGTACCAGCTGAATGGAAAACACCATTAACGGGTCCTGCCTTCAAACAAGGACCTAGAAAAGATTGTGATATTTATAGAGGAAGAAATCTCAACATTACGTACAAAATATGTACTAAGATAACGTTAAACGGATTGAGGAATATCATGGACTCTATATTACTAGAGGAAGAAACGGGTTTCCAGAAGGAAAGATCCTGCGCTTAAATAATATCTTCTCTCTAAAAATATTACTTTTTTGGGCATCCATAAATTACGAATTAAATCATAATTGGCAAGAAAATCTAAGTATAATTCACAAACTCTGCCTTTTCTTTATGACATACTACTTAATGTCCGTACTTAAAGAATAGCGCAGAGAAGAAAATATAACTTGAAGTGTTCTTAAATTATAACTTGAAGATTATATAATAATACTTATATAGTCGTTTTAGATTGCAGTAAAGTTTCTGACATTGTTATTAGAAATAAATTGGTAAAATTTTACGAAGAATAGAGAAGTCCATACCAACTTGTTAGAATTATTAGAAATATAGAAGAGAGTAGCCTCCAGGTGGTCTAGTGGCTAACGCGGGCGATTGATGCGCTCGTGGTCCCGGGTTCAATTCCCGGCGGAGGTTCCGTACGGCGTGCACTCAGCGTCGTGAGGCAAACTGAGTAGGCGCTGAGATAACAGCGCCGCCTCCTGGCTGAGAACACCGCAACTAGCGGGCTGGTGGCGCGTAGTACTAGCCATACACCGTCACACTAACACAAAAGCCGCGCGGTACGCCTTGGTCCTTAACGGACTGTTGAGCGGAGGTTTATTGTTTTATTATTATAGAAGAGAGTATACAGACTAACGTAAAACTAAAAAATTTTGAAATATTCTTAAAGGAATCAACAAAGGGGTTAAACAAGCGTTGTATCTTAATCACGTTT
Organism: Magicicada septendecula; assembly: GCA_034769895.1. NCBI lineage: Eukaryota > Metazoa > Arthropoda > Insecta > Hemiptera > Cicadidae > Magicicada > Magicicada septendecula. The sequence goes on from CM068367.1 coordinate 189,614,700, forward strand.
TTAAAGCTGTAAGAAAACGGAAGCAACAGCTTGTAAATTTTAATACTGAAAACAATTTTAAAGAAACAACTTTTATGAAAATCCTGAGTTTCCTGACGGTCAGATAGTATTTGCTTTAAAGTCGCACTAGAGCAAAAAATAGAACAAATTAGTACTTTTAGATTCATTTGTTGTGACATATCCTATCATGGCGAAGTTGATATCGAGAAAAAAACAGCGAAATTTAACCTCATATGCTGTGGCACAGTCAACAGATCGCTTAAGGGTAACACGCTTAAGTAAGCAAGTATAAGTTTTACGAAGTTATAGCTGGGTACAGTACTTAATGGGTAAAATTCTGAAAAACTATGGAATACGGAAAGGGAAGGATGTAAACATGAGATATTAAAAAAGATTGATCTTTTGTATGAAATAGATAAAACAGATTTTGCAAACTGCAGAAAGATCTACAATGCTGCAGTGCTACAGTATTTAATCCTTTGGTACAATAGAAGCAAAACCTGGACCCTTGAACCTTCAACACTAGAACTTGTAGAGTCCGATGGACTGACCTGACGTTTCTGAGGACAGTTCTGAGGATAACAAAAAGAGATAGAGTTGGAAACAGGACAATTAGGGAGAAGCTTGGAATTTCTAATTCAAACAAAAAGATCGAAGAATATAGAGAAGGGTGTTAATATCACGTGTTAATAATGAAGAACGAACATCTTCGAAAACAGATCCGATTATAAACCAGGGGAATAAGAATACTGGTAGACCGAAAAAAGATGGATCGATGAATGAATGGATCAAACGGTCTAATTCTTGTGGGGGAAGAATAAAAAGAAATCTTTTTTCTACCTCATGTATGGTAGAAAACTGGTCCCTATCAATCTAGTCACATGTAATCCCCATCAATCCATCCAGGTTTTATATCTATACATCTGAAGACTGACTTTCTATGTGGAGCCAATATTTACAGTTTGGGTGCACTGTTTATATGGAACACGTCTAAAATGGTGATTAATGGTTAGCAGAATTAATCGTGGTCTAATTCTGTTAAAGTCGATTTTATTTTATTTTTTTTATTATTATTATTATCTCTACGCTATGCGTTTCATCAACAAATACAAATGATGTTTTATTTGTTTCCTTTCATTATTAAAATACAAATGAGAACAAAAAGTAATTTGTCTACATTCTTTTTATCATTTATTCCTATCAGGATTTTCAAACTGCTATTTGAGTATAGGCTTTTTATATAATTTATTTCTTTATAAATCTTTGTTTGCGTTGTTGTTTATTGTGGATTGTTGTAATTATGATTGCAAATGTAATAGCTACGATAAATTTCTTTCCAAAAGTACTAGGCTTCTTTTCGATAATAGAACTTCGTAATAAAGAAATGATGTCTTTACTGGCGCCCCTGAGGATAACATTAAAAAATGATTTCTGTTAAAAATTATTTAATTTTTATTATCCCTGACTTCACGTGTTACACAAACAAGACCATTTCCACCGGCTTCGTGTAATTACAGATAAGCTGTATTTACATAACAATTATATTGCATTTTTCTTCAGCCAGGTAAGTGGTGTAATTCTACTTCCATTCGTAAATGTCTGGCAGTTCTGCTAAAGTTTTCCCTTCTCCCGTCAATTTTCAGGCCTTTCCCTGTACAATTAAATACGCACCATTGTACCAGTGACCTCGACATTCTCCTCATTTTTTTTCATGGCCTTCACTACGACACTGCCTTCATGTTACCCCTATCGTTTCATTTGTATGAGTAAAACATCCGTTATCGCACGCAGCAAAATTGACATACCAAACATAATTATGTTACATGATTTCATTTATATATATTTATGTATAAGACCTCCAAATGGATGGTATATATTTTACATATAATAAATATATAAAATATCTGTTCATAAAAACACTTCTTTTTAATGCTATTATGAATATACTATTGTTCGGAAGTAGGACTAAGTAAGCAGATTTTTTTCATCATTACCTCCACTTCACGTTTTAGGCATTGTTAGGCATTGTTGTCTTTTACGGTTCCCAAATTTTTCTCGGTCTACATTATGTTTCTTCTTTTGCTTTATACATTCTTTCTTTTAAAGGTAATACACCTATATTTATTCTAACTTTTCCAAGTGTTCGTTCCATTTAATTCTGTTTCTTTTAATTGTTAATTTAAATTAAAAATTTAAATTATTCTTCTCTGATTATATCGTTCCTTGTTATGTCTCTCTTGTTACGTCCTTTAACTCTTCTTAGAAACTTCATCTCTTGTGCTTTTGTTGTAAGCCAGATCTCACACCGTACATAAGCGTGGGTACTGCTAGCGTTTTATAAAATATCAGCGTGGTATCTTTTTTGTTTTATTTTTCAGACATCATCCGATAGTACAGCATATGCTATTAAAAACTTATAACTTTCGGTCCATATCTTTATTGTAATCATAGGATATAACAGATTTTGTAGATTCTTTCATGTTTCAATATAAATATCATTACCAGTGCCATTAGATGACACATAACATAGTCCTAAATACACGACTATTAAGGCTTTTTCTCGCACATTATACTTATTTTACTATATACATATGTTTATTTATTCATATATGTTTTCTTGACCGTGTATGCTATATTTCTTGAGTTTTAATTTCATTTATACATGTTTATTCATATAAGGAAGAAGGACTGTTGCCAATTACAGGTTGCAGAAATGAGCTATTTGAGGCCGGTAAAGGGATATACGCGACTCGATCATATAAGAAACTAGTATATATTAGATGAGAACTTGATATAGTTTCCCCTAAATGAACTCATTCAGAATTATAGAAAATGCTGGAAACAACATCTAGAAAGAATGGGCAACACCCGCTTTCCGAAGTTGGATAATGAGTATGAGGCGGTTGGAAGATCTGTAGGCAGCCCAGTCATAAGATGGCGGGAGTCATGAGGCCGAAACAGGAGGAATCCTATCCGTGATGATGAAGATGATATGATGATGTTTATTTATTGAGTTTTCCTGCTGCACATTTTGAAACAACTATTGTTTTTATATCTTCAGAACTTTAGGAAATATTACAAAAGAATATTAATTTAACTAGCTCTAAAGATGTAATACAAATAATATTGCTTACGACATGTAGGCCTACATAAGCAAAACTCAGTATATAAATATTTGTATATACTCGGTATAGTCATACAATATACAGAGTCTTTTGCAGTTATTTTATTTACGCCAAATATGATGCTTCAAGTTTTTTTTTAAATTTTTGTCACCACGTATCACGACTCGCTTCAAACACATATTACACAAACAAACACGCACCCACACGCACGTACGCTCGTTCGCACGCCAACAACTTATATGTAATATTTATATCTATATAATCGTATTTATAAATGCTCAATTATTCTTGTTATATATTTTATATTATATTAATAATACAACTTTTTACAAGAATATATATATATATATATTTCAATCACTTTCTGCTACAGTCCGTTTCTTGATGTATATAATACTATAATACTTATAACTAATTTACCTCAAGATATATTTTTCTTCCTCTAGGAACATGTTTCGGGAGATCCTGTTCTCCCATCTTCAGCCTTCGCCATCTTGCTTCTGGTGCAGTATTTGTGTGTTGGCTTCTGGATGTTATTAAGGTGGTTTGTTGGTCTTTGGTCCTTCAATGTTGCATTATTGTGTGTGGTTGTGGTATCTGTTTTTGTATTTTGTGTATTTTCACAAATTAATACCAGAACAAATACAAATCAATACAAAACATGACACAATATTCAAAGCACTCAACATCGAAAATACACAAAATACAAAAACAGATACCACAACCACTCACAATAATGCAACATTGAAGGACCAAAGACCAACAAACCACCTTAATAACATCCAGAAGCCAACACACAAATACTGCACCAGAAGCAAGATGGCGAAGGCTGAAGATGGGAGAACAGGATCTCCCGAAACATGTTCCTAGAGGAAGAAAAATATATCTTGAGGTAAATTAGTTATAAGTATTATAGTATATATATATATATATATATATATATATATATATATTACAACGATACAACGTTATTAAATGTAAGTGTGTCGGGCGCACGCTCATGAGCGATAAAATTATACAACGATAAATAACATTTCTAAAAACGTGTACGTGTAATTAGAGCTTCAGGTGTAATTATAATAATGGTAGCCTTTTTAGGAAATTCAAAATGTTCCCATTTATTAATTTAAACAAACATATCAAGAAATAATACTATACAAATAATGATTACTTCGTCATAAGGTATTCATTACACATGGGTTCAAAGTTTCATAGTTTGCTGTAATCTCATCACCAACATAAAGCTTATATCATAGACATAATATTATTAATTTTAATAAAAAAAAAATTTCTTCATTATGTTATACTGTCTGGACTACTCAGTCTGAATGTGTGCTATCAATATAAAAATATTTAACTCAGTTAACTATTTGTTCATTCTTTGAACAAATCTAATTGATTCTTTCACATGTACATTAAAATATTTTTAATAAATTATCAATTCAAAACTTATGCTTTCATAATTTCTCTACAATTTTAAATTTAAATATTTTTTATAAATTATTACTTGAAAAATTATGCTTTCATAATTTCTCTACAATGCTTTCATAATTACTCTACATTTTAAATTTACGTATTTTCAATAAATTATTACTGATTTATTACTGAAAATTATGCTATAATTTTTATACAAGACATTTACATCTATAAGTTATAAATTACACTTTTTTTTGAAATTATTGTCTTTCTTTTGACAATGTTTATCAATCTTTGATTAAGTCTTTTGTTATGAGGAATACATGGCTTTCTTTCACCTTAATTGTAGCGGTTCCTCAGCATACCCTGTACTGGTCCTGAGTCCCTGATGTTGTGACTCCTGCGTAGTCTTGAAGTCCTGGATCCTCTCCTCGTTCTCCGGGTCCTCTCGGAAGTCCTGCATCCTTTCCTCGTCCTCCAGGTCCTCTCGGAAGTCCGATGACTCGTCCTTTACGTCTGGAAATTATGCCATGTAGTGATCTCGTCCTCGGTCTGGAGTAGTGCTCCTAGATGTAGATCACTTGTAGACCTCTGACCTGACGATTTGTTTCTTACGTTACTTTTTAATTACTGTTTTCCATTATTATGTTAAATCGAAATATTTATCGTATTACTTTACAAGTTATGATTAACAAAAAGTCTTATTGGTGTTAGACATATCGTCTAACTCTGTCCGAAGTAATTAAAATTTCGCGTCGCGAACGGACATAGCGTTCCCCCACGAATGAACACTGTTAGAAGAGAGAGATTACCTCTCCTGGGCTTCTATTTATATTCACCAAGAAAACTGCAGCTGTCGATTCAGGAATTATCCTGTCGACAGTTGAACCATGGCGTGATAACCCCCACTCTTGTCGTATTTCACATAATTGCACTTTTTCGCCAATCGCACTGTTTAACGCGGATTTCACGGCGATAATATATTGTCTAATTTATTGACCTATGTGATGTGCAATTATCATGATGCTCGCACCACTAGTGTAATTATAATGCTTTAAAAATCGCACTGGATTCGCACTGATTGTCCGAATTACGTAAAATTCGCACTGCACTTATTTTTACCTTCTCTCTAACATTTATGGTTTGCTTAATATTAAATATATTCTTAATTTAGCATTGACTTGGGGTGAGGTTGCAAACTTTCAGGATCAAACAGGCTTCACGCACACACACACTATTTATTTGTATATACACATGCAGCGGTAATCGCGTGATCCTGCGTCTTGACTCCTGTTTGCTAGCCAGCTTCCAATTTCACACCTGCTCGTCTATTATATATTATTAAAATTAAATTTAATATTTATTTTATATTATATATGCGCATTACAGCCTATGCTTGTATTGTCGCATTATTCCTCTACTTGGTCAAAAATATTTTTAATAAAATTTATTTATTAAAATATTTTTTTTCTATCATTAGACATCTTATATTTTTATATTTCATATTACTTATATATACATATTTTTTATTTGTATTTATACACTACTATCCATGATAATGAATATCAATTGTTCAAATTCTCTTAGTTGGAGGGTAAAACAAGTCTAGTTCCTATCTCCCCTCCCTATAAGTTGCTAACAATGCATAAACGTAGCTGCTTCTTCCCATTTTTCTCCTTCAATCTGGTTCAACTGACCTATTTATTTTTACGTGTAAAACTTTCTGAGTGAACTGGCATGGTATTTGCCAATTTCTTTCTTCTTCACATCGTCATTTACTATAAATGTATGTCTCGCGATTCGTATTTTAATGTATATGATCCGTTATACAGTTTAAAGAATTTTTTCGCTGTATTATCACTTCGCTTTCCCACTGGATTAGCTTTTGCTAAAACTTTTTCTCCCACGTCGAATTGTTGTAGTTTGTGTGTGCTGTTAAATCTTTCCACTCTCTTGTTACCTCTTTCTATTATCCGTTGCTTTGCGTATTCAATTTTCACACTTATTGGTACAGGTACATTCTGGTTGTTAGGTTTGTTTACATACTTGGTCCACAATCTGTTCGGTTTTTTATCTTCTTCCAATTCTATTGGAGTATATCCTGTTGCTTCACTATAATATTCGTTGATGGCTTTCTCAAAAAATGGTAGATTTTATTAAAGACCTCTTTCTTTATTTTTCGAAACATATTATTAATCGTAAAATCCTCTCGTAGACTCAGGTAACATTTCAGAGCGGCAGCATGCGCTAAATTCTCATGTGCTGGTTGAATTAATTTCTGTAACATTTCGTTCGTTAGTACTATCTTCCAGTCTTGTCTTACTAACCTGAAAAGATTCCATTAAGTCCCTTATAATGATTTGGTAGCTGTTCTTGGTCTTTCATTTCTCTTATTGTAACGTCCAACTCTTGTTGTTGTGCTAAATTTTTTAGCATTTGTTTTATTTCATCGTTCTCTTTAAATTTAATTGATAGCAATTGTACTTCTTTTTTTTCGCTCTCATAGACTTCTTCACATTCTTCTGTGATGTATCGGCTATAATATTGTCTTTACCTTTACAGTATTTAATGGTGAACGAGTATTCGCCAGTGGCTAAAATCCATCTTAATAATCGGGCATTTGTTACTTTGCATTTCAATAGAAAGGATAATGCGTGGTGGTCAGTATGTATCTCAAAATGAGTACCATAAACATAATATCTGAGTTGCTTAAGAGCATATACTATAGCAAGTATTTCTTTTTCTGATGTGGAGTAGTGTCTTTCAGCTCCTTTGAAGACTCTACTGGCGTAGGCGATAACTCGGTGCTCTCCCGTAGTATCTTGTTGATACAGTACACTCCCTACTGCGTAGTCACTGGCATCGGAGTAGATTACGAATTTTCCTTCACGTTGAGGATGATGTAACATAATATTTTCGATGAACAACTTTTGCACTTGGTTAGAGTCATCTTGGTGTTTCTTCTCCCATTTCCACTTCTGTCCTTTCTTCGTCAGCTCCAGTAGCGGTTGCGTATATTCTGCATATATTGGTGAGAATCTTCTGTAGTATACCGTTAGTCCTAAGAATGCTCTTAACCCTTTGAGATTTCCGGGTATAGGGAAATTAGTTATGCTGGAGATTTTGATAGGATCGGTTTGAGTACCAGAGGAGGAAATAACGTGGCCTAGGAATTGGATAGAGGATTTGATAAATTCACATTTGTCTAGGTTAAGGGATATGTTCGCTTGCCTAAACTTGTGGAATATCGTGCTTAGATGTTTTATATGTTCGTCTAATGTTTTAGATACAACTAAGATATCATCTACGAATACCATGGTGTAGGGTTCCACCTCAGGTCCTAGGGCTCTTTCTAGACACTACGATGGCTGCCAAACTCGTGCTTAATCCGAAGAGTACTACCCTGTGTTGGTAGCATTTACTTTTATACAGGAAAGCGGTGTACTTTCTATTTTCTTCACGAATTGGAATCTGCCAGAAACTTGAGCGTAAATCCAGCTTCGTCAGATACCTCGCTCCTTCACATTTGGTAAATAATTCGTTCGCAGCAGGCGCACAGTCATACTCTTTTAGCACAATGGTGTTCAGCTCCCTCATGTCAAGGCATAGGCGTATCTCACCACTTTTCTTCTTCACTACCACTAGAGGATTCAGGAAGTTGCTGCTCGATCGCTCTATGACTCCATTTTCAATCATGCGCCGAATTTCCAGTTCAACCTCTTCCTCATATCGCATTGTGAGAGGGTACGTCCTCCTAACGACTTTCGTTAAATGTGGGGTGTAAAGTTAGCAGGCCTCCTCGTGGTGCACCCTGGGTAATGTTAAATCTGCTAACATCGATCGCCAATCGCGCCTCCAAGCCTATACTACAAAAGAGCGATCTTCACAGGACAAAAGATAATGTACAGAGCGATCGACACGAGAATTAGACGAAGACGCTGTTTAAATCGCCCTTCTCAGGGCGTTGACAATCAATTCCGCATCATCCTCTGGAATGCTGGCGGATTGAGCTCTTCAAAGTTTACCGAGTTCAAGACACTTGTTTTTAAAAATGACGCAGATATTTTTATTATTGTCGAAGGCAATGCGTTTTTATGAAGTGACAAACTATACGAATTTTATCCTAAAAAGATCTCGACAAATTGCCTCCGGTATCATTGTGGGGATCAACAACAAGGTGGCAGGCAAATACACTATCTTACATGAAATGGACGAGCTTGACAAACTTGAAGCTACCTGCATTGAAGCGTGGTCCAAGGAAACACATTTCTGGATAATTGGCCTATACAATCCACCCAATAAAGTTCCAAACTTAGACCGTATAAGTAACCTCAGCAGACACCGCAACTGCATCATCATCGGTGATTTCAATGCTCACTCAACACGCTGGGGTTATAACACATCTAATCCAACCGGCAAAGCTATTGAAGACCTTCTAGACTCTACCAATCTGATACATGTGCCTTCTGAGCCCACATTCTTGTCGTACGCGGGATATTTAAGCACGCCAGACCTCGCTCTAGTCAATACTAACCTAATTTCGAGGACGAAGCTTACTCTCGCCGATGCTATGGAAGGATGTGGACACCGAGTTCTGTGCCTAGATGTCCTTAGTAAAAAACAACCTCAAAATACCCCTAAACTTTCGCGCTGGAACTTCAAGAAGACTTCTTGGGACAAGTTTACTGCGCTAACCGACGAGTTCACCGACGAATTATTGGTTGATGATAGCCTTGAAAGATCGGCCGCTCGATTCTCTGAGAGCATAATACGTGCGGCACGAGAAAGCATACCAAGAGGTCAGGTAAAAAAATACAAGCCCTTCTGGAACGAAAATCTTGACTCACTCAAACGTGAAAGAAACTGGTGTAGACGCAAAGCAGAAGCAACAAAGTGCATAGAGGACTGCATAAAACTAAGAAAAGCCCAAGCTGCCCTTCGTCGAGCAATTACGAATTCCAAAAGAGAAATATACAGAACATTCGTTGCTAACTTGGACTTCAGGAAAGACGGACTCAAGGCCCATAAGTTCATCTCAAGTCTCAATAACGACAAAAGCAACCTTTATTGGGAGCCAATCTCTGTGAACAATAAGCTACTAACCAGCCCCAAAATGATAGCCAACGCCCTCTGTACACACTACGCTTCTGTGAGCAGATTAACAGTCATCTCAAACGAGAGAAAAAGCACCTCAATCAAGGACAAGCAAATGTGCCCAACGGCTGATGAATGGACGGTATTCTACGAAAGTTTCTCATCGGAGGAACTAGAACTAGCACTTGCTTCTCTAAACAAAGGGAAGTCGGCAGGCCCCGACGAGATCTTCCCAGACTTTCTATGTCACCTGAGCCCATCAGCGAAAAACACGTTTCTTAAACTTATTAACCTAACATGGAGAAAAGGTTTGCCGCAGCAGTGGAGAAAAGCTGAAGTGATACCACTACTAAAGAAAGGAAAGCCAGCAAATGACCTAAATAGCTACAGGCCGATCTCCCTCACCAGCGTCTGCTGCAAAACCGCGGAAAAAATGGTTGAGCGTAAGTTCAGAGAATTCCTAGAGAAAAAGGGGGCCATTAGTGAAAACCAAGCTGGTTTCCGCAAACACCGATCGACGACTGACCAAATAATCAAATTCACTCAGTCAGTGAAAGATGGTTTTCACAAAAAACAATCAACCCTTGCTGTCCTCATTGACTTCAAAGCTGCCTATGATAAGGTCTGGCGTCAGATGCTTATAAAGAAAGTTAAACTGTTGGGAATAAAAGGCAACATGCTAAAGTGGATCCAAAGTTTCCTGTCACAGCGACTCATAAGGTGTAAATTCCTTAACACGACATCTTCTTACAAACAACTGAGACAGGGTCTGCCACAGGGCGCCGTCTTAAGCTGTCTTCTCTTCAACCTAATGATCGACGATCTAGAGGACTACATACAGAAATCGCCAGGAGTGTCATGCCTTTTTTTCGCCGACGATGTTATTATATGGGCCACCAGCAGTAAAATCAAAGCACTCGAAGACGCCCTTAACAAGGCTATGACGCACCTAGAATGGGCTACAGCGAATAAAATGGAAGTGAACTCCGAGAAAACGGTCACCCAGCTATTTACAATGTCAACTAAATCCCACGCAGTCAATATAACCTACAAAGGCAGCACTATTCATCAAACTGCTCTCTCGATGTACCTAGGAATTGCTCTAGATACTAAGCTTATGTGGAAAGATCACATCAAATCTACCGCCGAGAAAGCCCAAAAACGGAATAACTTGCTAAAGAGGCTGGCAGCAACCAAGTGGGGAGCCACTCAGGATGTATTGGCCACTGCCTACAAAACGTATGTGAGACCGGTAATGGAGTACGGAAGTGAAGTTATCTCTTCAATAAATACGGCCAATCTAGCCAAATATGATGTCGTTCAAAATAACGCACTAAGAACCATCACTGGCGGGGACAAATCAAACCCTATCACGGCTATGCAGCTGCAGGCTGGAGTTGAACCCTTGAAAGCAAGGAGGGACAAAAACACCCTAAATTTCTGGGAAAGAGCGAAGAGAGTGGACGGAAAATTCTGGAATAACTACAAGCCTGCAACGGAGCGCCTCAAAACGCAAGTTACCCCCATGACTCACGCTTAAGCTTTAAGAGAAAAGTACCATCACCCGCTAAATGATCCAGCGCCTATCCAGAGCTATTCAACAGTTGCAGCAGCCCTACCAGGATACCGAATGGACCTCATAAACCTGAACGCCAGAAAGAACGAATCGAGCCCTCAGGAACTAAAGGCATGTGCTCTAGAAACCATCAACACCTTATACCCACCCGAACAACTGGCTGCACATTTACACCGATGGCTCTTACATTCCAGAGTTAAAAGGAGCAGGAGCGGGGTGGCACTGCAGCTTGTTCGAAGGATTTACTGCAGTGGGCACAAATGCCAGCAACTATGACGGGGAAGTATGTGCAATCTATGAGGCTGCCAATGCCCTACAGACCTCTGACCATCCCCCACAAAAAGTCGTTTTCTTAATTGACTCACAAGCGGCCATACTGGCAATAAGCAACAATGCCCCAACTGACTGCTTGCGCACGGTCCAATGTCGCACCATGCTTGAGAAACTGATAAAATGTGGATGGCATGTGTGGCTGCAATGGGTTCCTAGCCACGTAGGCATCCTGGGAAACGTAAAAGCAGACGATTTGGCCAAAAAAGGAGCTGAAGCAGACCAACCAGTGGCCCCTGTGACCTTGAAAGCTGCAAGAAACTTAATTAGCCGCTCCATAAGATAACCACACCAGAGAGATGATGAAGGAGATGAGTGCAAACAAGAGATGGGAACGCCTGGCATCTCAAGGTCCAATCTCCAGAAATCTAGAAAGATCGGAAGCGGTTGCAAGAATCCGACTAACAACTGGCCATGACTACCTACAGAAGACAACAACTGCCCCCTATGCCACTCAGGCATGATGGATAGTGAACACCTGATGACGTGCATTGATCTCTCTGATACACCCCTGGATCCTGTTCATCGCTACTGGGAGGCTCGACGTCGCATGGCTGAGAGGCCAAGGACAGGCGTTGGATAAAGTAAAAAGTAAAGTCTATTGTTAAATGTGTGCATAGGATTTATGTATAATAATTGATGAGTATTAATGAATATTTTTATATGTGTTTAATTTTGTTGTGTATATTGTATTGTAATAACGCAACTGGAGCCCACCCCAACAAACAGGTGTAAGATACGGATGTTAGTTGACACAGGCAGACAGCTGTCAGTTCTTAACGCTGCTTGGGTTCAACGCAATACGAAATATTTTTAAAATACTGCAATTTTGCCTGTAAATAATTTAAATATTACAACAGCTACCAATAAAAAAGAAAGGTTTAAACAACAAGCATATGTAACCCTAACATATAAAAAGCTAGAATTAGAATACCCAATGATAATTATGCATAAATTGATCTATGATGGAATTCTAGGTATTGATATACTAAATACAATAAATGCTAAGATTAATGTTAATGATAATACAATTCTGTGTAATTATAAAGATGTTCAATATGAGTTAAATATGAATAGCGATGAAGAAGATTGCAAGGTAAGTGAAATACCTATTACTTTGTCGAAGCCACAAATACAGTATGGTCCAACTCGACATGTGAATTCAGCGGATGAAGGAATGACGACACAGGAAGAAGAAAAACTGCACGAATTAATAGAAGAGTACAGGGAAATATTTAGCGAAGTACCGACGCAGACGACAGTATACGAGCACTCTATAGTCGTGTCAGGCCCTACGAAAATCATTAGGATGACGTACCCTATCCCAATGCGATATGAGGAAGAGGTTGAACTGGAAATTCGGCGCATGATTGAAAATGGAGTCATAGAGCGATCGAGCAGCAACTTCCTGAATCCTCTAGTGGTACCAAATGTGAAGGAGCGAGGTATCTGACGAAGCTGGATTTACGCTCAAGTTTCTGGCAGATTCCAATTCGTGAAGAAAATAGAAAGTACACCGCTTTCCTGTATAAAAGTAAATGCTACCAACAGAGGGTAGTACCCTTCGGATTAAGCACGTGTTTGGCAGCCATCGTAGTGTCTAGAAAGAGCCCTAGGATCTGAGGTGGAACCCTACACCATGGTATTCGTAGATGATATCTTAGTTGTATCTAAAACATTAGACGAACATATAAAACATCTAAGCACGATATTCCACAAGTTTAGGCAAGCGAACATATCCCTTAACCTAGACAAATGTGAATTTATCAAATCCTCTATCCAATTCCTAGGCCACGTTTTTTCCTCCTCTGGTATTCAAACCGATCCTATCAAAATCTCCAGCATAACTAATTTCCCTATACCCGGAAATCTCAAAGGGTTAAGAGCATTCTTAGGACTAACAGTATACTACAGAAGATTCTCACCATTATATGCAGAATATACGCAACCGCTACTGGAGCTGACGAAGAAAGGACAGAAGTGGAAATGGGAGACGAAACACCAAGATGACTCTAACCAAGTGAAAAATTTGTTCACCGAAAATATTATGTTACATCATCCTCAACGTGAAGGAAAATTCGTAATCTACTCCGATGCCAGTGACTACGCAGTAGGGAGTGTACTGTATCAACAAGATACTACGGGAGAGCACCGAGTTATCGCCTACGCCAGTAGAGTCTTCAAAGGAGCTGAAAGACACTACTCCACATCAGAAAAAGAAATACTTGCTATAGTATATGCTCTTAAGCAACTCAGATATTATGTTTATGGTACTCATTTTGAGATACATACTGACCACCACGCATTATCCTTTCTATTGAAATGCAAAGTAACAAGTGCCCGATTATTAAGATGGATTTTAGCCACTGGCGAATACTCGTTCACCATTAAATACTGTAAAGGTAAAGACAATATTATAGCCGATACATCACAGAAGAATGTGAAGAAGTCTATGAGAGCGAAAAAAAAGAAGTACAATTGCTATCAATTAAATTTAAAGAGAACGATGAAATAAAACAAATGCTAAAAAATTTAGCACAACAACAAGAGTTGGACGTTACAATAAGAGAAATGAAAGACCAAGAACAGCTACCAAATCATTATAAGGGACTTAATAGAAATCTTTTCAGGTTAGTAAGACAAGACTGGAAGATAGTACTATGGAACGAAATGTTACAGAAATTAATTCAACCAGCACATGAGAGTTTAGCGCATGCTGCCGCTCTGAAATGTTACCTGAGTCTACGAGAGGATTTTACGATTAATAATATGTTTCGAAAAATAAAGAAGGAGGTGAAGAAGTGTTATGAGAGTCAAACGGCGAAAGGACCGAATTTACACACGTACGTAGAAATGCAGAGCATCCAGAAGGAAAATAAGGGAGAGCTAATTGCAGTGGATTTTCTGGGACCACTACCACGATCAAGTCGAGGTGTGAAGCACATATTGGTATGTATCGATGTGTTTTCCAAGGCAGTCCGACTGTACCCAATTATGCGACCCACAACCAAAGTTGTTCTATAGATACTACTGCAGAAATATATTCCGACATATGGAAAAATGAAGAAAGTACTCAGTGACCAAGGTGTACAATTCCAGAGTGAAAAATGGGAGAGGACGTTAAGGGAAAATGGAATACAACCTATACTCACATCCATAAGACATCCTCAAAGAAACCTTGCTGAAAGAGTTAACAAAGAATTAGGTAAATATTTACGAATATACTGCCATGATCAGCACAATAAATGGGCAGAATATCTACCATTTCTTGAGAAAGCCATCAACGAATATTATAGTGAAGCAACAGGATATACTCCAATGGAATTGGAAGAAGATAAAAAGCCGAACAGATTTTGGACCAAGTATGTAAACAAACATAACAACCAGAATGTACCTGTACCAATAAGTGTGAAAATTGAATACGCAAAGCAACGGATAATAGAAAGAGGTAACAAGAGAGTGGAAAGATTTAACAGCACACACAAACTACAACAATTCGACGTGGGAGAAAAAGTTTTAGTAAAAGCTAATCCAGTGGGAAAGCGAAGTGATAATACAGCGAAAAAATTCTTTAAACTGTATAGCGGACCATATACATTAAAACAACGAATCGCGAGACATACATTTATATTATATGACGATGTGAAGAAGAAAGAAATTGGCAAATACCATGCCAGTTCACTCAGAAAGTTTTACACGTAAAAATAAATAGGTCAGTTGAACCAGATTGAAGGAGAACAATGGGAAGAAGCAGCTACGTTTATGCATTGTTAGCAACTTATAGGGAGGGGAGATAGGAACTAGACTTGTTTTACCCTCCAACTAAGAGAATTTGAACAATTGATATTCATTATCATGGATAGTAGTGTATAAATACAAATAAAAAATATGTATATATAAGTAATATGAAATATAAAAATATAAGATGTCTAATGATAGAAAAAAAATATTTTAATAAATAAATTTTATTAAAAATTTTTTTTGACCAAGTAGAGGAATAATACGACAGTACAAGCGTAGGCTGTAATGCGCATATATAATATAAAATAAATATTAAATTTAATTTTAATAATATATAATAGACGAGCAGGTGTGAAATTGGAAGCTGGCTAGCAAACACGAGTCAAGACGCAGGATCACGCGATTACCGCTACATGTGTGTATACAAATAAATAGTGTGTGTGTGTGTGTGCGTGATACCTGTTTGATCCTGAAAGTTTGCAACCTCACCCCAAGTCAATGCTAAATTAAGAATATATTTAATATTAAGCAAACCATAAATGTTAGCGAGAAGGTAAACATTTCTAAAAATGTGTAAAAATCAGACAAGTGCAGTGCGAATTTTACGTAATTCGGACAATCAGTGCGAATTCAGTGCGATTTTTAAAGCATTATAATTACACTAGTGATGTGAGCATCATGATAATTGCACATCACATAGGTCATTAAATTAGACAATATTTTATCGCCGTGAAATCCGCGTTAAACAGTGCGATTGGCGAAAAAGTGCAATTATGTGAAATACGACAAGAGTGGGGTCTATCACGCCATGGTTCAACTTTCGAAAGGCTAATTCCTGAATCGACAGCTGCAGTTTTCTTGGTGAATATAAATAGAAGCCCAGGAGAGCTAATCTCTCTCTTCTAACAGTGTTCATTCGTGGGGGAACGCTATGTCCGTTCGCGACGCGAAATTTTAATAATTTCGGACAGAGTTAGACGACATGTCTAAAACCAATAAAACTTTTTGTTAATCATAACTTGTAAAGTAATACGATAAATATTTCGATTTAACATAATAATGGAAAACAGTAATTAAAAAGTAACGTAACAAACAAATCGTCAGAGGTCTACAAGTGATCTACATCTAGGAGCACTACTCCAGAACCGAGGACGAGAGCACTACATGGCATAATTTCCAGACGTAAAGGACGAGTCATCGGACTTCCGAGAGGACCCGGAGGACAAGGAAAGGATCCAGGACTTCCGAGAGAACCCGGAGGACGAGGAAAGTATCCAGGACTTCCAAGAGGACCCGGAGGACGAGGAGAGGATCCAGGACTTCAAGACTACGCAGGAGTCACAACATCAGGGACTCAGGACCAGGACAGGGTATGCTGAGGATCCGCTACAATTAAGGTGAAAGAAAGCCATGTATTCCTCATAACAAAAGACTTAATCAAAGATTGATAAACATTGTCAAAAGAAAGACAATAATTTCAAAAAAAAGTGTAATTTATAACTTATAGATGTAAATGTCTTGTATAAAAATTATAGCATAATTTTGGCAGTAATAATTTATTGAAAATACGTAAATTTAAATTGTAGAGTAATTATGAAAGCATTGTAGAGAAATTATGAAAGCATAATTTTTCAAGTAATAATTTATAAAAAATATTTAAATTTAAAATTGTAGAGAAATTATGAAAGCATAAGTTTTGAATTGATAATTTATTAAAAATATTTTTATGTACATGTGAAAGAATCAATTAGATTTGTTCAAAGAATGAGCAAACAGTTAACTTAGTTAAATATTTTTATATTGAAAGCACACATTCAGACTAAGTAGTCCAGACAGTATAACATAATGAAGAAATTTTTTTTGTATTAAAATTAATAATATTATGTCTATGATATAAGCCTTATGTTGGTGATGAGATTACAGCAATCTAAGAAACTTTGAACCCATGTATAATGAATATCGTATGACGAAGTAATCATTATTTGTATCGTATTATTTCTTGATATCTTGATATGTTTGTTTAAATTAATAAATGGGAACATTTTGAATTTCCTAAAAAGGCTACCACTATTACAATTACACCTGAACCCCTAATTACACGTACACGTTGTTAGAAATGTTATTTATCGTTGTATAATTTTATCGCTCATGAGCGTGCGCCCTACACACTTACATTTAATAACGTATCGTTGTATAAAATTGTCGCCCGTCAACGTTTGGCACGACACGCCTACATTTAATAAATAAATGTATGCTCTATTGTTAAATGTGTGCATAGGATTTATGTATAATAATTGATGTGTATTAATGAATATTTTTATGTGTTTAATTTTGTTGTGTATATTGTATTGTAATAACGCAACTGGCGCCCACCCCAACAAACAGGTGTAAGATACGGATGTTAGTTGACACAGGCAGCCAGCTGTCAGTTCTTAACGCTGCTTGGGTTCAACGCAATAAGAAATATTTTAAAAATACTGCAATTTTGCCTGTAAATAATTTAAATATTACAACAGCTACCAATAAAAAAGAAAGGTTTAAACAACAAGCATATGTAACCCTAACATATAAAAAGCTAGAATTAGAATACCCAATGATAATTATGCATAAATTGATCTATGATGGAATTCTAGGTATTGATATACTAAATACAATAAATGCTAAGATTAATGTTAATGATAATACAATTCTGTGTAATTATAAAGATGTTCAATATGAGTTAAATATGAATAGCGATGAAGAAGATTGCAAGGTAAGTGAAATACCTATTACTTTGTCGAAGCCACAAAATACAGTATGGTCCAACTCGACATGTGAATTCAGCGGATGAAGGAATGACGACACAGGAAGAAGAAAAACTGCACGAATTAATAGAAGAGTACAGGGAAATATTTAGCGAAGTACCGACGCAGACGACAGTATACGAGCACTCTATAGTCGTGTCAGGCCCTACGAAAATCATTAGGATGACGTACCCTATCCCAATGCGATATGAGGAAGAGGTTGAACTGGAAATTCGGCGCATGATTGAAAATGGAGTCATAGAGCGATCGAGCAGCAACTTCCTGAATCCTCTAGTGGTACCAAATGTGAAGGAGCGAGGTATCTGACGAAGCTGGATTTACGCTCAAGTTTCTGGCAGATTCCAATTCGTGAAGAAAATAGAAAGTACACCGCTTTCCTGTATAAAAGTAAATGCTACCAACACAGGGTAGTACCCTTCGGATTAAGCACGTGTTTGGCAGCCATCGTAGTGTCTAGAAAGAGCCCTAGGACCTGAGGTGGAACCCTACACCATGGTATTCGTAGATGATATCTTAGTTGTATCTAAAACATTAGACGAACATATAAAACATCTAAGCACGATATTCCACAAGTTTAGGCAAGCGAACATATCCCTTAACCTAGACAAATGTGAATTTATCAAATCCTCTATCCAATTCCTAGGCCACGTTTTTTCCTCCTCTGGTATTCAAACCGATCCTATCAAAATCTCCAGCATAACTAATTTCCCTATACCCGGAAATCTCAAAGGGTTAAGAGCATTCTTAGGACTAACAGTATACTACAGAAGATTCTCACCATTATATGCAGAATATACGCAACCGCTACTGGAGCTGACGAAGAAAGGACAGAAGTGGAAATGGGAGACGAAACACCAAGATGACTCTAACCAAGTGAAAAATTTGTTCACCGAAAATATTATGTTACATCATCCTCAACGTGAAGGAAAATTCGTAATCTACTCCGATGCCAGTGACTACGCAGTAGGGAGTGTACTGTATCAACAAGATACTACGGGAGAGCACCGAGTTATCGCCTACGCCAGTAGAGTCTTCAAAGGAGCTGAAAGACACTACTCCACATCAGAAAAAGAAATACTTGCTACAGTATATGCTCTTAAGCAACTCAGATATTATGTTTATGGTACTCATTTTGAGATACATACTGACCACCACGCATTATCCTTTCTATTGAAATGCAAAGTAACAAATGCCCGATTATTAAGATGGATTTTAGCCACTGGCGAATACTCGTTCACCATTAAATACTGTAAAGGTAAAGACAATATTATAGCCGATACATCACAGAAGAATGTGAAGAAGTCTATGAGAGCGAAAAAAAAGAAGTACAATTGCTATCAATTAAATTTAAAGAGAACGATGAAATAAAACAAATGCTAAAAACCCTTGGGTTTTATCTGTCTCCTCTTCATTCTTCCTCTTCTTCTTCTTCAATCCGGTTCGGTTCTCCTCTTCTTCTCTTCTGGTTTAAATTCTGTTTATTTGTATGGATCTGTCCTCTTCTTCTGGTTCTTCTTTAGTTCTGTGTCCATCATTGTTTTGTCTATCATACTTTTAATAAGTATGTTACGTGGTTCCCCTCTTTATGTTTGTGTTTTCGGCTCAATCACTTGGGTTGGGTAATATTGTTGTACGTCTTGTCAAAGTATTTACATTTTAATCATTTTTTTACACATTTTATTTCATATGAAGTAATTTTATATCAAGAATTATCTTTTTTATCACTGGTACGAGATTTGGCTTAATTGTATCGTTACATAATGCCTCTCCTCTAAAATTGATCATTTTAATAAAATTCTAGCATAGTTTTTTATGAAATTATCAGTTATAGATAACTTTTCTTCTCTTCCTTGTTTGTTTCTCCATTCTCCATTTCTCTTCTTACTTAATTCACTCCATTTTATTTGGATCTGTTTTTATTTATTTCCATTGGTGCATATTCCCTCATACACAAATTTTTTTCCCTAACTTTATATAGTAGCTGGTTTCTCCCATTACTACTCATTTTTCTGAGACTAGAGGCACATTCTCTCTACTCAGTTCATATAGATTGCTGGACTTTTCAACAGTCAATCTTAAATCTTTGTCAACTTGTGACTTAATAATAATAATAATATAATAATATAATTGGGATTGTCCACCTTGTGGTTTGTTTTTAGATCACTGTATCATTACTACTCATTCTTCCTTCCGCTATACCTTAACTATACACTAACATCTACTCATATACTATATTGAGAAATTTTATCTTTATTCATATGTTAATTTCATCATATCTCACTTTTCATCATTTTGTTTTCAATGCTCGTTGTGATCATCTTAATTGTTTTAGACATTTAGCAGGATTCTGCTTTAGCCATATTTGTATATTTGTTTTATATACAATTTCTCTCTCTCCTTGTACCAGGTAAAGTTTTATTTATTTTTTCTGATAATACTT
The DNA here is from genome assembly GCA_034769895.1 of Magicicada septendecula. Lineage (NCBI taxonomy): Eukaryota > Metazoa > Arthropoda > Insecta > Hemiptera > Cicadidae > Magicicada > Magicicada septendecula. The sequence goes on from CM068367.1 coordinate 189,635,226, forward strand.
TTGATTCAGTATAATTTCAAGTAATTATCTCAGTAATTTGAGCTTGATTTTATTTTTGTTTATTTTACTCTGTATTCAACATCATTTTTGATAATTCTTTGGTAAGTTAATGGCCTTACCTTAAAGGAATGTTTGTAGCGTATTCCTTTTTAGCTATTTTTCGTTTTAATTATAATTGTAAGTTTGTGCTTCTTACATTTTTATTACATAGGAATGTGTGTAACTTATTCCTGATTATCTCACTTTTTACTTCATACTTCATATTTCAATTTTTTGTTATATTTTAAACTGATTTAAATTGAAAGGAATTTGTGTAACTGTTTCCTTTGTTTTTCTCTTTTTTTTTCATTCAAACCTTTTTATTGTTCCGCATATGTCATCTAAATATTTGAGTAAGCTGCTCTTACAATCTCTTTTAGAATTTTGAAATCGGTTTCATTTCACAATGGTTTTATTCTTCTTCGTAAAACTTTTTTATTGAAGTTTGATTGTAAACTCCCTTGATTTTCCTTGTATTGATATTACTGATTTGGTAAGTATTATTACCATTGTCTCTTGTGATGATATACGGTCCCGTGTATAACAATAATAATTTCTTTGCTATACCTTCCATTGTACTTGGCAGTTCACGATTTTTGATTAGTATTTTTTCTCCCTCTTTATATTTGATTATTTTGGGTTGGTTCTTTGCATATTTGGCCTTTTGTTTCTCAATTTTTTCCATTATTAGGCTATACCATTTATTTTTGTCATACGGGTCTTCTGGGTCTTTTGGGAATTCTATTATCTCTTGTATCTCTCTGTTTGGCTTCCTCTCGAACATCATCAAGTAAGGCGTACTTTCAGTGAATTGGTGGTAACTAATGTTTAAAAACACTTCGGTTGAAGGTAAATATTTGTACCATTCTCTCTGGTTGTTATGACAATAAGTTCTCAAAATGCGTCCCACCTCCCTCAACATTCTTTCTGCGGGATTGCTGGTACGGTGGTAGACTGATGTTTTATAAGTTTTAATATTTAATTTTAATAACTCTTCTCGCCATTTCCTTCCTTTAAATTGCGTTCCATGGTCTGTTATTAACATGTACGGTCTTCCAATTTCTATAATGTATTTATTTTTGATAATGTCTAATATTTTCTTTGTTGTGGCTCTGTTTATAGCATATAATTTGGTGTACTTGGTGTAATGGTCAAGTATGATAACAATGAATTTGTAGCCATGTCGACCTCCGCTACGTGGGAATGGTCCACATATGTCGAGGAACGCCTTCTCTAATTTGGCACTTGATGTGATGGGTATCATCGTTCCATCCTTCCTTTCGTTATTGGTTTTGACCATCTGACACAATGTGCAGGTTTTTATGTTTTTACTTACTTTTCTTGCAATATTTTTTATAAACAAATCTTCCTCTAATGCTTTTACCGTTTTAATTGTTCCCATGTGGCCGTATCTCACATGATAATCTTTGATGATTTGATTTTCCAATGATTGAGGAATTACCAGTTTCCAAGTATCTTGGTTCTTTTTTGTTTTCATAAATAAAATATTGTTGTACACACAGTAAAATTGGTTAATAATGGCTTCAGACTCCATCAGTCTTCTTCTGATGTTGGATATTTTTGTATCTTGCTCTTGTTGCAACACTATTTGGTTCATAATATCTTCCAGGTCTTTTCTATCCTTCAACATATAATACACTTTTGCTATCTTCCCCTTTTCTCCTTCAAATGTCTGATTTACTACATTTATTCTGGACAAAACATCAGCCACTATATTTTTTCGTCCTGGAATATATTCCCATGTAATGTGGTATTCTTGCAAAGCAAGTATCCATCGAGTAAGTCGGCCATGATTCAACTTACATTGTTTTAGAAACGATATTGATTTATGATCGCTTCGAACCGTTATATTATATCCAAGTATGTACGTCCTAAACTTGCCGCACGCGAATACTATGCTGAGCAACTCCTTTTCTGTAACATTATAGTTACGCTCACAGCTATTGAGTATTCGGCTGGCGAAGCTAATGACTAGGTGATTGCCATCTTCGTCTTCTTGGTATAATTCTGCGCCTAGACTTACATCACTAGCGTCGCAGTTTAGATAGAATTGTTTTGCAAAATTAGGGTGGTGTAAAATAACAGTGTCAACAAATTTTTGTTTGATTAATTTAAACTAATATATCTGATTCCGTGGAATCTCTTCAGAATTTCTTCTATTTCTCCTGGTGAGGTTCTGTCATTTATAATCATCTTATTTATTTCTCGGGCGTCTAGGCAAATTCGCACCTTGCCATTTTTCTTGGGTATGGCAACTATGGGGCTGGTATATTGAGAATGACTGTACTCAATTATGTCTTCGGCAATCATTCTATTTATTTCCATTCTAACTTCGTTTTTTAGAGAATGTGCTATTGGATATGATTTCCGGTGGAAGTCCACTGGTTCTCGGAATTGAATTTTACATTGGTATCCCTTAACCTTTCCGGGGATGTTCGAAAAGACATGCTGATATTCATTGTAAATGGCGATTAATTTTTTGGATTGTTCCTTACTAATCTCCTGCATAGGCCGTTCTCTTTGGAAGGTGATAATCTCTTCCAACTTCTGGTTCCATAAGGTCTTACGCTCCTCCTCCTCTACTATGGTGATATCTAGCTCATGCCTCTGGCAATAATAACTTTTCAGTTCTGTGTTTTGGCTTAAAGCAGTTGGACTTGGTACACAATTGATAATGTTCGCGGACCAGGTTCCTTGTTCTGAATTTAACAACACTACTCCCTTCTGCAGGTTTATTACTGCTGAATACCTTCTTAGTATATCACATCCGATGAGCATATTGAAAGGTAGCCCACTTGCCACTAGAAATATAATAGAAATGGTGGATTCTAGATTATCTAGTTCCAATGACACTTGCTTTTTCACTGTTTTGTTCTGTTTGCCCTTTGCGCCAATGATGACTATATTATTTATTGGCAATGTAGGTATTGGTGTTCGAGAGTGAGCTTGAATTCTTTCTAACTCAGATTGGTTAATGAGAGAGATATTAGACCCCGTGTCTACCAGAATACTGGTTATGGTACCGTTTATTGTTGCCTTTATATGAACAATTTCACTATTGTTCTGTGGTAATTGAGTGGCCTCTTCCTCGAGAAGTTCTTCTCGAATATCTTTTAAATAATTGTAAATTATCGTGATTCCTTTGGTTTGTTTATCTGACATTGTTTGACGTATCAACCCAAGTGATTGGTCATGTGAAGGGCGTTCATACTTTATCACTGACCTTTTTAGTTTAAAGGTGGCTGCTGGCTGATGGCCAGGTTGCTTGGTTGGTCGTTCGTTTCATTGTGTGGCACATTTTGCTGGTTATTTCCATTTTGTAGTGGTTCATGGTTCCTGTTCACTGATGGTCTGTTGTCAGTCTCGTTGGATGCATTGTACCATGGCTCTTGGTGCCAATTTGAGTTGTATCTTCGGTGGTTATTCCGCCTTCTACCACTAATAAAATTTACATGGCGTCGATTGTCACTCCTATTTGGATTGCCCCCGGGTCCCCGGTTGTACTGGTAATTGGGATGATACCGGTTGCCGTAGTAATTGTGGTCATTGGGGTGACTGTTGGTACGTTGTTCAGGTTCTACTCCTCGATAATTCTCATTTGGTCGGTTGCTATTATTTGGGCTGCTTCTATTATTGTTTGGACTTCCTGGGTGATTGTTCTGTTGTCCTCGGTTACCAGGCTGGTTATTTGGATGGCGATGCTGATCGTTTCCATTGAATGTTGGTTCTGCATTATTATTATTGTTATTCCGGCCCCAGTTATTTCGATTATTGCCTTGTGGATAATTGTATGGTCCCTGGAAATTAGGTGTATTATTGTGTTCATTCCACTTATTGTATCTTTGGTTTGTGATCCTGTTTTTTCGATACTGGTTATCGTTCTCCAGGTCTTCCAGTAAGCTAACCATTCCTTGGATTGTTTTAATTTGGCCTTGTCGCCTGGCCTTCTGGATGGCCTCTTCGTAATGATAACCCAGTTGTATCACCAACGACTCTTCCAGTATCCTGGGTTCCAAATTTCTGGCTAAACATACCTTTCCCAGAAAGTACGATGTTAACGTGTGTCCTCCTTGTGTCTCGTACCTTCCGTTACTGATGTCATTGCGGACCACATTCTGTGTTGATTCGGACCAATACTTCTCCCTGAACTGTTTCTTGAACTCTTGAGTATCATTTATCTCAGGTCTTGTGGCCGTCCACCAATTGTCATGGGTGTCACGAAACATCTCGTCGATCATACTCCTCACACTAGACCATCTGGTTTCTCTGTTTTTCTCTATCAGTTCTTCTACCCGTTTGAGGAATTCTATCGGGTTTCTCCTGTAGCTACGAAAATTAATCATTTCTCTGTTCTCACTGGTTATGAACTGTGTGTGATTGTATGGTTTTTCTCGTAATGCATCTAATTCTTCCTGCATCTGTTTCTCTCGCATACTGATTCCCTGGATTTTTTCTCGGTTTTCTCGGGTCAGTCCGTCGATTTTATCTATGACGGTATACACCTTCTCCACCCGATTGTTTACATCCAGTTGTAGCTCTTGGTGCCTCTCCTCCAGCTCCTTGACCACTTCTTGTTTATTCTTTTGGCACCCTTCAGTAAGGACTTGGTAGAATTCCGTCGCCCTCAATTTACCTTCCTCTTCAACGTTACTAATTTTATTATTTAATTCTTCTCTGATTTGTATCACTGTTTCGTTGGTCTCTGTTACCGTTTGTCTAATCTCTTCTCGACATTCGACTAGTTGTTGCTTCCATTCCTCCTTGGTTTTCTTACTTTCTTCCTCGATTTTCCTTTGGAGAACATCATGATTAGTTTCCATCTTTTTATTTACTATCTCCAGATCCTTCTTGATCTGTTTCTTCAGTTCTTCGCTCTTCTTCTCCAATGCCTCTTGACTTCTTTTCAAGTCTTCATGGTTGCTTTCTATTTTATCATTCAGGAATTCTATACTCTCCTTCATTTGTTTCTTCAATTCTTCACTGTTTAGGTCTAGTTTCTCTAATTTTTTATTCAAATCTTCACTGTTTAGGTCTAGTTTTTCTAATCTTTTATTCAAATCTTCCTTGTCTGATTCTAATATTTTATTCATTTGTCCAAATTGTTCCATCGTGAACTTCATCATGCTATTTAAATTCGTTTCTTCTGTCGGTTTGACTGGTTGTTCAGTCACCATGTCTTCTGCTTCTATTTCCGGTTCAGTTGGATTAGGATTTTCCATTTGGTCCTCCTGTGGGTTTTCTTCTGACAATTCTCCAGTCGTTTCCTCCACTTCTACTTCCTCAACTTCCTCCATTTCTTCTGGGTTTCCTTCTTGGTTTGATGTTTCCTTCCCTTTGCGTCTCGTAACCATCCCGTGTCTATTCATGATCGCCGCTAGTTATTTTTACCAGCCGCACGTTGTTGGTCGCCAATATGTAACGCGTAATTCTGGGTGTGTGTACTTCCTTAAAGCCCCTCGTTGGGTTCGTCAATATGTAACTCGTAAACGAGGTCGTACCTGTTAAAATGTATCACACTTGTTTATTTTGTGTATTAGTGTGATTGTAGTGTGTTTGCCTCACACTGGTTGTTACATAAATCGACGTCACTACTGGAGTCCGTAGCGTTGTCAATGTCACCAGTACAACCTACCTGTTAATTCATAGGGATTACGATTCCCGGGTGGCGCCAAATTGTTTTTGTTAAAACAATTAAAACATCTAATTTTTAAGGTAATACGTGGTATTAGCATGGACAGCTGTGGCGTTCGAATTATTCCCGCTGCTACACAGGTTGTCGACTCGGCCACTCGTGATAAGCGCTAGTTGGCTATGACTTAAAACTTCGCTAACACACATATATTTACAAAAAAAAATCCTACGAAATAACAAGATAGTAATGTTCTGTACTGCGTTTTTTAATACACATTTAATTATCAATAAATATGACAATTGAATCATAAACAAATTTATAATATTATGCTCCGGCTTAGAGCTTGAAACACAAAATATCTCAGGTTGGCAAAATTGATTTCAAAACACTATCGTTCAGTTACTTTTTAACAAATTATTATGTTTTTAAAATCTGGAGTTCTTTTGATCATGAAAATAGACATAAACGTTGATTACATGAAAAGAAAGTACACTACTATACCTTATACGTACTTAGGATTTATAATGTGTTTGTACAATTTGTTCTGTAGTGTCGTATTTCTGTTACAGTAGTTATGTTCACAAATAAGGTTATCTTTATAAATGTTTTTTAATATAAGTAAATTATGCCTTTACCTTTGAAAGAAAATACTACTTTTTAAATAGTGAGAAATTTTATCATTTGAAAATAATTTAAGTAATTTGGGGTTTTTGGGAGTAAGAAATTATTCGGTACTTATCAGTTCGTCTCACGTTTAAGGGTCGTCATCAGGATAGGCGTATATTTTTCGAATTTGGGCTGGTTGAAGGCTTCCAGCATCTTCTTCAAACTGGTCTGGGTTTTTTCTTTAATTAGTTTGTTTAATTTCGTTCCTGGACATCATTAATTCTGTATAGATCGACGTCTCTTCATATTGGATTATTTTGGTTCACTGATTCGACTTTTACAACTGTTTAAATTAAAGTTTTAGTTTGTCCAATTTTTCGTGTGGCGTACCCACGCTTCGTTTCTTCAGCGTCTCTCTAATTTAACGGAAAAATAAGCCCTCAAACGTCTCGTTATCATAGTAACCAATAATTCAATGCTTGTTTAATTACTCTTTACATACATTGTTAGAAATATTTGAATTTTTATTCAAATTTATTAAGTATTTTCCTAATGATTTTATTCCCTTATAATTCCTTTGGGATAATAAATGACATCACTATTATTTTTCTTTCCTTTCAAAGTTTACAATGATACCTCATAAGGTCATATTCTGTTACACTTTAACTATAGTCTAATTATTTGACATTTAATAAATAACATATCTTTTTTGAATTAAATTATTACAATAATATTTCTGTGTTGAAATAACTGATATATAATTACTGTCCATTCACTGTTCTTAGATTAGTAAGATTTCTTGTGAAATTGATACAATTTGCATTTGAATGTTCTTGGCAGTTAACTGTTTTCATAGTTACAAACAGCCATGATTGTTTTCTAGTGTATTTCCTTTTTAAATTACATTCTGAATTCAGCCTGATGGGCTTCACTTATTTGTTTGTGTTTTAATTATTATTCAACATACATTTTCATTACTCTTCATTAAAATATAATAGTTAGGTTTATGGACTGTAAGTCCCCTTTCAGCCATATTCCTTCTTTAACATTGAATCAACTATCCTTTACAAGTCATAAATTATTCTTAGTACTAACATTGATTTCTTTCTTGTCTTATAAACTAGGGTGATAAACATTGTTACTTTCTCTAATATTATGAAGGTTGATTCCCCTTTCAACATGGGGTGTTGTATTCTTTATAATTTTAATCTTTAATAACAAACTTTACTTCTATCCTATCATGCCATGTTAACACAAGTTATGGTACTGGGCTTTCTCCCTGAATATTATTACAAGCTCCCTTAATATTAATTTTAAATACTATTTTTAATTACTTCTAGGTATATAACTAATTATAATTCCACTCCAATCATTGGTGGTTTATCAATGTTTTAAAGAGTGTCTATTTACTTATCATTCTAATTTGAATGTTTCACATCCACTTTCACTATTTTTTAGGGCATTAACACTTCACTAAAGCACTTCACTTTGGTTCACTGTTTTATAATTAGTGTTATTTAATGGGTAATCCCTATACTTTCTCCTACCATTTCTCACTATTTTGTTTTAGTATTATATTTACTATAAACAATATTAGGCTAGTTGTGTTTTGGTTGAATCTAACCTTTCTGACAGGGTTAGTGTACTTTTCCTATACTACATTGCTTTACAATTGTATTGTCTTAAAAAATGGGTACATATGTTAAATTAATGCTAATAATAACATTGGTTTCATTAATATATAATTATTTAAGGTTTATTGACCGTATTCTATCTCTAACATACAATCTTTCCCTTTTATATATGTGTGTTAGTTTCCCCTTGGGTTTTATCTGTCTCCTCTTCATTCTTCCTCTTCTTCTTCTTCAATCCGGTTCGGTTCTCCTCTTCTTCTCTTCTGGTTTAAATTCTGTTTATTTGTATGGATCTGTCCTCTTCTTCTGGTTCTTCTTTAGTTCTGTGTCCATCATTGTTTTGTCTATCATATTTTTAATAAGTATGTTACGTGGTTCCCCTCTTTATGTTTGTGTTTTCGGCTCAATCACTTGGGTTGGGTAATATTGTTGTACGTCTTGTCAAAGTATTTACATTTTAATCATTTTTTTACACATTTTATTTCATATGAAGTAATTTTATATCAAGAATTATCTTTTTTATCACTGGTACGAGATTTGGCTTAATTGTATCGTTACAATATTTACCTAATTCTTTGTTAACTCTTTCAGCAAGGTTTCTTTGAGGATGTCTTATGGATGTGAGTATAGGTTGTATTCCATTTTCCCTTAACATCCTCTGCCATTTTTCACTCTGGAATTGTACACCTTGGTCACTGAGTACTTTCTTCATTTTTCCATATGTCGGAATATATTTCTGCAGTAGTATCTATAGAACAACTTTGGTTGTGGGTCGCATAATTGGGTACAGTCGGACTGCCTTGGAAAACACATCGATACATACCAATATGTGCTTCACACCTCGACTTGATCGTGGTAGTGGTCCCAGAAAATCCACTGCAATTAGCTCTCCCTTATTTTCCTTCTGGATGCTCTGCATTTCTACGTACGTGTGTAAATTCGGTCCTTTCGCCGTTTGATTCTCATAACACTTCTTCACCTCCTTCTTTATTTTTCGAAACATATTATTAATCGTAAAATCCTCTCGTAGACTCAGGTAACATTTCAGAGCGGCAGCATGCGCTAAACTCTCATGTGCTGGTTGAATTAATTTCTGTAACATTTCGTTCGTTAGTAATATCTTCCAGTCTTGTCTTAATAACCTGAAAAGAATTCCATTAAGTAACTTATAATGATTTGGTAGCTGTTCTTGGTCTTTCATTTCTCTTATTGTAACTTCCAAATATTGTTGTTGTGCTAAATTTTTTAGCATTTGTTTTATTTCATCGTTCTCTTTAAATTTAATTGATAGCAATTGTACTTCTTTTTTTTCGCTCTCATAGACTTCTTCACATTCTTCTGTGATGTATCGGCTATAATATTGTCTTTACCTTTACAGTATTTAATGGTGAACGAGTATTCGCCAATGGCTAAAATCCATCTTACTAATCGGGCATTTGTTACTTTGCATTTCAATAGAAATGATAATGCTTGGTGGTCAGTATGTGTCTCAAAATGAGTACCATAAACATAATATCTGAATTGCTTAAGAGCATATACTATAGCAAGTATTTCTTTTTCTGATGTGGAGTAGTGTCTTTCAGCTCCTTTGAAGACTCTACTGGCGTAGGCGATAACTCGGTGCTCTCCCGTAGTATCTTGTTGATACAGTACACTCCCTACTGCGTAGTCACTGGCATCGGAGTAGATTACGAATTTTCCTTCACGTTGAGGATGATGTAACGTAATATTTTCGATGAACAACTTTTTCACTTTGTTAGAGTTATCTTGGTGTTTCTTCTCCCATTTCCACTTCTGTCCTTTCTTCGTCAGCTCCAGTAGCGGTTGCGTATATTCTGCATATAATGTTGAGAATCTTCTGTAGTATCCTGTTAGTCCTAAGAATGTTCTTAACCCTTTGAGATTTCCGGGTATAGGGAAATTAGTTATGCTGGAGGTTTTGATAGGATCGGGTTGAATACCAGAGGAGGAAATAACGTGGCCTAGGAATTGGATAGAGGATTTGATAAATTCACATTTGTCTAGGTTAAGGGATATGTTCGCTTGCCTAAACTTGTGGAATATCGTGCTTAGATGTTTTATATGTTCGTCTAATGTTTTAGATACAACTAAGATATCATCTACGAATACCATGGTGTAGGGTTCCACCTCAGGTCCTAGGGCTCTTTCTAGACACTACGATGGCTGCCAAACTCGTGCTTAATCCGAAGGGTACTACCCTGTGTTGGTAGCATTTACTTTTATACAGGAAAGCGGTGTACTTTCTATTTTCTTCACGAATTGGAATCTGCCAGAAACTTGAGCGTAAATCCAGCTTCGTCAGATACCTCGCTCCTTCACATTTGGTACCACTAAAGGATTCAGGAAGTTGCTGCTCGATCGCTCTATGACTCCATTTTCAATCATGCGCCGAATTTCCAGTTCAACCTCTTCCTCATATCGCATTGTGACAGGGTACGTCCTCCTAATGACTTTCGTAGGGTCTGACACGACTATAGAGTGCTCGTATACTGTCGTCTGCGTCGGTTTTTCGCTAAATATTTCCCTGTACTCTTCTATTAATTCGTGCAGTTTTTCTTCTTCCTGTGTCGTCATTCCTTCATCCGCTGCATTCACATGTCGACTTGGACCATACTGTATTTGTGGCTTGGACAAAGTAATAGGTATTTCACTTACCTTGCAATCTTCTTCATCGCTATTCATATTTAACTCATATTGAACATCTTTATAATTACACAGAATTGTATTATCATTAACATTAATCTTAGCATTTATTGTATTTAGTATATCAATACCTAGAATTCCATCATAGATCAATTTATGCATAATTATCATTGGGTATTCTAATTCTAGCTTTTTATATGTTAGGGTTACATATGCTTGTTGTTTAAACCTTTCTTTTTTATTGGTAGCTGTTGTAATATTTAAATTATTTACAGGCAAAATTGCAGTATTTTTAAAATATTTCTTATTGCGTTGAACCCAAGCAGCGTTAAGAACTGACAGCTGGCTGCCTGTGTCAACTAACATCCGTATCTTACACCTGTTTGTTGGGGTGGGCGCCAGTTGCGTTATTACAATACAATATACACAACAAAATTAAACACATAAAAATATTCATTAATACACATCAATTATTATACATAAATCCTATGCACACATTTAACAATAGAGCATACATTTATTTATTAAATGTAGGCGTGTCGTGCCAAACGTTGACGGGCGACAATTTTATACAACGATACGTTATTAAATGTAAGTGTGTAGGGCGCACGCTCATGAGCGATAAAATTATACAACGATAAATAACATTTCTAACAACGTGTACGTGTAATTAGGGGTTCAGGTGTAATTGTAATAGTGGTAGCCTTTTTAGGAAATTCAAAATGTTCCCATTTATTAATTTAAACAAACATATCAAGATATCAAGAAATAATACGATACAAATAATGATTACTTCGTCATACGATATTCATTATACATGGGTTCAAAGTTTCTTAGATTGCTGTAATCTCATCACCAACATAAGGCTTATATCATAGACATAATATTATTAATTTTAATACAAAAAAAATTTCTTCATTATGTTATACTGTCTGGACTACTTAGTCTGAATGTGTGCTTTCAATATAAAAATATTTAACTAAGTTAACTGTTTGCTCATTCTTTGAACAAATCTAATTGATTCTTTCACATGTACATAAAAATATTTTTAATAAATTATCAATTCAAAACTTATGCTTTCATAATTTCTCTACAATTTTAAATTTAAATATTTTTTATAAATTATTACTTGAAAAATTATGCTTTCATAATTTCTCTACAATGCTTTCATAATTACTCTACAATTTAAATTTACGTATTTTCAATAAATTATTACTGCCAAAATTATGCTATAATTTTTATACAAGACATTTACATCTATAAGTTATAAATTACACTTTTTTTTGAAATTATTGTCTTTCTTTTGACAATGTTTATCAATCTTTGATTAAGTCTTTTGTTATGAGGAATACATGGCTTTCTTTCACCTTAATTGTAGCGGATCCTCAGCATACCCTGTCCTGGTCCTGAGTCCCTGATGTTGTGACTCCTGCGTAGTCTTGAAGTCCTGGATCCTCTCCTCGTCCTCCGGGTCCTCTTGGAAGTCCTGGATACTTTCCTCGTCCTCCGGGTTCTCTCGGAAGTCCTGGATCCTTTCCTCGTCCTCCGGGTCCTCTCGGAAGTCCGATGACTCGTCATTTACGTCTGGAAATTATGCCATGTAGTGCTCTCGTCCTCGACATGGAGTAGTGCTCCTAGATGTAGATCACTTGTAGACCTCTGACGATTTGTTTGTTACGTTACTTTTTAATTACTGTTTTCCATTATTATGTTAAATCGAAATATTTATCGTATTACTTTACAAGTTATGATTAACAAAAAGTCTTATTGGTGTTAGACATATCGTCTAACTGTGTCCGAAGTAATTAAAATTTCGCGTCCCGAACGGACATAGCGTTCCCCCACGAATGAACACTGTTAGAAGAGAGAGATTAGCTCTCCTGGGCTTCTATTTATATTCACCAAGAAAGCTGCAGCTGTCGATTCAGGAATTAGCCTGTCGACAGTTGAACCATGGCGTGATAGACCCCACTCTTGTCGTATTTCACATAATTGCACTTTTTCGCCAATCGCACTCTTTAACGCGGATTTCACGGCGATAAAATATTGTCTAATTTAATGACGTATGTGATGTGCAATTATCATGATGCTCGCACCACTAGTGTAATTATAATGCTTTAAAAATCGCACTGGATTCGCACTGATTGTCCGAATTACGTAAAATTCGCACTGCACTTGTCTGATTTTTACACATTTTTAGAAATTTTTACCTTCTCGCTAACATTTATGGTTTGCTTAATATTAAATATATTCTTAATTTAGCATTGACTTGGGGTGAGGTTGCAAACTTTCAGGATCAAACAGGCTTCTCGCACACACACTATTTACTTGTATACACACATGTAGCGGTAATCGCGTGATCCTCCGTGTTGACTCCTGTTTGCAAGCCAGCTTCCAATTTCACACCTGCTCGTCTATTATATATTATTAAAATTAAATTAAATATTTGTTTTATATTATATATGCGCATTACAGCCTATGCTTGTATTGTCGCAATATATATATATATATATATTTGTAAATTACATGTATGTTTCGATAGTATATCAACTATCATCATCAGATACAAATTTTATTTTATTTGTTTCATATAAAAATTTGTATCTGATGATGATAGTTAAATATACTATCAAAACATATATGTAATTTACAAAAAATATTCTAATAAAAAGTTGTATTATTAATATAATCTATATAATCGTACTTGATTTGTGTCAAAAACTGTTTAATTTTATGAGTATAAATGTTGCTATAATTATTTTGATAGATAATAAACAAAATGCGCATTGATATTCCATTTTTCAGGAAATTCAGTAAAAATCTGATATGCATTTGACTGTTGATTCAGAATTTGCTAGTTATATTTTTAGTTTGCCAAACTTAAAAATTCGTTTTAATTTTTTGTAATAAGTGCTTTATTCCAGTCGGTTATGTAGCTGACCAACTAACAATGATTCGTTAGTGACGCAACATGTAAGACAGTGGTATGTGCTGCGTACGGAACTTTACAACACGCAACATAGATTGTATACATAACGACCGACCATCGTCACCTATTATGTATGCACAGTTAATTACATCAAAAAACTACCTGTGGTAGATCATTTTGGTGTAATGGAAGCTTTTCATTTACCACAAACCTCAAATTTCTGTTTCTGTTTTAAAGATTAAATTCGAATACAAGCCTAGTAGCTTGTATTGGTGGACAATACTCAACATTCGTTCTTCCATATGTTTGCAGACAAATTTCCAGACAATTGAAGTATTTAATATAATAAATTATTCTCCACTGATTCTTATTCCTGTACTATTCACCTTTCAATTACCTTTTATTTATACTACGTATAAATTACCTGTACAGTTATACTACGTAAAAGAGCATACGCTGCCCCAGTGCACCACCACTGTGGATGACAGGGGCGTATCTATGGAGGAGACGAACGGGACCGGACCCCCTTCGAGGGTCGAAAAAGTTGACAAATATTGTTAATATCTTAATTTTTAGGCTGTTTTGTTTTATTTTTTCCGGCTGTGCACGCGAATATAGTAGTAGCTTTTGTTTAATTATACAAAAAGGTTACAGCATTAGGGTATAGGCCTACGTCTGAAATATGAAATAGAAAAACCATTTCAGTCAATAAATATCTTTTAACAATGTTGCAATAACGCGTATTTTTATTGTGGTATTACCGTTTACTTTAAAAACTGATTTCTGGACGTTATCACGCGTTTTTCAACCATCTGAAAGACAGTAATATTGATTAGTCTTAACTTGTTTTTTCATTTGTATGAATCCGACGCGACCCCGGACTTCTTCCCCAAAGCCAAATTCTAGATAGGCCACTGTCTGATGAGGGAAACTTTGGAGTTTTTCGGTTACTACAGACTTATACAAGGACAGGTACGAGATCAGCTAGCAGCGTAGCAATTTATTAACTTCAGAACATAATGATAAATATATGATTATTCAATTATAACTAATCAGTACTGTCTTTGTTAAACATATTTTTTCTTCTTCTCCTCCTCCTGCTCCTTCTCTTCTTCTTCTTTCTTTATTATCCAGTGCCATAAAACTTTCGGTCCTCGATCTATGTCCGGTATTCTTCCTGCTTAAGAACATTATTCTTAATTCTCTTTTATTTAACCCGCGCTCTGATGTCCGAAAAAATTTGGATGAAAAATTACTTGACCACCACCAGATTTGTTAGGACCCATCGGGGTTTTTTCCGACAGCGACAGACGCTGTACGGGGATCGTGGTATATCGCCTACGCCAGCACAGCGTACGCTTTTGTGGGTGAACTTCATAGGAAGGCAGAAAACTGTAAACTCAGACATGAGGGCTAGCACGCGGTGCAACATATTCCCCGTATACATCTTTACAATTATGTATTTTTAATTTAAATTACTGTATCATTACAATATTTAAAATTGCCGTTTCGCCACGCTACGATGCCTCATGAACAAAAGGCTTAAAATAGACTAGTTCCAAAAACAAACTATGTGTTATTACGTGTGTATTAAATAATAATTCTGTAAAAAAATCCAAGTATAATTTACAAACACACTTCTTCATTTTTTCGTGACATATTATTTTAAAATGTCTATATTTAAATAAAAGATAAACTTAATAATTCCCTGTATAGGTTATAGTCTGTATCTGTCAGTCATAATCTGAACATGATGTGTCTACTAAACTTACATAACTAGTAACGTGAAAACTTTTTCAGAATTTTCATGACATTAGACTGTTTTTTCCACATAGTGGTACTGCGCTTGTTATATAGTGGAACGACCGAATACTATGTAACATGTGTATTATAATCTGTCTCTGTGTGTAATAGCATCTTTGGTGTGTGTAACATATATATATAGGAAGTGCACAGACCCTTACTGATCACATCCGAAAGGGTTAAGAGCAGACTTTTAACCAGAACACCTTCTCCTGGACTCCTTAACCAATAATTAAGTATAATTAAGAAAGTTGTGTTAATAGCCACAATCACAAACAGAACTATCACTGTTGCACACCACTATAGAAAAATTATTCCGATTAGCGCTTTCAAGCTTCTCAGCTCATCGTCAGATCGGAAATAACGCTAATCGCTTAGCCCTAATCGGAATAATTTTTCTGTAATGGTGTGCAACAGTGATAGTTCTGTTTGAAATAATTAAGTAATTATTTAAATTCATCAGTTGTGAAAGAAGGTGACTTATGAAAAGTCAAGTCCCAAGTCTTTCAAAATTTAAATCTTTGCAGTTTAATAGAGAACTAATAGCAGACTAAAAGTGAATCAATTCAAAATAGCCATAAAACACACAAGTAAAAATCATGTCTGGCTCGCCGAGTAATATGAAAAAAGTAAAACTTTGTTAAAGGCAATAAATAAGTGAGGATTGCCTGTACGAATCGCTTCCCAGTGAGGATAACATCTGCACTAATTTGGACAACATGACTTCCGTGGCCTAAACATTTTATAATTTCAGAAACGATTTCAAAAAATCTTTTTTGTACACGACACGAAAACATCAGTTTTACTGTAGGCCTACCACTTGAAGATATTACAAATACACATTATAACAACCAGCCGAGCAAATTGATGGATTCTCTTCAAAAGTGAGATATCGCAGAATTATAATCCATCTGAGGGTGGATCGTTTGTCGTAAGCCGACCTGATCTCATCAACTGGGAAACCGAAAAGAGGTCGACACGTAGTGTTAGCCACGTTACCCTACTTCTATACTAAACGGCTAAAGTAACGTAGTAACGTAGCCTTGTCATAGTTATACGAGGCGTAACTATAACTTTATCCCAACAATAAATTTAAAAAATAATGAAAAATAAAAATTACCCCTAAAAAAATAACTAATTTTGAATTTGTAATAATATTTTTTTCGGCTGACAAATTTGTCAGCATTACCACCGAAGATACCGCATCATAGAATAGGTGAAACATGTGGTATTAACAATGATATCAATAAAACCTAGTTGTAACAAAAAAAGTGCTGTTATTAAAATTTCCGGCCACACAAGTCTACGAGCGAACACGTTGAATTCATACATAGCCGTTTATAATAAGAGTTTACCCTTAGGTGTCATACACTGCAAAATACAGGCACAGTCATTACATACAGTGACAAGTGTCATACGTATTACTTAGCCACACCAAAGGATTGTTTTCACATTTTGTTGCAGCCACAATGTGGCTGGGCGTGAGAACGCGACGGTGCAAACTCATGCAAATTCGGAAGAACGTTTCTTTGTGCTGCCGGTTATATAACGTTTGACAGACACGTCATGTCTAGATTACGGCTCTGACAGAATTTGTACAGGGTTAGAGAAACTTGGCTGTAATCTTTGAGCACAAGTATAATTCATCATAAATTCATTCATTAAACCACATCTTTTGCACAAGACGATAATTATAAGCTTAAATGATAATAGTGTCATCGCTTCAAAACAAACAAAAATATTTGAAAGGACATTTGTTCTGGAAAAGTGTGTACATTTTAATAAACGATGTGCAAATTTACTACACACATTTGTGTAAGAAGTAGTTAACGTAGACGTTAAAAATTTGGCGGTCGTTCTCATTCTTGTATAGTAACTGTTCTCCCTGAAAAATATTAGATTTTTAAATTTCATCCGAATTTTGAATATATTCATAACTAAAACAAGGATCTTATAATTTCAACGAAACATTAAACGGTAGTACTAAAGAACATCCACACAATGAATTTTCAAGGTTAAATAACAGTGCACAACATATGTTCTGTCCTCTTGGTCAAAAAAAAGGTTTTTTTAATGCCCTTTTTGTACGAAACTTCTAAGTTTGAACTTAGTTTTCCTCTATCACCTACTTTTTTAAAGTTATAGTAATGTTTTTAAGTTCTAATATTGAGATTTTAATCAACTATTACGAATGCTATCACGGCTGGAGTCAATATTATTAACAATATCGTATACTGGGCTGTTAGCCTGTGATCGATGGCTTACATTTCTGTCACTAGACGTTCGAACGTCTTTTCTACTGAGGGTGGCTTCCGGAGGTGTGGCCGAAACGTAAGCAATCGTCCACGGGTTAACAGCCCGGTATATGATATTGTTAATAATATTGAGATTTTAATGGGGTTTGCTTATGTATTATTCCTATTTCATTACAACAAAATAAATAAAATAAATTAGTTTATTAATTTCACGTAAACTGTTATTAATTTCTCTGAATATTACTGCTATCTATAAGATCCCCTATCTGAAGAGTAACGCCTACCCTTCAGTATCCTTGACCCATTCTGTACACATGAAGGAGTCGTGTGAAAAATGCACCAGTTGTTAAACTTACTGGACTACATAAAGCACAAATAGCATACATGCAGAGATTTAAAAATGATAGGGCTTCTACTAGGTACACTACTTCTACTAGGTGGCCAGGCTACACCAGTTTTGCTGTTTTTATGTGAAGGGAACAGTCGCAACAGAACCAATCACTTCGTTCGTGAACACTGACCTCAAAGGGACAATTTTATTCCAGCCTTAAAAAATATTTCCCATAAACTATTAGTGAATGCCAAAGATTCACATTACACATCAAAAGAATCTATCTCCATTACAATTCAAACTGCGGTTGATGAACATATTCGCGGAAGGTCCTAAGTAAAGAAAGAGAAGCAATAACGTACCTGAGAAGCAAGTTCCAACGATTGAGCAAACCAAAAATTAAGCAGTATTTCATCGGACCAAAAATAAAAGCAACGTTAAAGGATGAAGAATTTGAAACTAAATTAAACATAGAGAAAAGGGCCTGGACTTCATTTAAGTTTGCCTGCAAATTTTCTTGAAAATAATAAATCAGAAGGTAAGCGATAATTCGTAAACGAACTGATAAAGATCCCATAGAAATCATAAAGCCTAAGAAAATATAAATTTCAATTTAATATGTCATTAAAATGCACTTCCTTCACTCACGTCTTGATTTTTCCCTTCAAATTTTGGTGCAGTAAGTGAAGAACATGGGGAAATACAGTATTTCAGCAAGACGTAGCCATCATGGAGAAGAGATACGTAGGTAAGTGGAACGTCACAGTGAGTGTGGAATTTTATTGGAACATGGTAAGAGACACTTCAGAAGCTGTCTACAAAAGAAAACAACTAAAAACGTCGTTTTACTCTAGTGATTTTAATTTAATAATCGTTATTTCCTTTTTATTAATGAAGAGAAATTAAGTAAAATATGTAAGTCAAAATTAAGTAATTTTGTAAATAAAAGTGAAAAAAGTAAAGTGTTGTTTTCATCATTCCAAAAGTGCTACACCTGATGGAGCTATTTTAATTGCAGATCCGAATTCGGCACCCAAAAATTAATAAAAAATTACCTGATTTCATCAAAAGGACAGGAAGTGAATTTTTAAATATATTTTTAACTTTACAGAATCACAAGAAATCGATGAACGGGACCCACTTCGTTTAGATAGAAGAAACAAAAAAAAAAGACAAAACTTACCGAATCCACACCAGCAATACCTAGAGGCAGACTTTGAAATACGTGGAGAGGAGATCTGAAAGACGGCTTTCTGTTATGGGTAGGCTAAGTAAAATGCTCAGTGGCTGGCTGATATTGTAGGCGCTAAAAGATGTACCGCAGAGGGTGTACCGTTGTATCGTCTTAAAGAACATAAGTAGAAGGTATATTACTGCTGTGAAGAGAGTTCGCATGCTGGAGGAAAACTTACATACGTTCTGCGCAGGCGCCAGTCGTTATTCCAGAAAACAGAAATATTCAGTATTTAGTTCAGGTAGCGTGAAAACTACAATTAACAAGCAATTCAACAGAATACATAAGTCTTCTGTTAACAATAAAGAAAACAGGAGACTTGTTACGAAAGTCCACATTTAGGCTTACACTAAATAACATCCTACAAAAAATTATAAGCTAAAAGTCTTTGCTGCAAAATCAAAACCATAGCATTAGTACGTAAGTATCTGATTAGAATGAAGATGGGTATGGCCAATCAAACGTTATAGAAATTTGTCATTGTAATTATTTAGGAGACGATACATCATACGAAAACTACATTGACTGAGATAATAAGTTGGCAAAATTTAAAAGCGTCTCTGGAACGATTCACAGAAGCCTAAAAAGAAAGAATACTCGAATGAATTTTTACAAAGCAGTGGTCATTCCCTCGTTCTAGTATGCAAATGAAAATGGCCCCTCGGTAAATAGGAAGAAAAGAAAATCCAAAATGCTGAAATGAAATTTGTTTAAAAGTACAGAAAGGTATTTAACTGACAAATTTATTTCAAGGTTAATGAAAATATGAAGAAATGATGAGTAAATCATCATTAACGTCGTGGTCGTGGTCGTGGTCGTCGTCGTGGTCGTCGTCATCGTCATCATCATCATCATCAGCATTATCTCAAAATGAATAGGAGAAGGAATGAAGACATTAACAGATAATTAAAAATCGAATGTTTGCAACTCATGGTCGATAGAAGAAGATGGTGCAAACTCTGGGGTTCTATTCCAAATTACAGATTACCACCTGTCATAGATGCCGGCATATTAAGATGTGAGCTTACTGAAAGAAAGATGTTGGTCGGCGAAGGAGAGGGGGTTCCGGACCAGCTCACATAGGGCCTTATCCTTGGAGTAAACAAGATGATTATAATATTATAAATTATTATAAATTTTGTTAACAAATAAAAATAATAAATGATGTATTTATATGTATTTACATGTTTGCACATGGTTGAGGATACACACACATGTATGCAGTAAAATAAGATTAAAATTTTGTTGTATCTATTTTGTATATAGGTATGTCTATTAAAAGATCAGATACAATTTATATTGTCGTTATACTATGAGCGTATAACGTTTGTTTAGATTAATCAACGGTTAAAATTATAGGATGTTTATAAAGTATAATTATTAAAATTAAATTACTTGTAACCTACATCAAATAACAATGTAACGTTAGTGATTACAGGTCGCGATAAAAAGTTTAAAGGCTCTTGAATAAACTGTTTTAAATAAAAGTACAAAAACTGGTATAGAAGTAATTATAAACAAAATAGCACGCTTCACGTACGACATAAATATTAAAATAGACCGAAATACATGAGAATTCATGTGTGTGTGTGTGTGTGTGTGTGTGTGTGTGTGTGTGTGTGTGCGTGCGTGCGTGCGTGCGTGCGTGCGTGCGTGCGTGCGTGCGTGCGTGCGTGCGTGCGTGCGTGCGTGTGTGTGTGTGTGTGTGTGTGTGTGTGTGTGTGTGTGTGTGTGTGTGTGTGTGTGTGTGTGTGTGTGTGTGTGTGTGTGTGTGTGTGTGTGTGTGTGTGTGTGTGTGTGTGTGTGTGTGTGTGTGTGTGTGTGTGTGTGTGTGTGTGTGTGTGTGTGTGTGTGTGTGTGAAACGCTTATCGGATCCATGGCAGCTGAGAAGGAAAGAGATACATAAGGCAGTGGGGTAATACTTTCTCCAATCAAGGGCGGCAGTTTCACTGAGTTGTACAGATATAAGCCCGCCGGCGTCTAACTGAAGGTGTCTTATACTCATAGCTTTCCTACAATACACACACATACGTTATGGCATTACTGGTAAGTATTACTTAGTTAAAAACAAACGACAGTGATTATTTTTTGTGAACTAACAAGTGTGGATATTAGTGCGTGCACTCGGATTTATCGCAGATGGAAGCTGGTCCGGACTACTTCATTCAGTTGGTTTTTGGGAGTTTTTTCGTGTTTACTATTTTTACCATCATGGTTTCATGATAATTATTATGAATTACGTTTTAAAAACACAAGTTTAATCAGTTTATGCAAATCATGACTAAATAAGATTAACGACAGAATTTAGTGTGTGTTGAAAAAAATTGTTTTAATTCGTGATATTAATTTAGTAATTTCACAGTGTGGGTATTTAACTTTAATCGTATTGTCTCTGGACATAATATCAGCCTCACATTTTTCACTCAGAAAATAATTTTTTTTTAATAAATTTAACTTCTAATTTTACTATCTACTTACACGTAAAAAAATTATACGAAAATATTTACTTTGTTTAACGAAACATAATATCATAGAATATAATTTTATTATATTACAACTACTAATAATAGTAATTATACTTTTATTTTATTGTGTATATCGTCCACTACAACATATTAAAACACAGCTGCTATACTAAGCTACGGTATTCTAATAACATAATACGAATAAATTATAAATTTTCTTATTGTACATGTTAATGTATAGATTATAAAAATTGAATTTATTTTGGGGTTCACGTAACACAGTATACTACTGTTAATAATAAATTAAGGTCATTAAGTTTATTTATTTATTAATATTCCGCAAACCTATATATAATTTTAAATCTGTGATTTTTATAAAGCCATCTTATTTGCACTTAGGTAAAGTATTCAAGAGTCCTATTAGTATTATTTTTTTGTAACATTAAAGGACAAACATCACGTTTTTCAAATATGATTTTTATCGAGTAAAAAAATATACCAAAGACCAGATAAATTTAGAAGTGAATCTGCGATGTAATTTTTTTAGTTTAAACTGTATAGTATAATTTCTTGCCCTGCGTTGTCCACTTTTAACTTGAATCCACGTGTATACAGTATTGTATTTGTTAAAGGTTTTTCAATAGATTGTAATTCCCTATATTTGGTGCTATATAGTTTATTAAATATCTTATAAACTTAAAGAACATACGTACTTTATTTTTATAGACTGATGAGAAAATCGTTTTTGTAGATTACGGGATCGGATTATATATTACGCATCAGGAATTTTGGAATCTGCTTTTAAGGTCCTATTCATAAAACGTAATTTTTATAAATTTATTTTTTACGTTTATTTATGCAATCTGTTAATACACAACAATAAGCATAATTATGAAGCTAATTAGGTTTAGGTTTTTCCTGTTAACGTAAGTTTAAGTTTATCGAAATTAGTTAACTCACAACAATTTTTAATAATTCTATGAGATTCGTATAACAAATATGTAGATCGCAACACTACCTCGCGCATTCAATCAACCGATACAGGTACATTATAGAATTACTCCTGTCTCTATTATATTTTTTCCTGCTATATAGTTATTATATAATTCACCGAGTGTATATTTGCCTTTCTGTTTTCTAATTAATTTATTTGTGACCAGAAAGAAAATTTCTCAGAAAATAATATTGAGAAGTTCCTTTTTGTTACAGATTAATCTCATCTCAGCACTCTCACTCTCTCTCGCGCTCTCTCTCTCTCTCTCTCTCCTGTTCCGTTCAGTATATTTTCGTAAACAATAAACCGTACTGCGCTTTAAGCACAAGTTACACAATCCTTCACTGTACCTTCACTACGCGTTTATATTCACAGTAACATTTCGTACTTAACAGAAATTCTACTCTAATTTTTTCACAAAGAATCTGTTTACCGAGAACCGGTTTCTGTAACCGCGTTATTCAATTTGGTTTTGTGTCGTTTTTATATGCGCAGTCGGGATAATTGTGTGAGTATTACCGTTGTGAAAGTAACTTTTTGAAAACAAAAGTTCTCTCCTAAAAAAAATACAATAGACTATTTGTTATAATAAATAATGTTGGCTTTGGTTTTTATGTCTAATGCTGTAAGTTTAATTCCTGGAATGTTGTCGCTGATATTTTTTCTTGGTAGAATTATAACTATTCTGGGGTACAATTGAGATAATCTCTATTCTCTGTCTGTCTGTCTCCCCCTCTCTCTCTCACTCTCTTTCTCACTCTCTCTTTCTTGACTCTATCTGTATATCGCTATACATAATATCTTGTTCCTCTAACACTTCTTTATGGATCTGCCATCATTTTCTTTAATCCACATGCCTTTGTCGTTTCCTAGGTCTCCCTCTCCCTCCTTCACCCCCCTCTAACTCACCTGGTATGTCTTGTTGCATTACTATCTCTTATTAATAAACGTCTTCACTGTGTCTCATTTTTTTCTCATTCCATCTTTCCATTTTTTTATCATTATATATGCGTTTCCTTCGCTTTTTCATTTGCAGTTGTCTGTTTCTCTTTCTTTCTTTCTTCTCTTTTCTGTTATTCACCACACACCATCTCCCCCTCTCTCTCTCTCTCTCTCTCTCTCTCTCTCTCTCTCTCTCTCTCTTTCTCTGTCGAAGCCATTATATGCTTTCTTTTCTCATTTTCTATCTGTTTCACTATGAATCTTGAGCTGTATATTTGTGACTATTACGTTTTTATATTTTCAATTTCGCAGGTTTTCTCAACATCTCTCTCCTATTTACGGTGTCATTACAATTACTGAAATTAAAATAATCCATAATTACTTATTTATTTTCATAACTCAAGTAGGCATCAGAAAACGTATAAATTTTCATATTCATAACTATGATCGTGAAGCAAAATCAGTTAATTATTGAAACATAACAGACAGAATATGAAAATATTGAAGCAATTAAAATATTCCAAAAATAATATACAGTATTACTTTTATCGTTTCTTTATTTTCCATTTTATGATAACAGATATCATATTATTTCCCTTGTTATAACCAGAGCAA
The DNA here is from genome assembly GCA_034769895.1 of Magicicada septendecula. Taxonomy (NCBI): domain Eukaryota; kingdom Metazoa; phylum Arthropoda; class Insecta; order Hemiptera; family Cicadidae; genus Magicicada; species Magicicada septendecula. Next base: position 189,659,391 of record CM068367.1, read on the forward strand.
CTTTATAGTTAACTTTAGTTATGTTTATACCGCTATAATGAAATGCGGAGCAAATCTACATTCACTAACGTTCACAGAACCTGTTCTAATTCTTTCAACGAGTTCACTTGACCACTTCCTTAATGCTCGCTTTGTTCACTTCTTAGGTAATAACGTAATCCATACTTCAATTCATATCAGCTTAATCTTTATGTTCACCATTTATATTCAACTGCCCTTTTAGTTTAATTACATGACGCAATCTTGTAAACATACAAACGTTCTAGTTTAGATAATGTATATACACGTTATTTACATTTTTACATTTTTTCTCTTTTTCACAATTTTTTGTTTGTATTGTTTTATAACAAATTTTGTCTTACATATTTATGAGTTTTTTTTCAAATCATCGTAAAATCGACGCTCACATATACTAGTTGCTAGAGGACTGATAATTAATTGCTGTACAATTGAGCTCCACTTATGTCTTGAGATGATAAATTCGTACAGTCAGTAGTATTTTAAGAGTAAATAACATTTTTGCAAATTATATCCTGTATTTTAAAGATCCAAATAACCTGAAACTAAATATTTTATAGTTAATTATTTCAACGTATTGTTGAATATTAATTATTATTTTATAATTAATAGTTCAAAAGATTAATATATCGTTCCAACGATTAGGCCTAACTCTTAGTCTCACCACACATTTGAACAGAAGAAACGTTTGTGTATGTGGTGAGGTTTCTAATGTTGAGACAAGCCCTCACGTTTTTAATTAAATGAAAATAACAAAGTTCGTTTTGTGTTTTTCTGGGATCAAAACATCTACCCTTTTTTAATGTTATGTCTCGTCACTTATCCATCCTTGAAACAGTAATTATTTAACATCTTCTCGCGAAAGTTCAGCTTAAAATAAATATTATAGTATGACATAATACAGTAAATACTTATATTTATATCACAGACATAATGTCATAATAACTGATAATTATTTTATCTTTTCTAAGTTAAAGCCTAATAAATTTAATCTGTTTACCATGTAGAATAATATTATATTTATATCACAGATATAATGTCATAATGGCTGTGAAATTGTTTTATCTTTTCTAAGTTAAAGCCTAATACATTTAATCTATTTTCCATGTAGGATGGTACGCAAATCCTTTATTAAAAGCAGACTTGACGAACAGTGTTATATTTTCACAGTTAGTACAGTCGAAATTGTGCAGTTAGTACAGGCGAAATTGCATCTGCCAATAAATCCGGCTAATGTTATTTTTACTGCAGCACATCATAATTGGCGAAATTAGAAAGGTCCTAAAACTTACGCGGCTTATGTCAAAGGTTACACTCCTCATTTGAAGGTTAAAGGGACGAAACTTTGTTTCGTCAATGATCTCACGTAAAGTACTAATTTTTAGAAAAAAAAAGAATATGCATTGAAATTTCTTAAGCTTCAAATAATCCTCCAGGTTAGATATGTTAATATCATAATAAGACTAATAAGACATTTGTTTCCAGTAAAAGATAGATTATTTGTTTCTTAATGCGTCCTGTACGTGTATTACTGTCTTTATATATCGTGTTTGAAACGAAATATACTGTAAAATGTATGTTGCATTTGTAGTTGGTTTCGGATAAGTATTGTTACAGAAAATATTTTACTACAGTAAGGTGATTCCTGAACCTTTTACATAACCATTATTCTAATTTATAATTTTTTTGTATCATGAATTTATAGCTTAAATGTTACAGCATCATTTTAGTTTATCAGTCAGTAATTTATGCCGGAATTTAAATTAATTATATCTGAACGAGAGAAAGCTGTGTGGTGTGAAACGTGGAGTATAACCGTAATCACACAAACGCACGTTATCGTGTGAACACACCGGTTCCCAGAATTCCCGTCACGGACCGAAGCATGTGACTGAAGGAAATTTATTTAATGCGTTTCATTACAGAAGGAATTATCTATTCCTACATTCCTTTGAACCCGACCACTTGTAGAGCTAATCACAGCTTGAGAACACTAGTAAGTTACTGTAAATCGTTATGAAACGATGTTAAGAGAACTTTTGTGTTCATATTACTTGACAAATCAGGAAACTTGTCCAAATTAATGAAACGTTAAACTAACACATGGTTCTAACAAAATTGTTAGCGTGCAGGAAAGAGAACGGAAAAATACTTTTTGCAGACTCTATACAATTAATGAAGAAATAAGAGTTAACACGCTGTAATAGACTTTCTTCCTATTTAACGAGACTTCACTAGTGGTGTGTAGATCACACTTCGGATTCACGCCTTAGCGATCCATTGTGAAATTAGGTACTTATGTCTGAAGTTAGGGACGTTATTAATACAGTGAAGATAAGAAAGCTTCAGTATCTGAGAAATGAACAGAGATTTTACTATTGCAGTCCATACTACAGGGAAAAGTACTTGGAAAGAGAGGGGTTGGGCGACCATGGCTGAGAAATTTAAGGACCTGGTTTGGCATGAGTTCGACTGACTCAATCCGTTCAGCAGTACAGAAAGTTAAAATAATCTGTATGATATCTAACATCCGAAACGGATAGGAACTATCAGAAGAAGATGTCTGAAGTACTTACGTCTGACTAATATGCTACTCGTATAACAGAATATATCTTAAAGAAATTTTGTTTAATATGACGTCACATATTTCTATGAATATGAATGACGTTTTTTCTATGAATGACGTCACATGTCTAACATAAATTTTTAAAAGCGTTTAAACATTTTAATTTTTGCAATACGTAATTATAGGCCTATTGCTAATATGATCAACTGTAATATCGAGAGACAAGTGCTAGCTGTAAACTGTAACCTTCCACAATAATTTAGCCATTGAGGAAATGTGTATGACAGAATACGAATATTCTACATACATTATAAAACCTGTAAAGTCGTAATATATACTCGTCAAGTCTTCGTGGAATTTGAAAGACCCTGTGTGGTATCGACTGTTAACTGACTGCTGAACGGAGGCGTCTATCTGCGTGATATCCAAATTACGGGTTAATTCCTTTTCTTACAGAGACGTTTCTAGACAAAACTAGATATCAGTGATTTACCATCGCCCCGCAAAATGGTAGGATCCGGAAAACATCAGATGTAGTGAAAACAAAATCCGTGGGTACTTTCCTTTATGAAGATTCTAAAAGTAAAGGGATTCTAAAAGATTCACTAAGACTAATAAACCTATTAAGGTAGTAAAATGAACACGCACACACATGCTGCCTAATAGGCCTATATATATATATGTATATATTTATTTAATTATTTATTTATTTATTCAGCTAATTCTTGCTTATCGGAAAAGATAAAACTGCACTAAATGCACCCGAAAAGCACCATTGCATTTCCAGGTAAGACATAGGGACTGCGTGAATGATACGGAAATAAGTTAATAATTATGATTCAAGTTTCACTAGAGAAAAGTGAAAACAAGTCATATCTAACGTCTTTGTTTCAGTCGTGATTAAAAAAAAGTATTTGAGATATAACAGATGAAACGAGGATAGGAGATACGAATGATGGAACAGTGACTTTCAATTCTTAAATCAGTAATTTCAAGACTGTACCGATATACAGAAAACAACATTCAAGAAGCTACAATAAAATTAACTATAATGGGAGTGGCTGTATTTACAGTCAGTGGTAAAAGAGTGTAGAATTATTGTAGGGTGTTATTACGGTTCAAAGCAGAAAACAACACACTGAAAATTTTGTTTGATAGTAAACAGGAAATAAATAAAATGTAGTACACATTACAATATTTTTCAAATGCTCAAATAACATATGAAGGATATACGTAACTATACTTTCTTGCCGTGTGTATTTGTGTGCATCCGACCGGTTACATAGTTTGTTAACTTAAGATCACACTTTATGGTAATGACATATGTTTATGCAACTCTTTCCTTCCTCTACACACACGCGCGCGAGCTCACTACTGACAACAATACTGGCAATAAATAATACAACCGACACCACCTTACATAAAATTACTATTATTTATATTGTTATAAAATAATAGGCGAATGATGAACCATGCTGATACGTTGATTTCATATATAAATAAAATCGTCTCTAAGGAAATGTTTTCTAAGATTAATTGCATTTCCTGTTCCTGAAACGAATTGTACAATTCTTACAAGACGTACTTCTTTCAGCTAACAAAGGAAACAATTTAATCTCTTTTGTCTGCGTACCTGTCTGTCTGTCTATATACCTCTCTCTCCCTCTGTCCTCTCTCCCCGCGCTCCTTTCACTTGATCTCTTTCTCTGTAGCTCTTAACATTACACTACAATTACATCATTATGTAAAAACGAGAAATATTTATGCCAAATATTATGTAATGTGTAAAGAAAAAATCCGTTTCACGGTCCATTACCTGCGTTTAATAGCTTTAGCGTAGGCCGGTACTATTTGAACACACTGCAGTTTGCAGTTAAACAGTCTGAAATCACTCGGGACAGCGTTACAATTTTTAAAAACTGAGGTCACAGGAAATTAGCTCTTCAACGACTAAACGTATCTACTGTTTTTATGTAATCGTTTAATGTTTTTATATGTTCTTTGTTATTTAATAACATCGATTGAGAGCAGTTGTCTAAATAGTGTGGGGTCATGGGTTCTCATCCGACTAAGTTGTGTATAATTATAACGATAGAAACAATCGAAAAATATTCGTCTCAAGTACCTATACCGCTTTCGATTCGGATTTGATCACTTAGTGCGGGTAACATAAAAGAGTTTTACTCTGAATAAACAACTATAGAAATACATTCGAAATATTCCGTTCTTAAAAATACCTTTAAAAGATGTTCATGGTACTTCCTTTTCACGTTTCAATTTCTTTGTTAACACTGACAAAGTTTCCGATTTTTCACATATTCTTCGCGTTATTTTGTTAACGCTGCTTTTTTATTAATCTGTAGGGATTCGGTGTTAGGTCTCAGTTTAACACGGCAGCACTCCACGAATACACAGCTCGGGATAGATATAATTCTATACGACTGGGAGTGACTTGTGTGAAACAGAAACTACGACTTTTTGATAACGCATTATTTCTGTAACCAAAACCTCTTCATATGTCTGTATTTTAATACATTTTGGAAATACGCGTTTTAAGACGAAAGTTCTGGACATATTACATTCGGAGCGAGCAGGGGCGTATTTACGGGGAGGCGAACGGGACAGGACCCCCCTTAGAGGGTCGAAAAATTTGGCAAATTTTGTTAATATCTTATTTCTTAGGCTGTTTTATTTTATTTTTTCCGGCTGTGTACGCTAACATAGTATTAGCTCTTTTTTAAACATACAAACAGGTTTATTAGACAGAATTAGGGTATACGTCTGAAATATGAAATATAGGAAAAGCAATTCATTTAATAAGTATCCTGTAAACAATGTTTCAATAACGCGTACATTTATTGTTTTATTACCGTTTAATTTAAAGGGACTGATTTCAGGAAGTAATCACGCGTTTTCAGCCACTTTAAAGATAGTAATGTTGATTACTTTAATTTGTTTTTTCTTTTGTATGAAGCCGACCCGACCCCGGAGCCCACCCCCAAAGGCAAATTCTAGATACGCCTCTGGGTGCAAGGTATCAAATGTAAAGAATTACATTTTATTTATAACAATTGTACATTACAATTATAATGTATAATAAATAGCCAATTTGGTATGTATTTTTTAAAACGTTTTCAGGTAGTGTGGAGAATTTTGTGATGTAACTTACATTTTCCAAAATTTAATACGATTTTCAATCTATAGGTTGAAAAATCGAGGTGACTGGATACACTTTTAAACACTTTTGACTTATTCACGTTTCGTGACTTCGTCAGTGTCATTTTTACAACTGGAAAGCAAAATTGTCTATATTTTATCGAAAAATACTAATGCTTATAATCAGGTCTATTCCAAAAGCTTGACTTAATTTATTATCATCATTATCTTCACGGATTAAACCAAGGATGGTTTGTTCCGGTCTCAAATAGCCAAAGATTAGAGCTGGTCACTCCAGCGCTTCCTCGGACGTCCCACACCGATACTGGGTGATCCTGTCAAGTATACTCGTAATATTCAGTTCCTGCCATATATCTGTCCCGTGCCTGAGAAATCTCATTTCAGCCCCTTGGATTCGACTGGCCTGGCCTTTCGTTAAAGTCCAATTCTCAGACCCATAAAGAAGTCTGGAAAGAACCATCACCTTGTAGAATTTAAGGCGTTTTCCTTTAGTTGCTGACTTAAGGGTTCGCCTAATGGTCCCGCATATAAGGTTGAACTTATGCAACTGATTCACAACGTCGTTGCATACATTAGTCCAGGTATTCAAAATTGCTAACTTGTTCCAGGACTTAATTTATATTTTATTTATTCGATTGTCAATTTTACTGGCGTGTTTATGTGTAGTAAGTAGCTGAGATATAAGGAACATCTAAACAGAATATTCGTTTTAAATTCTTTTTTATTACACAGTGTTAACTTTTTGTCGTTCACGCATTGTGTTTCTGGCAACAGAGCCACAACAGCTGTGGGAAAGCAGCAGTGCCTATGTAATCGTGTCACGGGGTTTTCGGTGTCTGTCTCGGTCTCGACACCATCACAGACCAGTAAATCCGATAATCGCTCTGAAACGTCAATACGCATTTCAGTTTCTGGTTGAATAAGCCCGACGCGGACACGTGGAAAATCGAAATACATTTTACAAACGCCGTTTCTGTTATAAGAACAAATTTCCCAGTATATATAATAGTTATAACGCCAACGGAAACCACAAGACCCCATCTTTGCTGTAGTTCATATACTTCGTCTTCTACAGTACGAAAGAAAAAAAAATCAACACGCACGTTTTTACTAAGTATCTTGATATAAATATATTATTTTTCTCTGTCTTAGTGTGTATATAACGTAACACGTGGAAATAAATAAATCGTGTATCGATTACAATGTTTCTGTTAACCCGGAATTCAGTAAAATGAGCGGTAGTTGGGTGGTATGTAAGTCAAACGTTTTGACGATTATTATGTAACTGTGAGGACACGAACATACATAGACCAACTTGTAACATACTCGGAATCCGGAAGATACGCTGGTAAAACGTGTTTATTGTGTCTATTTGTATAATGAAACATTTATTGTTTCATTAATATCGTTAAAATTACTACATACATTTTGGATCAGAACGTGGATTACAACAACTCTAATTCAGAATTAACAAACAGAAATATTTTTATTCGGACAGAAAAACGTAGGAATAGATTTCACTTTGGTACTAAGTTAGCAGCAAGTGTTCTGGTGAAATAACAGAATTTTATTTAAATAGTTACTATGTAAGTTTTACAAACAAAAATAACACCAAGGCTTACACAGCCGCAGTCAATGTTAATATCTTCAGATTCCGCGCTGTTTGACCGTGGTCCATTGCTACATAAATTAGCAACGTTTCGGCCGTGCCATCGACGGCCATCATCAGTGCTGATCGAGCTTCCCATCATCAGTGCTGTGGTCTCTAACGTGCGACATCTGCACAGTGCTGCTCCATCTGCAACAGAAATATGACGAGGTTATTTCATAAATATATTTCCGATATGATGATGAGCTGTGAAGCTTGAAAGCGCTAATCGGAAAAATGTTTCTATCGTGGTGTACAACAGTGATATTTCTGATTATGATTATAACCACTAACACAACTTTATTAAATATATTAATTTTTATATGTAATAATTATATAATTTTCTTTCAAATATTTACACACAAACTAAAAAATAAAAACCCCTACGTGTCTTTTTGTCCTTGTTTTGTTAATTTTCTAATTCTGTATTAGGAGATTTGATTGGCCAGTAACAGTATTCTCTTCCTTTAATCATAGTAAACCAATTGGCTAATAAACTATGGGAAAAACGTTATGCACACTTTGTCTATAGCTAGCTATACTATTTAAACTTAAAGTGACATAACAGATTGCATATTTTATGGTTCATCTTCTTCCGGTCCCTATCTTTTTTGGATGTTGCAACCATCTTGGCTCTTCTTTCTCTGCTGAGAGTTTCTCTGAATAGCTCCGTTGTTAAGTTGGAGGTCTAATTTTTCAGATTTCCTGACTAGGGGATTCTTCTGTTACCAACACTTTTCTTTCCGAGTATCTTTCCCTGTAGAATGGACTGCACTTGATGTAATGAGAATGGTCTAATGAGTATCTGATGTCATTCCTCACGATGTGCCCGAGGTCATCAAAACTTTTTGTTCGTTTTCATCCTCTGAAGGATTTCTGTATCTCCGACACGAACTGTCCATGAGAACCCCCTACGCATCCTTCGACAGAGCCACACTTCGAGTCTAATCCTTTTCTGAGTTACTCTGTCAGAGTCCATGTTTCCACGCCATAATATAGGACAAAGAACAAACAACAGCGTAGAAGTGTCATCTTTCTGGTCATTGTTAAATCACGACATTTTACGATTAACTGTCACAAATTTAAAGCAGTATGTAGACTTAAAGTTGGCAAGTTAATGTAACTGACTTCCTACGTACCATTACTGTATGCAAGTGTTTTGCTGAAAATTCATAGGAAATTAGCCTCTGCTGAAGGCTAGAAATAACACGCATATGAACATTTTTCCTTTGCCAATTAACCTGTATGTAAGTTTTAAAGCACTAAGTTACTCTCTAAGAATGTAGAATGTAATAAACTAATGATTGTGGATACAAAGAAAGGATAACCCCTCCCTTCTTTAAACGTTCTGAGTGATCAGAGTGTTTGTGGATGTCGGCACGAGTTTCCTGAAACCATTTATGTTAACAGTTTTATCTTCACGTTTAACCAATACACTGCCGAATGGTAGTTTTTATCACTTCAATTTCAACAGTGAAATGCAAATATACCATTCATCCATATATTGGTTAAACATGGGGGCAATGTTGTTAACACGACTGTTTTAGAAGCATGTGTGGGATTCACAACACAAAATGGAATGAGGCAAAAACTACTGGCAAGGAAGAAAACAATAAAAACACAGAGAGAGCAACAGGGAGCTGTTTTAAAACCCGTGTCTATTTTATCTGAATTTGAGTAAGTTTTCTATTTAGAAGGATTTTTTAATCTCAAATATTCTTTTCGCTAGATATTGAATACGAAACGCCGTCAGAGAACACTTTTCGTGATTTATACGTTTTCTATGAGTAGGTTAATAATCATAATTGTTTATTCTGCGTACTTCTATTAGTTACAATCCACATAGTATGCCAGTCAGTTAGTTATAATAACGTAATTATAAGAATAAGTCACGGACTAGTGATAAAGGAAGGATCAACGTCGTTGTAATAAATAAATTAATTTAATTATCTTGCCAATTACCAAGTGATATAAGCTACTACTGTTATGAAATAACAGTGTTCCCAAATTTTTCACAGTTGTCTTATTAAGTTAAAAATTGCCAATTTACTTCAATTATTTTACAATAATTATTTCAACGTTGAAACACAGTGCTATACTATGGCAAACGTATTACGAAAATAGGTCTATAAATATTCTTGTACGTCTTCTTCTTTTTCTTCAGTCATGGATTAGACTCATTTTTAATAATCTTTTGAATCGTATCCACTTAATGACGCTTTCTTGACATTATTCTTCTACTGGTAGGCTACCAGTATGTTGAGGCTACCTAAACGGATACTTAGACCTATTTGTAACGGAAATGTACAAGGGAATTTATAAGTTGTTAAAACTTTATCAATTCAATAAGATTAAGGTTTTATTTATCAGTCCTTTGACTCTACAGACCACCTGAAGTCCATTCCGCTCCTATTACACAATCGTAATTGTAAAAGATTTCTGACGTTTCGTTCACTTCTTCCTTGATATACCACCGTTGCAGTTTTGTATCTGCGCACCTTTTTGAGATTCCATTCTCTTTTCGTTTCTGCAAAATATTGTACTCTAGCATAATGTGGTAGAGGCGGTTATTTGTATAATTGATATTTTCATCATTACATCTTATCCACTAGCTATTATTTTCATTTATTGGGCCTAGTATGGGTCGCAGCATTTTCCTCTCCTTATTTATCGATAGCATTACCAAATCATTTTGTTTGTTTGTTTTGGATGTAGAAGGCTAGCAGCTACTTTTTATAAATGCTCGAAGTCTACCGCTTTCGTAACTGTTTTTCCTCTACACTCTATTCTACTAAAGCTTTACCCTACAATCTACTTTCGTTGATAAATTGTTCTAGTTTTACCAATTGAAAGCAGTAATTTTCATTCACAGAATTTTATTATGTCTATTAGTTTGCGTCTACGTAATCTGAGTTGGCCACATATTTCGGTATCAGTGAATTATTATTCTTCCGCATTACTTTAACCCGCAAATCAACCGGGCACGCGTTTAACGACAGACAGGCGTGTGGTTTTGACTGTTCTACACAAACGCGCACACACGCGCGCGCTCACCACGGTGTACCATAATACTGTTTAATTCTATTACGCAACCCCGTTATGTGTGTGTTTAACAATTGCACGAGTAAGAATGTATGTAATTGTAATGCTAACAAGGGAAATAACGTATCGTAAGTGGACATTGATTTTCAATGCAAATCGTACCTTTCTCCTGTAAACGGCTGTTACCGATTGTGAAAGTATCGTAATAGTATTGGTAATGCGTGTGATTAGCCCAGACAATGTGGTCATCACGAACGCACGCGCGCTCGTTATCGGCGAAAGAAACGCTCCGTTTTATTAGAGTCTTTACATTTTTCAAGTTCAAACACTTACTTATCATTAAGTCCCTCTTATCATTGTTTATTAAGTTTTCATCCTTTGCTGTTGTGAGTTTCACCTTTTGTTTGAAAACATTCGGAATGTAAATAGAAAATTTAACGAAAGACTTATAAATATTTGTAATGATTCGGTGCCACATAAATGGCTTAACGATTAGTAAGCCTTGATGCGTATGGATTTCCATAGGGACTCCATAACGGCAACAGAAATTGTGAACTAACGCCTGTGCCACAGTGGTAACCTCCTGATTTGGAATTGCGTAAGATTCCACCCACTTAGTAAAGTAGTCACCTATAACCATGATGTACCGGTTTCCATCATCAGTAACTGGGAAAGGTCCAGCAATGTCTATGGCAATTCTCTCGAAAGGCAGTCCAACATTATACTGTCTCATTTTCCCCCTGCTTCTGGTGTGTGCGCCCTTGCTTGCAGCACATATTTCACACGTCCGACACCATTCTTCTACATCGTGGCGAAGATGAAGCCAATAGAATTGCTTCCGTATTTTGTCAAGGGTTTTCTTAACGTCAAGATGACCTCCAGACGTCCATCATGCATCTCCTTCAAAACAGAGTGGACTTTACTTTGGGGAACTATCAGCTACATGACCATGTCTCGTCCACATGCACTTTCCCAAGCCCTTTTCAGCAATCCGTTCTCCAAGGTTATGTAATGTTATGTAAGGTTAGTGACGCACGTGTGAAGCAATCCATTGTTTCCTGCCAAAGGTGTTGGTTGAGACTTGCGTATTAGAGGCCGCGAGGCCACAGAACAGAAGAAGGTCAATAAAAAGATGGTAGTAATGTTTTGATAATGTCACTTTAGTGGAAGTGAACGACTAGCGGCCTAGCCATCTAACAGGGAAGATTAGAAATAGGCGTGTGAGGTCTGAAATGGAAGTCAAGGCCCACAGAGGGCTGTAATGCTAAACTGGAAGATATTTAAGAAGATGAGCATTGTACATACATTATAAATACGTACACATTACATTAATTGAATGCGAACACATTATAGTCTTCGAAACAAGGTCGAAATCTGTATGCAAATATTAAAAAAACTGTTAGTATTTCCAACGACTGGATTCTGTACGTTGAAAAATTAATCGTCATGATAACGAGATTAAAAGCTAAATGACAAATTGAACTCTTGACTTTCTATCTACTCCTTGTACATTCTCTTTTTCAAGAGATATTGTATAACTCTTTGTTTTGAATTTGGAAAACGCTGTTAAATTCGTCTGTCCGATATTCTTTGTGTACCAACCATCGTTCACTAGTACTCTTTTATAGTACAAAAGGAAGGAAACTTAAAATCCAGTAGTTTTCAAGTTAATCTTAAAAGATATTGAATCCGCTAAGAATTGAAAATATCATTTCTTACAAAAATCATTATATTTTTTAAAGGTTGCTACTTTTTCAGTATTTACACGTGGAAATATTTGTTTTAAATTATTTAAATACTTTTCAGTATTAAAACCGCCTTATCGTTCAAAATTATACGAAGTTTATTTTCATACGAATTTAAATTATACGAAGTTATGTCGGATTTCATAACAAATTCATTTTTTTTTTTATTTATTAAGAGGAATTGTCTACAGATTACTGAGAAAAGACAGTAGCAAAAACATACGGAAACGAAATGTTACGTAAGCGCTACAAACACATAAATAATTGTTTTCATACATATAATCCATATTAGCATGTCAAAGTTAAATTCTAAAACTAGGTCGGGGTTGGCGGTGTAAAAATGGTTATTCATTTCTTTTGTTTTCATGGAAGAGTGCAGTTGTTAGTAAACCTGTGACGAAATGTCACAGCTCACTGAATCCTGTCCATTTGTTGAGTATACTTTTTTCTCAAGGTGTGGTCACTAATTTACGCAAAAGCTCGTTTAAACGTTTAGTCGCGGGTTTGACCGCTGCAACTGCAAAGCAACAGCTGTTCTACAATTGTTAAATTTGTTAACAACAACTTTCAGTTAACACGCCTTATTACAGTAAATTTTATTTGTGTGTTCTGTTCCGTTTTATTCCTGCATTCCGAATACTAAAATTCTTTGTAATTAAATATTATAAATTTGTCACGAAAGTTATTTTGAAATCAATTTACTCGAATTTGGAAAGTTAAGAGTTAATAATCAATAATTAAGTTAAAATTGAAGGTTGACTACAAAATTAATTAGAATAACAAATTGGTCGTCAATTGTTTGTTGTAATTAATTAAATTTTTCTCCAATCTCATACGACTTTCTTTTGCAATATGATAGATTGATTAACAATACCACACTCCTAAACAGAAAACGAATATGATTGAAACAAACATTCACCAATCTCATAAGTTCTAATACCATTAAGACTGCAGTAAGTGCTGAAGCCTAGTGCTCACCACACTATTTCCCTTTTATGCCGTACGGCTCAGGTTGGCAGCCTACATTGCTTGGTTCTCCTAAACTACTTCGGTGGACAAAAAGAAGCCTTTGTTATCACAGGACTGGAGGAAATGATTACAGGACCTTATTTACACTGGATAAGATAAAACATGAGACACTATGGAACACCTACCTGGGTAAAAACAAATGTAATCAGTCTTAAAGTTACACTTTTGTTCTGTTCACGTGGTGTATGAATATTGTATAGTACACAGACATGATGTCGCTTACGTGTAATGAATGTAAAAATACATACCCGATGTGTAAACACTGGCTATAATCTCAGAATAGACCACCGAAAAATAAAGATTTAGCAATTCTTGGGCTTCAGATATCTTGGTGTAATTCAATTAAATTTACCAAAAGTATCTTGGTATCATTAAGGACCATCTGCAGGAGTATCAAACAATAATAGCAACTGTCAAGCGCATTAAAGCATATTTTTTAAAGCAAGGTCATATAAAGCATAAATATTTAAACTTCAACATTAAATATTAAAACTAGAATATACACATCAGTGTCTTACCTTACGCATGAAAAACAACGTCAGATAAAAGAGGTCTTAACAAATTCTGAAAGCAGAAGAAATTAAGACTTCGCACGAAATTGTAGGAAACACCAGGTAGAACAGGATGCGAGTTTAGACGCAAGAAATCTATGAGACATTCAACCAATAAACAGAAGGGCCAAAGTAAGGAGACAAACATGAAATGACCACATCACATAGGTGGATGATCGTCGGTTGGTGCTCATCGCTAGAGATAAATCACCAATGGAAAGAAATTTCAGGCCGGCCAGCAAAGGCTTTTATCTACTATTTTATCTACAATCACTATAATTTAGACTAAAGAGAGATTAGACTAATAATTTAGACTACCACTATAGAGAGAGAGGAGAAGGTTACGTTGGTTCAAAAAACTGAATCCACTATTCGTCCTAATCCTTGACGTGATTCGCCTTATTCTCATATTATTTTTCTAATTATATCTAATTATTATTTACTTATTGACCGTTAAAAAAGGTGTAAACTGTTGATACTGTATAACATAATTGGTTCACAGAAATTGTTTTAGTAATCGCGTGTAAAGCAGCTCATCAGGAGTTCGAAGACCGATGTAAGTTTATTCGTCCCTTTGAATCGTCAATTTGTATGGAGTGAATCCAGCTCCTCAACTGGAATTTTTTCGTTCCATTTAACGTGAGAATACGTACATCCAACTTGGTCCAATGCACTCAACGCCACGGAGCCATGGTAAAGAGGCTTGACTGAAACGTCTGCAACAGACCAATGCCTCAGACTTCTGCTCTGTCTTTCCTATAAACTGCTTCTCTGTCCTATACTCTGCTATTATAATAATAATTGATCTCTATAATGCCGTGTTTATTGGAAAGAGAACCATCCGAACTAAACTGAACTTAAACACTTGCAGTGAACAGGGACGGATTAGAAGCACGTGGTACCCTATGCTGCCATCAGACTAGTGCCCCTCCCCCCCGATTCAAAATTCAACCTTTTATCCATTTATTACACTGATAAATGGCATACAAAATTTCGAAAGTTAACAATTAATTTATTTAACTCTCAAATTACAACAAATGTTTAGCTAAATAGTGATTACAATGAGCATAGTAGTACTTAAGCTTAGAAAATACTAATCGATCCAATTTTTTCTTGATTTTGCTTTAACGAAGTCTTGTGTAATTTCTTCTAAATCGAACGATTCAGGTATCTCCCTTTCAATATTAAAGCGAAGATATTATATCATTATTATTTCAATAGTGATATAATGATATCATTATATTATATTTGAATATTATATCTCGCTTTCAACTTTGCTAACAAAAGATAATCTCCCATAGTTGAACTCGACATATGTTTAATGCGTTTTAATACAGAAAATGATGTTTCAGATTCGCAGTTAGCTAATGGAATCGTAAAGGGCAAACGATAAACAATGCATATATTCAGAAATACATCAGTCATTTTACAAACAATAATCCAGTTTAATACTTTGAACGGACAAACTAGTATCACGGACTCTATCATCATCATTTGAACGATTTGAAAAAAACTTATTTCTTGCAATTTTACTCGTGGCACAGAGTGCTTCAGTTCTTTTAGATCGTTATTCCAATAATTCGAGTAAACTTCTATAAGAGCTTTCGCTTGATTTTCCAACTCGACACTTTCAATGGTTAATAACTGCGTAAGAAAACCAAACAATTTGCATAACATGATTATAAGCTTTGCTTCGCTTAGTCAATTCAGCTGCATGGTGCCCCCTCTGACAGCTGAGGCACTGGTGCCCGGTGCTGCAGCATATCCTAACGTTATGGATAATCCGACACTGTCACTGGGTAAATCTAATGTGTAGCTAATATATTTTACGAATTTCCAAACTCATTTCACCTGTGATCATTTTTAACACATAAAAATTCTACGTGTAATAAATTGTAAACTTTCGTTAGAATATGTTTTGTGTTATAAGAAAAAATCTTCCTTTTATTAGGTAGCAACAGTGCGTTATTTTGAAAAACAAAGATATTTTTCTTTTATTGAATTAGCAGTCAGAATTGTATTTTCTATAAACTATTCTGATATAATTGCATATACGTGACGTGATTGGTACTCATCCAGTGACGATTCCTCGATTACATCAGGTCAATCGGCTGTATTCTTTAAAATCTTCTTTTATCTTCCCTGCTCAGTAGTGGTCGTATCAAGGGTTCTAGTGGGTTCTGAGTTTAGGGTGGTGTTTTCTGTGGAGCGTTTGATCTGTTACATACCACGTGGAATTAGCTATCTTCGTCAGTATTTTGGAATGGCATCTTTTCATCCACACATTTAATGTCGTAGATCCATATAGATACTTCTATGGCTTTGTATATTAGGATTTTATTATTTTACGATAAATTCGATCTCCTTTTTGTTATGCAATTCAGTTGACAAAAAATAAACCAATTTAAAGAAAATAGTGCTTGCTTATAAATTGCCTCATTAATTAACGTTTGTTCATTAAGTAAACAATGTTTGTGTAGTTGATCTGGAACTGTGAAGAGAACAGTATCCCGTTAGTCCTAGAAGTCTCCATCTGAAAGACATTTTTATCTTTGAAGTGGCGTGTTTGGTATGTACTATGTGATCCGTTATGCAAAACGTATGAGACGAATCTCTTTCTTCTTGTCGAATAGTTTAGAAAATGGAGCTCCCAACTTACCTCCCCCGAACTGGGTTAATCGTGCGACCCAAGGTTAAAAATAATAGAAGCTAATAGTAGCACGAGTAATGTCTGTAAGTTCTATAAAAGCGTAAAAACAATTTTTTTCTGAACACAATAGACACATGCGCGCTAAGCAAAGTTACAAAACTACGGCACTTTGTAAAGTACGTAAAACCAATCGAATTTAGCCTGTCGCGCGTATAGGTGAAAAAAAACAACAACTTTAAGGTCGATACGGTCACCAGCGATAGCTATCGAAAGTGACATAAATCGAAAAACGTTTCCACTTTGTACGTTTCTAAGTGTAGAGCCACGTTTATTTAGGTATCATACTGTTTACGAAGCGTAGATAATTGAATTATTCGTTGTGGCTGTATCGTGGTTTGCGTGTTGAAATCTAACTAATCCGCTGTAGAAACGAAATTTTATACGTTTGTTTTGTTAAAATACAAAGGCGGGAGATACAGTTCTTCCTGATATAAGAAGACGTAAGTGTTCTTCCTGAAGAATATTTACTTTTTAATTAAATGTGGTGTCATAAATATCATTATTGAACACGGATTAAATTATCGATCGTTTTATTACTTGAATAAATGCTATTCTACTAGAAATTACAATTTTATAATAATTTGTTTAATCAAATTTGTTGCTTATATTAGAGAAAAAAGATAACTTAAATTTCACAATTTAGCTTAAAATTGAATAAGTCGTATTGTAAAGTAAAACAGTCTAAGTAATGTTCAGGTTTATTGAATTAAATTTTTGGTAACATTAAGTTTCTTTTTCTATGATAAAACTATTATTACTTCAAAATTATTGAGTATTGCTGTATAATGTTAAACACTTACCATCCACATGCTAAAGTGTAGACTAAATGGAAAATAGAATCTACTCAATGATTTCACTTCCTCATATAAAAATACAGTCAAATGATGTTTTGATGAATTACTTGGCTAATCAATGTAAGTTGTGTTAATATATATTTACATCTACTACATTGAAATTATATATAACAAAATTTAACACATTTAGAATTCACTTCTAATTAAAAGTCATGAAATTTAATTTCAGTTTGTAACTTTACAAAAATCAAATCGGCTCATGATGCTTTATTTTTATAGTACAAAAATATCAACCACAACCACCTTGTTTAAAAACTACAAAAATCTATGTAATATTACATCAAACTGATTTAAATCATTGTTATATCAATAATTGTTATCATGTTAATAAATTATATGTTTTGGAGGAATCATTCATTATCGAACGTTTGAAAACGCGTTTAATGTCATGTGATACGTAAGCGTTTGGTTTTATAAGTAAAAGTCGAAGGTGTCGGTCCCACGAATCGATTTTTATTGCTTAAGATATTATCTCTGCAGATCTGTAGAGAGATGTAAAAAGTTAAATAAACGGAAAATTGTTGTTGTTTTTGTGTTATTATTAGACTACTAACTCACTGGATTTCTGTATGCATCCATGTTTCTTTCGTATTCATTAAAAATAACATCAGACGTAGTAAGCTGAAAGAGAAAGTTGTAAAGAACACATTTTAGAAATATTTTAATTGTTACAATCATTGTCAGTTATAAAAGTTAATTATAATTATTATAGTTTTCTTCCGTGCTCACAGCTGTTTAGTGTGAAACTGCCGTGAGTCAACGCTGAAGAAGGCGACACAATGACTTCCGCGGATAAACTCATTTTCCACGTTTTATCAACAAACGTAGCCATCACTGTTGATGTCGCTGCGTCAGAAATACAAATTTCTTACTCAATGTGCAATCGTAGGCCAGAATTTTAAATCGATTATATTCCGGAACCATGCTTTGATTTGATTTCTTACTGTTTCTTTTCTGTCGTTCCCTTTTTATTGTGTTTGTCTACCTCTCGTTTATTGTGTTTGCTATGTGTGTGTGTGTGTGTGTGTGTGTGTGTGTGTGTGTTGTGGGGGGGGGAGCGGTAAGATTTTTGTTTAATTAGATCCATTTTATTTAACGTTTCAAACCACAGCCATCGAAAAAAAAACAAATTTGATTTAAAGTAGTCGCTCTCTGGATAACTTTGTTTAATGCCAAAATATTGTATATCTTTGAGTGTACTCAAGTATTTATAGGCTATGTGTACATACCTGTGCGTTGGTAGAGAGCAAGAAGAAAGAAAGAGAGAGACAGAGAATAGAGAGTCAGACATAGCCACTGTGTTTAAACAAACGTCTTAAGTTTGTCTTAAAATTATAAATTAAAATAAGTTGTGTGTGTGTTGTGTGAAGTCCCGTCTTACGTATTTATGAAGGGAACCTAAGTTGTAATATAATTATCATAGATATATAATATTAAAATTCAGGTCTTTGCAAGCGTCTGTATATGTAGAAGAGACAGAGACATCATCACAATCATCATTCTGACTACAACTAAGAGGTTATACTCATAACGCGAATGTGAAAATATGAACATGGAATGGAAAAACGCATGCATGTAAGTATAAGTCGTGTTTTCAGAGTGTCATGGACGGAAAGCAAAACGATTGCTTCCAAATCATACGAACATGAGTAAGGCAGAGTGTATTTTAACAGGTCAAAACGGCAGACCTAAGACACTTCGGATACATACAGTAGCTTAAAGAACAAGAGAAATGGGAATCTTATTATACAAGGTAAAATTGAAATAGTGTTTATATATCAAAAAATAGTTGCCTTTAATAAATCAGGTATTTATCAATATAATATTTCAAGCAGAAGTTATCTATATAATAAATCTCTAGGGGGGTCTACGTTTGTCCCCGGTAATCTCAGAATCTACTGAACCGATTTCAATGAAACTTTGCACGCCGATAGCAGGTACCCAACGGAAGGTTTTCCACTTTATCTGATAACGATAGGTTAAAAAGAACCGAAGTTATTGCAAAAAAACTAATTTTTTTAAACCCGCGGCTTCGATCGCGAATAACGATAGGTTAAAAAGAACCGAAGTTATAGCAAAAAAAAACTCATTTTTTTAAACCCGCGGCTTCGATCGCGAATATTTGTATATGATTGTTGTGGTAACTGTCGAGTTGTTAAATTGCTAATGGTACATCTATATTAATAATATTCTTATATTGTAAGTTATGAATATCCAAAAAGTGCGAAGCAATAGATCCATCATTCATGTTTCCTCGATACGTAAAATCAAAATTTGATAAGTTAGTAGATATTTACAAACATGCAGTACCACAATTAGATGTAATGTTTATTCGTATAGAATAATACAAATAGTGTATACATAAGTATATTGATATCAGTTAGTCCATTTGAATATTTACATTTTAGTAGGGATATGGAATTCTTATCAGCATATGGAATTCATATAAACAATACAATAATTCATTGTTTGATTATATTGTAACATTGATTATATAGTACACGCTGATTCTGACAAACCATACTCTTCGACATTTGAATATTCAGTAGGCCTATGTGCAGTAGGAATAATTAATTGTCGAGAATTATACTTAACCTACTTCATCGAGAATTATGCGATGAGCGTCAGTGATGTAGTATCAGTGCCTTTTTTCGTTAATTTTACGTCATCGGTAAGTAATATGTGCAATATGTATTGTATTGCATAAATTATTAATTGCCCCCTAGAGATTTATTAGTATAGATCAAATAAATACATTTCCCTTTTTTTAGCTTTGCAATGCCAAAAAACGATCATGTTTAGGAAGATCTACTGCTGCTGCAGAAAGAAAGAGGCGTCTTAGAGCATCTGAAAATGACGTCGAAGGAGTCGAAATGCAATCAGCTCCTGGAAACTCTTCAGAAAGATCTGGATTAGAAGAAGTCTCACGGGTTGAAAGTCCTACGATTCGTGAAAATAGATTAGCGGCACAAAGACGCAGGCAAGCGACTCTCAGATCACGAGGTCCTATTTTACGATGGAATGCAAAATTAAATAGTGGTTTCAATTATAATCCAGTTATTAACTACGCGAATGAAACAGATATCAGTTTACCGAGTATGGTTTGCCCTCATTGCAAAGCTTTAAAGTGGAAAAATGAATCACATGGATTATGTTGCTCTGCAGGGAAAATGCGATTAGATCCCATACTTCCTCCTCCAGAACCGTTAAAATCATTATTAAATGGAGAACATCTTTTATCGAAAAAATGTTTGAATGCATTAAGATCGTACAATTCAGCTTTTCAATTTACATCATTCGGAGCCAATGAAATAGTCGAAGGGAGCTTCATGCCTACTTTCAAAATTCAAGGGCAAGTATATCACCTCATTACTCCCCACACAAAACGAAGTACCAAAATTTCTACAGGTGTATTTCATAGCTGATTATTTACAGCAATCTGAAACAAGAATGGATAAAAGGCGTTGCGATATAAAAATTGGTTTTAAGAAATAACCTACGTACTTTGTAATCAAATCACATTTATTTTTTGTACATTTGTAAATAAGTTTATCTATATTTTTGTTATATAAATATAAATACATGGTAAGTAATCGAAACACAGCGTATAAATTAATTTAAACAAAATGTTTTTATTAATTTAGAACTGAAGTTTTAATCAAGAAAACAAAGTAAATCTTACGTAATAAATGTTTATCAATCAGCTGATTGATATCTAATTTCACTGACTAATAAAATTTATTATAATTCTCCATACACAAGAGTAACCGCTAACTTGTCTATTTAGATCCAAAAAGTCTAAAATGTTTCTTGCCGTATTTTCTTGACATTCCTTAAATATGTTATACTAATATTTATTTACTTTATCTTCATATGTACTTTAAATTTGCATGGCACCTTTTTGCAAATGAAAATTCTTCGAACTGAAACAAAAATTATGAGAAAAATTAATACGAGACCTTAGTAGTATTTTAATTAATCTTCACACGTCGATGAGGTAAATTTTCTTCTAGTATCTCAGAGGCATTCATATGTCCTTTATTCTTAAAACAATAGCAAATCGTGTGTGTGTGTGTGTGTGTGTGTGTGTGTGTGTGTGTGTGTGTGTGTGTGTGTGTGTGTGTGTGTGTGTGTGTGTGTGTGTGTGTAATTAGATGTTTTGCGTGCGTGTATGTAAATGCAGCTCTGCTCGTTACCCCTTCAGAATCGTGAGCATGCACAAATCTTCACAGTTGTGATCGTAATACAGTCTATAACGTATTACATAACACGCAAAAACACACCGTGTTTCAGAGTTTGGTCACTAAGAAACTCGAGTTGAACAGTACACGATTTTTGACAAAACTCACGAAAGAAAATTAACCTAAAAAATTGTAAAAAAAATAATGAATCGCTAAAAAATACTTTCTAACAGAATTATTTTCATAATAATAGTAACGCCGCTTTATTATTATGTATGTCTATACAGCTCGTGAGTGTGGGGTATCTGTCATTGTATGTGTGAGTGGTCGTTAAAGATCACGTATGTTACAAGAACGACGTGTTTCTTTAGATATGCCAAATACATGCACGTTTTATAGAGCATGTCCTGTCTGTCGGTCAATGTGTCTCGTAACAATTATGTATACACACAAAGAGTAACACGTGCATGTCATAATATTTGTCGCATGATCGAACCTCCGGCCAAATTACATAAGTCGTTCATGCTCGACAAGACATTTTTCCAGTGGTATTCAATGTAATGAACTAAACCGCACGTAAAACGCAATTACGGAAAGCGATTCTTTTTTAATGTTTCCGTCGCAGAAATGTCTCTCGTTAATACCACTTTAAATCGAAATTTCGAATTAAAATTTTTTACTCTAAGGTTACGAAAACAATAATTGAAGTTTCTATAAGTGGCCGTGACTTTAAGTTTCCATTTAAATGGGACCAATCATTTTTAACATGATAATGTTTTTAGGCTGGAGGTCATTCCACAAAAATCGTCATCGAAAAACGTAACGCTTCCACACTTTCGATTCCCCACAGTCTAGAAATTTGATATGTAAACGTATCAAGACAATATAAGAAATAATCGCTGCTGACATTGAGTTTAGCAAACGTTTTAGTTAGAATAAATTTGGTTTTACATGCTCTGTTTGTGATCGTCTGTGGTTTGGAAATGATTTACGTAATCCACCAAACGTAATCCACATTATACGTTTCAAAAGCCTAAAAACATTATCATGCTTCGATGTTTCGGTTTCGTCGAAATTCTTTGAATGCTTAGGTGCGTAAATAGAGAGAGAGAGAGAGAGAGAGAGAGAGATTTCATTACAACTTTTTCGATCATAATGAAATTTGTAAATCTATTATTAAGCAGTTGTTATCGAGTGGATTTGTAATTAATCTGAATTAAGTTTATCAATAAAATTGTGTTTATTTGTACAGGAGTCTGTATTAGTACAGAGTCCCAAAAGAGTATCTACCAATGTTTATATCTTTGCATGTGTTAGTTTGTGAGCGAACTGAATTGTTAAAATATGAAAAACTAGAAAGATTAATAGAGAAAACCCTGATAAAAAAAGTTTGGGTGCGTGTATCAGTAAGTGTGTACACGCGGAAGAAGTGAAACTTCTTTGGGTTATATCCATTATTTTTTGTTTATCCATTATTATTATTATTATTTTTAACTGTATACTTAAAATTTAATAGGATGGGAGAGGTATCAGTATAAGAAAAATTTTCATTTTTAGTAAATTAAAAATATTTTATTTCATAAATTTACAGAAATTATTATTATTATTATTATTAATCTATTTCATTAATATTTAGTGATATTTCATCATACACTTTTGTAACCAAAGGCTTATGTTAACTAAAATATGGTTGATTGAATTCGATTCTTTTTCCGGGCTCTGTACTCTCGCATACGCTCAGCTAATGTTTTTCTACGTTTGGGGTTTTTGTATCGAATAAGTGGTTCGATAATTTCAGTTAAATTATTATGACCACCATTAGCTTCAACAATAATATTATCGTCCTGATGATGGGAAATGGATGAAAATTACTGGTTAGTTGAATTTGATTTTTTTCCGGGCTCTGTATTCTCGCATCCGCTGGGCTTGTGTTTTTTTTTTATGGCTCATTTTGATTAAAAATATTGGTCTGACTGACTTGAGAAGAATGACGGTGATGAACATCAACTGCTACGACTTCAACATTTTTCTGTTTCATTTGATTCACAAGTTCACTAGGTACAACATCATTATTTTGGTTTGGAATAGGATTTCCATTAGATTCTGCCATTATAGAATCTGAAAATTAATTAATTATATGTAATTAAATTATGTAGGACTAGGTAGATTATTTTTTACATATCGTTAACTTAAAATATTCGTAACAATAATTATATATAACTGTACATTCCTCATTTTGGTATAGAGGAGATAGGTATAAAATGACACACTAGGGTAAAATGACATACTCGATAGTTTCTCAATCGCGGGGAATTGTGGAACCGAAATTACGATAATTTTACGTTCAGTAGTTGGTGCACTGTCAGCTCCAGTGAGCTCATCTGCCAGACAGCATCAGTTGTGTCATGGCCGCCGTTGTCTTGTGAACGCCAGTGCTGTTACAGGTGAAAGTTTTTTTCTTCGCTTTGATTGACAGTTTCTTGTTCCTTTAAGGTGAGGATTGATTCCATCATATTATTATTGTCGAATTGTCTAGAGTGTTTAAAAAACTTGAAGTGAAGCAGATAGTTTGTAACTTAATTTAAAATAGTTTTACACTAAATGTTTCATATATGTGAGGTTAAGGGTAAAACGACACACCAAACCTGAGGATAAAACGACATACCATGTCATTTTACCCTTGACCTATGTCATTTTACCCTTGATCTATGTCATTTTATTCTTGATCTATAACTTGTTCTCATTATATTTTAGTATGATAGTTTTGTTACTATAAACACAAATTTAAAAAGCTTTTCAACGAATATATGAATTTACCCTAATTTAACAATAGTATTTGACGTAAATTTTCAATGACTACCATACATTTTTTTATGTTATAAGTAAAGTGGATCTTGCTTTTTGTGTTTTGTTTTTAGAAAATATTTATTATAGATTCTAATTCCTGTACCAAGACTTTAAAGTAGAACTAATATAGTCCAGGCAATGGGTGAACGAACGTGGGCAAAATTGCAACAGAAGCTTTTTGAATTGATTTTTAATCAGTAATCATTGCTGAACAACATATCCAAAATCAGACAAAATCCGACGACGGGAACACCCCGAAAAACGGATTTCAAAATGGCGGAGTAGTTTTTCTCAAATTAAGGCATAGGCAATGTAATGCACGTTTTTGTGGGGAAATATAGTTTTATTTTCACAATATTTTAAACATATTTAAACAGTACACATCTCAAACAGCACATTTTAAAGAGTGCACATCGTATACAGGACGTATCTTAAACAATATACATATCTTAAACAGTACATATCTTAAATTGTTGCTTAAAAGTTCGTTTAATTTCAGAAATGTTTTAGAAAAAAAACTTTAATTAATCGTTTTCATCACTTTCATCATATTCATAGCTGTTGTTGTTTTCACATCCATTGATTTGGCACGTTCCACAAGCTGTTGAACAGGGCAGGCCATTACGCTTGCATCCGCATCGTAATGTAGCGCAGTTTTTTGTGCAGGAACATCGTATCATATTGAGTAAATAATCTGGAGCTGGTGGTAAGTCGCAGAGTATTGGGTAGTACGAGTTATTTTTACTTCCATATTTCCTTAAGGAATGGAAGTATGGTGATGGCAAAAAAAATCGTGTTCGAGATTATTGCAGGTTCTGATTCTACTACACTCAAAACATGAAAAAAAGTCGTTTCCCGAAAAGTGTCTGTGTGTGTGTGTGTGTCTGTGTGTCTGTGTGTCTGTCTGTGTGTGTGTCTGTAGATTTTTTTTCTATGGCAAACGATAACTGCCGCAAATTCAAACAGAATCAAATAATTTTTTGCATACAGCCCTGATTTGTAGAGTACTCGCGACCTATTGTTTTTGGTGAAGATCGGTTGATGGAAAGGGGTAGTTTACCTGCAACGGTTTTTTTTTATCAAGGGAAATTTTTTTTTTTGGCAAACGATAACAGCCGCAAATTCAAACAGAATCAAATAATGTTTCGTACACAGCCCTAAATTGTAGAGTTCTCAAGACCTTTTGTTTTTGGTGAAGATCGGTTAAGGGAAAGGGGTAGTTTACTTGTAACGTTTTATGTTTTAACAAGGGTATTTCCTATGGCAAACGATAACAGCCGCAAATTCAAACAGAATCAAAAGATTATTTGCATACAGCCCTAAATTGTAGAGTTGTCAAGACCTATTGTTTTTGGTGAAGATCGGTTAAGGGAAAGGGGTAGTTTACCTACAACGTTTTTTTAACAAGGGTATTTTCTATGGCAAACGATAACAGCCGCAAATTCAAACAGAATCAAATAATTTTCTGCATACAGCCCTGATTTGTAGAGTACTCAAGACCTATTGTTTTTGGTGAAGATCGGTTGAGGGAAAGGGGTAGTTTACCTGCAACGTTTTTTATCAAGCGTATTTTCTATGACAAACGATAACTGCCGCAAATTCAAACAGAATCAAATAATTTTTTGCATACAGCCCTGATTTGTAGAGTACTCGCGACCTATTGTTTTTGGTGAAGATCGGTTGAGGGGAAGGGGTAGTTTACCAGCAACGGTTTTTTTTATCAAGGGAAATTTTTTTTTTTGGCAAACGATAACAGCCGCAAATTCAAACAGACTTAAATAATGTTTCGTATACAGCCCTGAATTGTAGAGTTTTCACGACCTATTGTTTTTGGTGAAGATCGGTTAAGGGAAAGGGGTAGTTTACCTGTAACGTTTTATGTTTTAACAAGGGTATTTCCTATGGCAAACGATAACAGCCGCAAATTCAAACAGAATCAAACGATTATTTGCATACAGCCCTAAATTGTAGAGTTCTCAAGACCTTTTGTTTTTGGTGAAGATCGGTTGAGGGAAAGGGGTAGTTTACTTGCAACGTTTTTTTAACAAGGGTATTTACTATGGCAAACGATAACAGCCGCAAATTCAAACAGAATCAAATAATGTTTTGCATACAGCCCTGATTTGTAGAGTACTCAAGACCTTTTGTTTTTGGTGAAGATCGGTTACGGGGAAGGGGTAGTTTACCGGCACCGTTTTTTTATCAAGCGTATTTTATATGGCAAACGATAACAGCCGCAAATTCAAACAGAATCAAATAATTTTTTGCATACATCCCTGAATTGTAGAGGTCTCAAGGACTTTCGATTTTGGTGAAGATCGGTTAAGGGGAAGGGGTAGTTTACCTGCAACCTTTTACGTTTTAACAAGAGTAAAGTACTTGCAAATTTATTTAAACTTTTTGAAACAATGGTAATTGTTAAAAATAAAATAATTTTGTTGCCAGGCAATAAAATTAAAATTTTTTAATTTTAATGTAATATAATATTTTTCATTTAATACGGCAATAAAAAGGCAGGTAAGACACAAACACACAATTCACGTTATTTCTGGCCTCACTCATGTTTATTTTCTTACGTTTGCACGCTTTTTAAATGGAAAGTGCCGAAACCCACACCAACATAACGCGTGCAAGCCGAAAAAATGGACATCAATTTGCTTACTGGCGAAGCTAGTAGTTAATGAATGGGTAGGCAAAAATCTTATCTTAAATTTTTTTAAGGAATCACTAAAAGGACGGTGGGTCAAATCGGACGCTGAGGTAGAGTTGCTGTAACCGAATGGTTCCACAAACAGCCGTAAGAATTTTACTAGCAGGGAATCTACAGGTTAGCGCAACAGTGGAACTCGTGTCTTAATGTTATTGGAGACTTCTTTTAAAATCGTCGAATAAAAAATGCTTTACAGCTCTATACGTGTGTCTATTGAACAATCCTTGTATTAGTCATACACAATAATACAACTGATTGAACTTCAAATTTTTAAACTTGGTTAGTTTCTATATATATGTTTAATGTTACAAATAATTCAAATAACAATCTTGATCATCTGTTAGTTCAGCGGAATAACAGTGACACTTTTAATAACCGCATAAAATAAACACTTAGAAACAACACAGGCGCTTTAACTTAACTGTTTGGACCACAGAAGTGAGGCATGCCTCAACACTCTATGTGTACAGCGCGGGACAATCCCCCCTCCCTACACTTCCCTATCACACCACTACATTGCTTACATACGATGTATACAAAAAACGCTGAGGCAAGTTCAGGTTGCCTCATTCGCTTTAAACGAACTATGCCGAATCTCACCTGTCACCATCTAGCGGTCGCTCAATAAAGCACGTTTCGGTTTAATAAATTTGACAGTCACAGTAACAATGTATAATCTTTACGTTATGTAGTTCATACGTATTTATAATTTTTATTCTACAGAATTTGTTAGGGTAGGCATTGCCTCCATGTAACTTCGCCACTGATATATATGTGTACAACGTTATCGGCAACAAAGAAGTAGTTTTTGTTAAAATTCCTTCCCGGGATATTTGGCCGTAGTCCAATGTTTTCTACAAAACCAGACATTTCGGCAATGCCATCGACTTCCATCATCAGTGAAAATCGAGTGCGATAACGTGAGGTGGTATACGTTAGTGACCACAGTACTGTGGTTAAGGCTGAAGCAGTAAGTAGAAAGAAGTAGTTTCTATGGTAATATTTCATTTCGAAAATGATTTTAAATATAAATCTTAGAATATGGAAGTCATGTATGGTTCTCCATACCGATATTTTACATACCAACCCCATTCTTCTGGCTTGATTCTTTCTTTAGTATCTTTCCAGACATATATTTGTAAGTAGGCCTACGTTCGATAGCTATGATATTTTGTTGAAGAATCGGTCGGAGGCAGACGTTCCAGTGTAACAAATGATTTTGCTGTAGTTACCTTCACTACTAACATTTGGTGGCGCTGTTTGTCTGTGCATTCCAGTGACCGGCAGTCGTACAAAAGAAGCATTGCTTTTCTATCAGCGACAGTGATATCTGAATGTAGGCATGAATCAGAACAAAATATTTTTGCAACAGAGCGGAGCTCTGTCTCCTTCATCAGTTTGACAAATGCTGAGGATTTCCCAATTGAAAAAATTCTGGATGTGGTATCGCAGCCCGTGAAAGCATGCAGAAACATAAACAAGTTGCAGCTTTCACGACCTAATAGAGATTGCATGTTGAGGATATCATACACGGGATTTGGAGTTGATCCATGTCTTACGTCACTACGATAGTACAGCTTGAACCCATTATCCTTTACGTGGTAAAGAAGCAGAATCAGCAGATCGGTGTCTTCCCCTATCACAGTGGTATGAACACGTTCTGAAGATGAGACTGCGGCACGAACAATGTCCACGTCAGCATCCCCGTCTGCGTTATGAACAGTACATCCTTGTTTGTTCAGCAAGTCACCAATGAGGGCAATTATGGCTTGCTTGTTCTTTCCATTGGCTAGGAACTGTTCCTTTTTGCCGACAAACTTCATGCATGGGCTAAAATTAACATCTCTACTGGTCTTTGTGTACCGTCGTCTGTGAGCCGCATCCTTGATTGTAGGGGACCCAATGTGCCATCAAAAACAACGACAGCTTTTCCATATGTTTTAAGGGTAAAATCAACGTACGACATCGCAATGTTTTCGTATGTGTCATTGTTGCACCACGAAATTCGATGTAAGAGAGATCCTCCATCCAAAATGTACCTTTCCGTACTTTCCACGTTGTCAGATTCTTCATTATTAAAATGTTTGGTGTATTTGGCTATTGCTTCTGCTAACTGCGATTTGTCTGCTTTCCTCATCAGGCTTTGTGATTCAAATAATGCTGCAGGGTACGCACAAAGTTCATAACGCATGATATCAACAAGATTCATATCAGCACAAGTGGCAACAGTCATCATTCTTTGGAAAAGTAATGCTGGATCCACTTGTATACCTAAATCATCTTTACTACAGACAGCGCCAGCAGATCCTAGTTTTCACTTTATCCGACCTTTTAGCAGAATACCTAAATACATCCTTCCCTATCATTTCTGAGATGATGTTCGTACCAAATAAGTGCAACTCGTCAACATTAACTTCTTCAGCTGTTACGCCTGTAACAATATTACGTAGAGTACAGTCAGAATTAAACGGGGATATGGATTCTAGTACATTGGCCAGCATTTTTATGTCATTGCTGTCCCTCTTTTTTCTGCTGTCTCTCATTTCTTTTGGTTGTTCACTGGTTCGCATAAAAACCCCAGCATACTCCTGCATAGCTAAGTTGTAAATTGAACAAACGGGCATAGAAAACAGCCATGTAGCCCTCTGATTTTCGGTAAGTCCACTTCCTCTCGTTAGTCCTCCTCTGCTTTTCAGGGAACGCAATATCACTTGTTCTATTACAAGATCTGATCCAAGTCCACCCCATAATCTGTCACTTCTTCTTATCACAAATTTACCTTCCACAAACATTTTATGCACCTTGGTATTTTCAGATGGCAGTTGAAACATTTTCTGCACGTATAGGTAGAGTGACTTGAGATAATTTATATGTCCTGCAGCTGCTATTATGGGGAGAATCTCAAGCATAGCATATAAGTGTAATTCCCAAGAGCCTATCCTGTCAGCTGTTATCAAGGTTCGTACAACACTGATCATTCGCTGGTATTCCAACCAGAGTTTACTTGTTCTCGAAGAAGATTGCAAGTGATTCTTCTTTGTCTCCAAAGCAATCTCAATCTGAGATAAGGCGTCACACAGTTCTACGTCTTTCATTTGTTTTTGGCCGGTCGTAATATCGTGGAACAGATCACAAGCTTCCTTAACGAGGCCATGAAGAGATCCATGTTCATCATGTGGATTAAATTAGTTCTTATAATGCTATAACTACATAAAAAAACAGAAAAAATCACAGCGTAATAAAAATTACAACCTAATACGACACATCACTCAATCCGCCATTTTGAAATCCGTTTTTCGGGGTGTTCCCGTAGTCGGATTTTGTCTGATTTTGGATATGTTGTTCAGTAATGATTACTGATTAAAAATCAATTTAAAAAGCTTCTGTTGCAATTTTGCCCACGTTCACGGTATTTTTAATTTAGTTTGCCTGGACTAATAACACTAGGCTGAGTAACTTATTAATAATTTTAAATTTATTTGATTTATTTATCTCACAGTAGCTCTTAGCAAATTTCCGTATGCAAATTTCAATAAAACTATGTTTGTTGAAATTTGTTGTAGATATGTAGGTATGTTGGTTACGGGGTATATGTGTTCTTTCAGATGGGAAAATACAAACGAAAAACCGACAGACAATCTTGGAGTGAAGAGTCTATGCGAAATGCTATTGAAGCAATTCAATCAAAAACAATGGGATGGTTGAAAGCCTCAAAAACCTTTGGAGTTTCTCAAGCTACACTGAGGCGAAGGGTGGAAGGAGGAAAAAACAAGTTATTTAAATGGTGCCAAAAAGGTCTTGGCCGGTTTCAGACAACATTTGATGCAAACACTTAGAAGGAGTTGCTGGATCATATAAAACTCCTTGAGTCAAGGGATTTTGGACTAACTCCAATCGATGTTCGAAAGTTGGCCTTTCAACTAGCTGAAAAAAATGGTGTCGAACATCGATTTAACAGTCAAAGTCAAGCTGCGGGATGGGACTGGCTTCCAGGATTCCGTAGGAGAAACCCTGGAATTTCTTTAAGAAAACCCGAAGGAATTAGTTTTGCCCGTGCTTCCGGTTTCACCAAGGAGAGAGTTAGCTCCTTTTTTAAAATCTATGGAAGTCTACTTTCTGAAATGAATATAACTCCAAACAGAATATACAATCTCGATGAATCAGTGCAAGAATCACCAAAAAGTTTTGCTTCCACTGGAAAAAAACAAGTTGGAACCATCTCGAGTGAAGAGAGAGGTTCTCACGTTAGCGTTGTGTGTGCGGTGAGTGCCAGTGGCCATTACATTCCACCTGTTTTTGTTTTTGTTTTTGTTTTCGCCAGAAAAAAATTTTAAAACGAACTCGTTGGTGGTGCTCCAACTGGGTCAATTGGACTTGTGCAAAACAAGGGCTGGATGACAGGAGAACTTTTCAGCGAGGTTCTAAAACACAGTGAAACATGCCAAACCATTAACAGACGATAAAATTTTGTTGATAGTCAATGGTCACTCCAGCCATAAAGATGTGTCTGTTCTAGAGTATGCAAAAATAAATGGAATTGTAATGTTCTGCTTGCCTCCACACTGCACACACCATATTCAACCCCTGGATGTAGCCTTTTTTGGGCCTTTGAAGACCTTTATAATCAAGAAATTCAGAAATGGCTGCGAAACCATCCAGGGAGAGTTGTGACTGCATATCAGGTTTGCTCTATCTTTTCTGCAGCTTATGGTAAAGCTGCCACCGTAGTGAACTCTGAGAAAGGCTTCCTGCATACGGGACTGTATCCATTCAACCCGGATATCTTTCCTGAACATTTGTTCATCCCAAGTGAAAGTACTTGAGGAATTAACGACGCAGATGACCAAGCGAGTGGCACTTCTTGTCAAGAAACTACAAAGCGCAACAATGAAGTTTCCCCTCAGAATCAGGAAAGCTCAATCCAGTTACCAAATAACATTCTTGGCCCTTCTACTGCATCAACATGCATGGCCTCCACCTCAAAATCAAAAGTAGTCCTAACAGTGGCTGATATTTCTCCACTGCCTAATGTTCCGACTCCAATAAAACAAAGTCAGACGAGAAAGCATGAAGCAATTTTGACGAGCTCTCCTAACATCAAGAAACTTAAGGAAAAGCAAGCCCTTAAGGTGGCCAGAGAAACTAGAAAAAGTGCAAGAGCTACCAAAAGACGTTTAGATTTTTGTCCAGGTGAAGCTTTTGAAGAAGATGTCTTCGATAACAACGATGAAGATGATGCAGCGTGAATTTATTGCAGTGAGTTATATTCTCATTCAAAAGCGAAAGACTTATGGCTGCAATGTATGTCTTGCAAACTCTGGGCTCATTTGGAGTGCACGGGACTTGACAAACGTGCAAAAACCTTTTATTGTGAGATTTGTCGTTGAGAAACTTTTGTGATTTCAAAAAGTTATGCCTTTTCTTAATCAAACATTTATTATTTTGAATTTGTAGTTTTGTTAGCTTAACTTAAATAATATAAACGTTCTTATTATGTTAGTTTATAAAAAAACACACTTGAAAAACTAAAATACAATTGGAAATACTATATAGAATGTGGTATGTCATTTTATCCTAGCATATGTCTAAAATGACATACTGGCAACCTTTCCTGGAAAATTAATAAAAAAATATTTCCAATGGAGGTAAATTTTTAAAATTCTAATTTATATTGTAGGTAACAAATTGTACTTTTTATTATCACTAAATTTAAACCAGAATGCCTTTCATAAGAAAATTTGTAATGAAAATTCAAAATGGTATGTCATTTTAGACCAACCTCCCCTACGGCTAAACACATATACACACACATGCATGCATATAACGCATAACGCGTAACGCGTTACGAACATTTTTCCTACCGTGCCCAAAGAAGTTTCATTCATATAACGCGTAACGAAAAATTTTCCTACCGTGCCCAAAGAAGTTTCACTTCAATAATATGTGCCGAGTCTGATAAATTATTATTGGTACACATTTTCTAACCCAAGTGCTATTTTGTGCTTCGAACTTTTCTACTAAGTTACTCATTATAATAATAATTTATTTTGATCAACCTCTTGAGTCAGATTTATAGCCGTCTTTCAAACTGAGTCTTTGTAGCCGTTTCAAACTGGCCTTTCTCTTTTAGTTCTTTGATTTATGGAGCGATAGGCAAATAATTTTTTTTGTTTCCTCTCTTGCATTATCCTGCTCAACTGTCCATACGAAACTAATTGTTTGAGTTGGATATCTTGGGAAAATGCTTTTTAACTCTGGTTCCAAATGTGGCATGTGTTCTGGTCTAAGAGAATTTAGAAGCTTATCTAAGGTTATATTCTACTGAAGACTTAAGTCTGTTTCCACCAATTCAGTGGTATAAGACGATTTTAAGTCATCGTTCAACAGACAGCTACATGAGTTTGATTGTTTCAAAAAGTCTCGTCTAAATAATCTTTTTTGCCCAATTCGGTCTTATTAGACCAAAGCAGGTCGTTCGTTGTTCGTTGTTCCTATGACATTTCTCCCCAGTTTTACACGATATCTTACGTCTTCTACGGGCCAGTGGCGTCGCCAGGGGGGGGGCGGTCCGCCCCGGGTGCCACACTCAGGGGGGTGACAAAATTAGGGCGAAAAAAAATTTTAGAAATAAAAAGAATTACTAGATCAACAAATTAATCACATCAACATTTCGACTGAAGTGTGCAATCCCAGGAAGAGGGGCGTATTATGTGGGTATCACTAGAGTAATACGAGTTTAAAACGTTTCGGTAAATACGTAATTTTTGTTCAGTTAAATTTGTATTGCAGTCTTTTAATTATCGTAAGTTTGATTGCTTGTACTTCGATTATAAAACGACCGAGTAATTTTTGCGTGAAAAATTTTCTCGGTGTATATAAAAAAATCAATTATGAGATTTTTTGTAAGCACTCCTAACCTACCCTTGTTTTTGTAGAAGTTGCTTTTTAAAAGAATTGCGCGTTTTTTAAATTAATAATTTATTTTTAAAAAATGCCTTTTTTGGCATTTTAGATAGAATCGCTAGCTCGCCTATCTGCACTTCCGAAGGTTAGACTTTCGCTAGCATAACGTCCTGTCCGTTTGAAGTTTAGATTTTTGTTTGGTCGCGTTGTTTCCCTGTTATAGGTTAGACTTATATGGCGATCCACGTTTTCGACGGCACTTGCTACAAAAACTCGACCCGCTCGCAAACCCTCAATACGCTTATATAATCGTGTGCGTTAGCGTCCGATCATCCTACACTCTCTTCGCTTATGGCTCGTTCAGCTCGCGCACCGCTCGGTCGTCCGTAAGCCGAAGGGTGTTTTGATAGTTGCGTTTCCTGATTTGGCCAATTCTGCGCAGGCGCACCAGACTCCCGCGCCGGAGAACCGCTCACTCTTTGTTTCAGCCCAGTGTTGTGAATGTGATGCGTGTTGTACAGTTTCAGTTCAGTTCAACAGACATTCAATTTTTGCTGTTTATAGTGGCATGGTGCAGAGTGGTCCTTTAATTATTTTGAGTTTCTGTATGTGCACCATTCATTTACTGAAGGTAAGTACTTGACTTGAAAAGCGAGTACCGATACACAGGCCTGCGAATTTAAATTTTTTTTCTGCGGCACGGGGTTAAACAGGTCTCTATACTTTGTTCAGTCAGGGAAGGCGGTTGGATTACCTGCGATGGCTCACTTAACACAAACCACACATGCAGCCGACCCGACGGTACCCTCATTCGGCGCTTAATGCCTACTGGACACTATTGGACACTCCGTTACTCGGACCGACTTTTCTTATGGTTTACAATTTAATAGCATTTAACGTAACATTTTTTGATTCTGCGTTGAATTCCAAACAAAATTAGAGCAAACACGGTACGAATCTGACGAGAAATACTGTTCAAAGGTTATATGATATGGCTATAGAACGTATGCAGGTTTGTTTATCTGACCCACGAACTTGTTTTCGTAAATGAATATTTAAATAGGAATTCTGCAAATACCGCCACATTTTTACACACTCAAGCTAGGACAATATTGTGATGTATTTATTATTTCTTTATGTGATGTATTATTTCGAGGAGGAGGCCCTCTTCTTGACTCAAGAAGGTTATATGCAAAATAATGTAATGCAAGCAAGCAAACACGCTTAGCAATACAAAAAAACTCGGATAAAAATCCAACATTTTTAAATATTGTAAATGGTTTTGTAAATACCGTATGTAGGCCTTTTATATAAACAGTGACGAAGGTGTTATCGACCAAATAACTTTTAATGCGGCCTTCGGCAGTTTCAAAAGTACGAAACCAGCCTTTCAAGCTCGAAACGCAGAAAGCTCATTGGTCTACTGTAAAAGTAAATAAACAAACGTTAAAATAATATAATTATTAAATTAATAATTATGAAGCCCAAATGATTTGAAATAGTGAAAATAAGATGAAATTTTTAAATATTAAAATTGGTGGAATTACACTAATGCAACAAGTTGGCATTTCTGTAAAACGTCTGTCTGAGACTAGATGGAGTGTCCATCACGAAGCAATAAAACCCGTCATGGGTAACTTTGAAAAGCTAATCGAAGCTGTTGAAGAACTATGCCAGCCCGACGAGACAGTCGAAACTAGAGGAGCTGCACATATCCTACTGCCTGCAATCAGCGACTTTTCATTTTTATGGTACCTTTCATTGTAGGGGCAAGTGTTAGAGGAAGTAAACCACACACAAAAATATTTGCAATTGGAAGGAATCAACCTCGAAAAATGTGTAGTTAAAATGAATGATTTTAAGCTGTTCTTGAAGGACAAACGTAGAGATATTGTTGAAGGTGCTCTTCAGTTTGCAAAAAATGTGTCCAAAATTGGACATCCCCACAGAAAAAATAAAAAGAGTGAAAAAGATGCTACCTGGTGAAAATTCCAGGGATGAAGGACTCACTTGGGCGCAAGAGCTACAACGGGCAATGCTCGAATGCATAGATACGTTTTACCAGGAGATGGTGACACGCTGTGAGGGTATGGAACAAGTCCTCTCCCACTTCGCTATTTTGCAGCCTAATAATTTGATGAATGCAAACGAACCAGACCTTCGGACTCTTCTCAAAAGTTTGACTAAGACATATGATGAATTTTCTCAAGAAGACGTAGACGTCCCCAAAGAAATCCTGCGGTTGAGAAGGCATCTTCAGGCAGCAGGCATTTCAAATGAAAAAACGAAGAAGTGGACCAGTTTGAACTTCTTAGAATTTATTACCGAATATGACTTTTCAGATACTATACCAAATGTAACATTAGCTTTAAGGTTTTTTCTCACAATATGTGTATCAGTTGCTTCATGCGAGAGAAGTTTTTCGAAACTAAAATTAATCAAAAGTTACCTCAGATCCACAATGAGTCAGGTTAGATCGACGAACCTAGCTATGTTATCCATTGAACATGAAGTGGCAAAAAGTATTGATTTTGATAGTGTAATTTCAAAATTTGCTTCATATAAAGCACGTAAAAGCAGGTTTTAAGATATTGATGTGCTAATTCTTTTGAATTAGTAGGCCTAATTACCTGTATTTAGTTTGTAAAATGTATTTAGCCTAAAAATAAACAGTTCCATAAGTTATAAATGTTTTATTTAATTTAATTCAAATTCGTTCTTTGCAACACGTTAGCTAATTACAGTATTTTCAGCTTTTTATAGTTAAGTGTGTGGGAGGGGGGGGTGTAACGAGGACGGCCCGCCCCGGGTGCCACTACATCTGGCGACGCCACTGCTACTGGCTTCCTTATTCACCAATCCTGATTCATAAATATTTCTTCTGTTTGTCACATTTTCTATTTTAAGTCGTCAGTCATTTAAAGGTTTGTTGCTCCCTTTTCAACATATTATACATATATATTATCAGCATACATTGTGTGTGTGCTAACACAATCTCAACTTTCTTCGGTAAGTAAATATTTTATATTTTATCATACCTTACGTACGTTTCGCACAGATAGTCTGGATCGTCAGAGGTTCAAATATAAATTAAATATTTATTTGCAGAAGAATTTTATTATTCTGCAAATACAATATAATACTGAATTACTGCTAGAAACGTCAAGGAAATCAAGAAAGAATAAAGTATATGTATATGTTCGACATACCTTACCTCATAGTTTGGCTGAACAATATGAACATCAAAATAATTATTCGCAAAATATCCAACGTATCTTCCAGTTAATCCTATGAGAAGTGATGGAGTTTGGAATGGGGAGAGGGGGGCGTAAAGAGAGTTAATGTATCCTAAATAAGGATAAAAACTGGTAAAAACGTCGATTGTGGGATTTTATAACATCATATTATTAATCGATAAATTCATTAACAAGATCGTATTATACTTTTCTTATAACCAAATCATTTAAATTTCTGAGTAGAGATAATGCAGTAATCTGTTTATAAGCTCTCTGTAACACGCGCCATGTAATTGACATTCCGGGTAATTGACTTAGGGTTAATTGAGACACCAACGTATTTTAAATAACGTCGGTAATAGACAACAGCCTTGTTTTAGCCCCCCCCCCTCCCCGCCAGTTAACTGTGAACGGTTGCGTAACTTCTTTTCAAATTCTCTGTTCTAAATAGTTCATCCAAAACCATAGTTTGTAGTATTACAATTCAAACTCGTTTAACATTCATTCTGAGTTCTATTTGTGATTGTGAGATAGTTTAATAAATCAGTATAGTTTAATAGTTTTACGTCATCAACCGTTCAAGGCTTAGGAGCATTCTCTTGTTTCAGCCTCATGTTTCTCGCCACCTTGCTACTGGTCGTCCAGCGTCTCTTCTTCCATGTGGCTGGTAATTATAGGCTAACCGTTGAATGCGGGGATTACCCATTCGTTGCAAATGGCTTTTCAATTTTTCTCAATACAACACTATCTTTTCTCTAACTGAAAATATATTTAAATCCTTTCTTACATCCTCATTTCTTATACGGTCTGCTTTTGTACATCCCTTTACTATTCTTAAATATTTCATTTCCGCTGCTTGAATCTTATTCCAGTCGCTCTTCCTCATCGTCGAAGATTCGCAGTCGTATAATAATGCTGGAACAGCCATCGTCTTATAAAATTTTAAATTAGTTAAATTCTTGGATTTCGTTGTCCATGACGTGTCCGTTACTTAACTAAATATCACTATAATATTGACGACTCGGAACACTAAGTTTTTTATAAGTAAAAATGTAAAGTTTTACCTTACAGCCTAAACCGGCTTTCACCTATAGAAGGCTTCATCAGCGGCCTCTGATGAAGCCTTCTATAGGTGAAAGCCGGTTTAGGCTGTAAGGTAAAACTTTACGTTTTTACTTATAAAAAACTTAGTGTTCCGAGTCGTCAATATTATAGTCATATTTATTTAAATTAGTCTCCTTTCTGGTCTTCTTTTTCAGAGTGTTAATTATTATAACCCAAATATGTTAAAGTTTATTTACTTTGCTGGTCAAATCCTCATTATGCCCATACGTGACACAACGCCCTAAGTAATTCATCTTTCCAACCCGTTCCAGAACATTATCATACAAGACAATTTTTGACCAAACTGGATGTTTCACACGGAAAGCCATAATTTTCGTTTTTATAACTGATACTCTGAGATCATACATAGTTTTACGTTATTAACTAATCTCATTTAGCAAATTACGTATTACAATCAACGAATTACAATTATATAAATAACACAACATATTCATATATAATACAGAACGAACAGAAAAATTAATTTAAAAAATATTATCGTAATCAATATACGGTCTTAGAGGATTCTGTCGCCAACTCATTGGAAGAAAAAAAAAACAGATGGCATTCTAATGCTAAGTCTATTTGCTTTAAATATGTTGAAGATTTATACGTTTTAAGTAATACATTAATGAACTTTTGATGCAATAATTAAATCTGATAAAATGCGATATTAGGTAGTAATTTTTATTGAAGTTTTCTAATTCAATATGATTTATAAGTACTAAATAGTCAGATTCACATTTCGGTGATTCTACACCTTTACATAATGTAACATACAGCGTATACATTGCACTGTATTCACGTCAACGAGTCAGTAAACAGATCACGTGAAACCTAATCGTTTTTAGGAACAGCTCAATAAGCCTGGTTCACAAGATGCAATGGGATTACGCATCACGCGAACGCACTATAATCCAAACGAATTGTCTACACAAAACTGAAAACATAATTAAAAGACGCATTAATAACGTGCGTGCAATCCAAAATTCATACCAGGAAAAAAAAAGGTTTCGAAGTTTTTCACGACCGTGTTATCAGAGTTGTTTGAAAAGATACGTATCTATTTGGCCGCGGTCGATAGTTGTAACAGTTTAGGTGGCTGCTGCGGAAGCCGCCGAAACGTATAACACACATAAACATAAACTTTTACAACAATCGACACGACCAAAGAGCCTGTTACAAGATAACAACTCTAAAAATATAAACACATGAAAAACGAATTCGAAAACAGGATGTCGTAGAACTCTCGTACAAAAGACTTTAAAGTGAAGCATGACTTAGCCTTATAGACACGACTGTCAAACGACAATTCTGAGAGAAAAATTTATCATACACATGAAGAGATGATGTGTATCTGCACGACTATTGACTATTTACGTTTAATGAACTGCAGTTTTTTATTCGGAACTTTATAGCATGAACTTTATAGCATAAATTTTTATTCGCTGAAATTATTGTTCAAGATTCGATGTGCAACTAACTTGTATTTTCTTGTTGTCGATAAATTATATTATATTCCTTGTGGTGTTCTATGGCGTAATATCGTATTAGAACTTACCCTATTCGTACCGATTATGTCAGTGCGAACGAGCAAACAAGTTCTTTGGTTCCTACTGTTATTAAGCTCGTGAGGAAAGCATTATTATTAGTAATAACAGCAGTAGTTCATTTAG
This sequence comes from Magicicada septendecula, assembly GCA_034769895.1. Taxonomy (NCBI): domain Eukaryota; kingdom Metazoa; phylum Arthropoda; class Insecta; order Hemiptera; family Cicadidae; genus Magicicada; species Magicicada septendecula. Next base: position 189,699,388 of record CM068367.1, read on the forward strand.
CTATTTAGTTCATTTCATTAGATAAGCAACGTCTTACGGCAAAGAAAACAACTTGAAAATAAATGCGGTGTAAAAACTTGACGTAAAATGTAAAACGCAGATAATTATTTGTACTATAATTATTGTTGAACGTGTTTAAATCTCGCCATGTGCCGGATTAAAAGTGATTTCTACGACGCGTTACTTATAACGTTAAATTAGCTGCTCAAGAACTAGCGCAGTATATTAAAGAAATCGTACGTAACTTTCTTACAAATGAAAGTTGGTGCTTATTTTCAAACGCGGTTGAGTACGTCTGATAATATTTTAATAAGTAAATTCACTGTACGGAAGGAACACGGATGAGAGTTTCACAACGTATTAATGTTGTCCTGAAACGCCCAATTGACCAGGAATCGATAAAACCGAATGCGGAAAGTATTTTTTTTTAATTATTCGGGAAAGGTCTATCGAGATAATTTGTGAAGTAAAAGCATTAGTGTAGAAACGGTTTACTGCATCTGTATTCGTTTGGCCTTGCAAACACGACAGAAGTCTATCACTGTTAATAATAATTGTTCCTACCTTGGAACTGTTGAAGACAACAGCAATAAGTTAACGATTGTATGGTAATAATAGTTCAGAATTTGCATGCTTACTTTCATTTGTTTTAATTTCTACCTTAAAAATTACTTTTAATTCCTCATCATGTTGCCTAGCATGCAAGTTAATGGATGTTGTAGAACTTTATCGCTCAGTTTGTTATTCATTTTCTGTGAATTTCGAAGCACATCTTATATATAAAAATGAATGTTTCTTTGTTTGCCCCGTATGCGTTTCTATACCATTCATCCGATTGCGATGAAATTTCGGCGAGTTGTGGTGCGCACGCCCGCGAAGGTTTCTGAATTTTTTTCGATGGGGTCCTTTGGGGTCTTCACATCTCCTCCTAAACCACTGGACCGATTTCAACCAAACTTGGCACAAATATTTTACGCAAAGGGAGAACCAACATAGGATAGGTGTTTTTTCGATGGGGTCCTTTTGGGAGTTCTTTGGGGTCTTCCACATCTACTCCTAAACCACTAGACCGATTTCAACCAAACTTGGCACAAATATTTTACGCAACGGGAGAACCAACATAGGATAGGTGTCTTTTTCGACGGGGTCCTTTGGGGTCTTCCACATCTCCTCCTAAACCACTGGACCGATTTCAACCAAACTTGGCACAAATATTTTACGCAACGGGAGAACCAACATAGGACAAGTGTTTTTACGATACGATCCTTTGGGGTCTTCCACATCTCCTCCTAAACCATTGGACCGATTTCAACCAAACTTGGCACAAATATTTTACGCAACGGGAGAACCAACATAGGACAGGTGTTTTCTCGATACGATCCTCTGGGGGGTCCTTTGGGGTTTTAAAAAACTATTAGATCTGGTTACTATGGCAACCCAATAGAATAGATTCTGTTCTAAATATATTATCTCATTAAATTGAAGACCACGCGAACGAAGTCGTGGGCAACAGCTATTTATTTTTAAGAAACCTACTTTAATTGAACTTTATTAATTAAACTAACATTTTCATTATGTACAACGTGAAACTCCGTAGCGAAGCACGGGTATTTCGCTATCTTATATATAAAAATGAATGTTTCTGTTTCTTTGTTTGTCCCGTATGCGTTCCTATACCATTCATCCGATTGCGATGAAACTTCGGTGAGTTGTTGTGCGCACGCCCGCGAAGGTTTCTGAATTTTTTCCGAGGGGGTCCTTTGGGGTCTTCCACATCTCCTCCTAAACCACTGGACCGATTTCAACCAAAATTGGCACAAATATTTTACGCAAAGGGAGAACCAACATAGGATAGGTGTTTTTTCGATGGGGTCCTTTTGGGGGTTCTTTGGGGTCTTCCACAGCTTCTCCTAAACCACTGGACCGATTTCAACCAAACTTGCACAAATATTTTACGCAACGGGAGAACCAACATAGGATAGGTGTTTTTTTCGACGGGGTCCTTTGGGGTCTTCCACATCTCCTCCTAAACCACTGGACCGATTTCAACCAAACTTGGCACAAATATTTTACGCAAAGGGAGAACCAACATAGGGCAAGTGTTTTTTCGATACGAATTTTTGGGGGGTGCTTTGGGGTCTTCCACATCTCCTCCTAAACCATTGGACCGATTTCAACCAAACTTGGCACAAATATTTTACGCAAAGGGAGAACCAACATAGGACAAGTGTTTTTTCGATACGATCCTTTGGGGTCTTCCACATCTCCTCCTAAACCATTGGACCGATTTCAACCAAACTTGGCACAAATATTTTACGCAAAGGGAGAACCAACATAGGATAGGTGTTTTTTCGATACGATCCTTTGGGGTCTTCCACATCTCCTCCTAAACCATTGGACCGATTTCAACCAAACTTGGCACAAATATTTTACGCAACGGGAGAACCAACATAGGACAGGTGTTTTTTCGATACGATCCTCTGGGGGGTCCTTTGGGTCTTAAAAAACTATTAGATCTGGTTACTATGGCAACCCAATAGAATAGATTCTGGTTACCATAGCATCGGTGGAAGTCTCCCGTGTAGGAAATAGCGCGGGAGTCGTCCGACGAGCCTTCCCCGGAGTCCATCCACGGAACCCGGGGAGTCTTAGGTCGGATCCCGCGAAAGACGGCGGGGCCAGAGTCCACGGTTCTTGTAAATAAAGATATAGGTTATGATGTCTAAGGTGGTGTATGCATCTTAAGAAACTTCTTAATAGTGCGTGAATTCAGAGTTGTTTCAGTTTGAATTTAAAAGTGGATAAGTTAAGATCGAAGTAAGTTATAAGCGAGTATAAAAAACAAAGTTTTGATAGCGAATGTATTTTCAGATCATAGTGTTCAGACAATATAAATGCGCTTGCTACAGTCTGAATTTAAAAATTGATAAGCTAACGTGAAACTCCGTAGCGAAGCACGGGTATTCCGCTAGTCTTATATATAAATATCGGTATGGAGAACCATACATGACTTCCATATTCTAAGATTTATATTTAAAATCATTTTCGAAATGAAATATTACCTAAATATTCCCTAAAGACGAAAAGTCTGTCTATGAATCGTTCCTCTGTAAACACGTGCAGTTACACTGCCCAGCGATCCACAGGAAGGAAATCGCCCACGCTGGACACTTTTTCGGCTTGCATGCGTTTTGTTGGTATGGGTTCGGCACTTTCCATTTAAAAACCGTGCAAATGTAAGAAAATAAACATGAATGAGGCCAAAAATAACGCGAACTGTGTGTGTGTGTGTCTTCCCTGCCTTTTCATTGCGGTAGTCATAATAATAAAATGGAAACGTAAACAGTACATAACTGAGAAAAAAATACATAAATGAAAAAATTATAATTTTATTGCCTGGCAACAAAATTATTTTATTTTTAACAATTACCATTGTTTCAAAAAGTTTAAATAAAATTTTCAAGTACTTTACTCTTGTTAAAACGTAAAAGGTTGCAGGTAAACTACCCCTTCCCCTTACCCGATCTTCACCAAAATCGAAAGTCCTTGAGACCTCTACAATTCAGGGACGTATGCAAAAACTTATTTGATTCTGTTTGAATTTCCGGCTGTTATCGTTTGCCATAGAAAATACGCTTGATAAAAAACGTTGCAGGTAAACTACCCCTTCCCCTCAACCGATCTTCACCAAAAACAATAGGTCTTGAGTACTCCACAAATCAGGGCTGTATGCAGAAAATTATTTGATTCTGTTTGAATTTGCGGCTGTTATCGTTTGCCATAGAAAATACCCTTGTTAAAAAAACGTTGTAGGTAAACTACCCCTTTCCCTTAACCGATCTTCACCAAAAACAATAGGTCTTGAGAACTCTACAATTTAGGGCTGTATGCAAATAATCTTTTGATTCTGTTTGAATTTGCGGCTGTTATCGTTTGCCATAGGAAATACCCTTGTTAAAACATAAAACGTTACAGGTAAACTACCCCTTTCCCTTAACCGATCTTCACCAAAAACAATAGGTCTTGAGAACTCTACAATTCAGGGCTGTATGCGAAACATTATTTGATTCTGTTTGAATTTGCGGCTGTTATCGTTTGCCAAAAAAAAAAAATTTCCCTTGATAAAAAAAAACCGTTGCAGGTAAACTACCCCTTTCCCTCAACCGATCTTCACCAAAAACAATAGGTCGCGAGTACTCTACAAATCAGGGCTGTATGCAAAAAATTATTTGATTCTGTTTGAATTTGCGGCAGTTATCGTTTGCCATAGAAAAAAAATCTACAGACACACAGACAGACACACACACAGACACTTTTCGGAAAACGACTTTTACTTCCATATTCCTTAAGGAATGGAAGTATGGCGATGGCAAAAAAAATCGTGTTCGAGATTATTGCAGATTCTGATTCTACTACACTCAAAACATGAAAAAAAGTCGTTTTCCGAAAAGTGTCTGTGTGTGTGTCTGTCTGTGTCTGTAGATTTTTTTTTTCTATGGCAAACGATAACTGCCGCAAATTCAAACAGAATCAAATAATTTTTTGCATACAGCCCTGATTTGTAGAGGACTCGCGACCTATTGTTTTTGGTGAAGATCGGTTGAGGGAAAGGGGTAGTTTACCTGCAACGGTTTTTTTTTATCAAGGGATTTTTTTTTTTTGGCAAACGATAACAGCCGCAAATTCAAACAGAATCAAATAATGTTTCGCATACAGCCCTGAATTGTAGAGTTCTCAAGACCTATTGTTTTTGGTGAAGCTCGGTTAAGGGAAAGGGGTAGTTTACCTGTAACGTTTTATGTTTTAACAAGGGTATTTCCTATGCCAAACGATAACAGCCGCAAATTCAAACAGAATCAAATAATTTTTTGCATGCAACTCTGAATTGTAGAGTTTTCAAGATCTATTGTTTTTGGTGAAGATCGGTAAGGAAAAGTAGTTTACCTGCAACGTTTTATGTTTTAACAAGGGTAATTTTTTCTATGACGAACGATAACTGCCGCATATTCAAACAGAATCAAATAATTTTTTGCATACGTCACTGAATTGTAGAGAACTCAAGGCTTTTTGATTTTGGTGAAGATCGGTTAAGGGGAAGGGGTAGTTTACCTGCAACCTTTTACGTTTTAACAACAGTAAAGTACTTGAAAATTCATTTAAACTTTTTTAAACAATGGTAATTGTTAAAAATAAAATAATTTTGTTGCCAGGCAATAAAATTATATTTTTTTCATTTTATGTAAATCATGTATGAGAGAAAATATATCGTTCGTGGAAGGCAAGCATATCTCAGTTATGTAATGTTTACGTTTCCATTTTATTATTATGACTACCGCAATAAAAAGGCAGGGAAGACACACACACACACACACACACACACACACACACACACACACACACACACACACACACACAAAATTCGCGTTATTTCTGGCCTCACTCATGTTTATTTTCTTACATTTGCACGCTTTTTAAATGGAAAGTGCCGAAACCCATATTAACATAACGCGTGCAAGCCGAAAAAGCGTCCAGCGTGGATAACGATTTGCTTCCTGTGGATCGCTGGGCAGTGTAACTGCACGTGTTTACAGAGGAACGATTCATAGACAGACATTTCGTCTTTAGGGAATGAACCCTCTGCAAGATACTGAGGGTCCATGAGTGACTTCGGAGCGCTCCTTCTTTTCCTTCTTAGATTTTTTTTTTCTATGGCAAACGATAACTGCCGCAAATTCAAACAGAATCAAATAATTTTTTGCATACAGCCCTGATTTGTAGAGGACTCGCGACGTATTGTTTTTGGTGAAGATCGGTTGAGGGAAAGGGGTAGTTTACCTGCAACGGTTTTTTTTTATCAAGGGAAATTTTTTTTTTTGGCAAACGATAACAGCCGCAAATTCAAACAGAATCAAATAATGTTTCGCATACAGCCCTGAATTGTAGAGTTCTCAAGGCCTATTGTTTTTGGTGAAGCTCGGTTAAGGGAAAGGGGTAGTTTACCTACAACGTTTTTTTAACAAGGGTATTTTCTATGGCAAACGATAACAGCCGCAAATTCAAACAGAATCAAATAATTTTCTGCATACAGCCCTGATTTGTAGAGTACTCAAGACCAATTGTTTTTGGTGAAGATCGGTTGAGGGGAAGGGGTAGTTTACCTGCAACGTTTTTTATCAAGCGTATTTTCTATGGCAAACGATAACTGCCGCAAATTCAAACAGAATCAAGTAATTTTTTGCATACAGCCCTGATTTGTAGAGAACTCAAGGCTTTTTGATTTTGGCGAAGATCAGTTAAGGGGAAGGGGTAGTTTACCTGCAACCTTTTACGTTTTAACAAGAGTAAAGTACTTGAAAATTCATTTAAACTTTTTCAAACAATGGTAATTGTTGAAAATAAAATAATTTTGTTGCCAGGCAATCTGAAAATTTCAGATTTTGTACCACAAAATCTGAAAAGATTATACGATAGTTTATGAAATGGTTAATAATACGTCAGTGGAAGGTGTAATGAGAAATTAGCAGAAATGGAAACCTGGGGAATGTTAACTGTTCTGTAGATACAATTTTGTCAGAATGTTTGGAAATGATCATCAACATTGAAGAAAAAGTAAGCATATTAAGAAACATATGTAAGTACTTATTATAAAAAAATGTTTGTTTTTTGATAAAGTCATTTTGATTATAAAATATAAATATTTACAACAAGAAAAGAATTTTCAGTTTTCAAAATTTAAATATATTTTTATAAAACAATGGGTTCTTCTTTGAGGTGGGGACCATGTCACTCACTCCATCTCAAGCCTCCTCTCCCATTTTGCAGAAAAAGAGGACCCTGTCAAGGCTGATACTTTGACGACAGTGACAGGGCTTTCCACCAAATTCAGCAGAGTGACAGGTAGGCCCAACTCTGATTGGCTCCTCAGATTTCCCCAGCGTTAGTAGGTTCTATGAAAATATTTTATTTCAAAAATGATTTTAAAAATAAATCTTAGATACGTTTTATAAATCTCATGTTTTATGTTTTAACATGGGTAATTTTTTATATGACGAACCATAACTGCCGTAAATTCAAACAGAATCAAATAATTTTTTACATATGTGCCTGAGCTATAGAGAACTCAGTGTCTGTTGATTTTGGTGAAGATCGGTTACGGGGAAAGGGCAGTTTACCTGAAACATTTTTTGTTGTAACATGAGTAAAGTACTTAATTTTGATAAAGTATCCTGATAAGATCTTAATAATCCACTGTAGAAACATAGATGATTATCTATAAATGAAGAGGCTAGTTGAACGGGCTGGGGGTAATTTTCTATAAATCAAAATTATAGTTGAAGGGGGAGGGGATAATATTTTTTATGTGTACTACGTTATTGGCAAGAAAGAAGTATTTTTTTGTTAAAATTCCTTCCCTGGCTGTTTGGCTGAAAATGATTTTAAATATAAATCTTAGAATATGGAAGTCATGTATGGTTCTCCATACCGATATTTTTTAATGTTTTGAGTGTAGTAGAATCAGAATCTGCAATAATCTGGAACACGATTTTTTTTGCCATCACCATACTTCCATTCCTTAAGGAATATGGAAGTAAAAATGAATGTTTCTTTGTTTGCCCCGTATGCGTTCCTATACCATTCATCCGATTGCGATAAAACTTCGGTGAGTTGTTGTGCACACGACCGCGAAGGTTTCTGAATTAGTGGTGTTTTTTCGATGGTGTCCTTTGGGGTCTTCCACATCTCCTCCTAAACCACTGGACCGATTTCAACCAAACTATGCACAAATATTAAACGCAACGGGAGAACCAACATAGGATAGGTGTTTTTCGATGGGGTCCTTTTGGGGGTTCTTTGGGGTCTTCCACATCTTCTCTTAAACCACTGGACCGATTTCAACCAAACTTGGCACAAATATTTTACGCAAAGGGAGAACCAACATAGGATAGGTTTTTTCGACGGGGTCCTTTAAGGTCTTCCACATCTCCTCCTAAACCACTGGACCGATTTCAACCAAACGTGGCACAAATATTTTACGCAACGGGAGAACCAACATAGGATATGTGTTTTTTTTCGACATGATCCTTCGGGGGGTCCTTTGGGGTCTCCCACATCTCCTCCTAAACCACTGGACCGATTTCAACCAAACTTGGCACAAATATTTTACGCAAAGGGAGAACCAACATAGGACAAGTGTTTTTTCGATACGATCCTTTGGGGCCTTCCACATCTCCTCCTAAACCACTGGTCCGATTTCAACCAAACTTGGCACAAATATTTTACGCAACGGGAGAACCAACATAGGATAGGTGTTTTTTCGATGGGGTCCTTTTGGGGGTTCTTTGGGGTCTTCCACATCTCCTCCTAAACCATTGGACCGATTTCAACCAAACTTGGCACAAATATTTTACGCAACGGGAGAACCAACATAGGACAGGTGTTTTTTCGATACGATCCTCTGGGGGATCCTTTGGGTCTTAAAAAACTATTAGATCTGGTTACTATGGCAACCCAATAGAATAGATTCTGGTTACCATAGCATCGGTGGAAGTCTCCCGTGTAGGAAATAGCGCGGGAGTTGTCCGACGGGCTTTCCCCAGAGTCCATCCATGGAACCTGGGGAGTCTTAGGTCATATCCCGCGAAAGACGGCGGGGCCAGAGTCCATGGTTCTTATAAATAAAGATATAGGTTATGATGTCAAAGGTGGTGTATGCATCTTAAGAAACTTCTTAATAGTGCGTGAATTCAGAGTTGTTTCAGTTTGAATTTAAAAGTGGATAAGTTAAGATCGAAGTAAGTTATAAGCGAGTATAAAAAACAAAGTTTTGATAGCAAACGTATTCAGATCATAGTGTTCAGACAATATAAATGCGCTTGCTACAGTTTGAATTTAAAAATTGATAACCTAACGTGAAACTCCGTAGCGAAGCACGGGTATTCCGCTAGTTTGAATATAAAAATCTTTGACCAATTATTGCTTTGAATGAAACTGCACACTTAACCACTCATCTAGTTTTAAAGAATCAGAGTCTGTTTCCAGTACATATATTGTGATGCTGATAAATTCGATGGTTTCAGATTTTAAGACCTTTGTACATTAAGATAAAAAAAAATATTTTTATTTCCAAAATGCTATGTTAAAATTCTATGCAAAAATGCAAATATACTATAATAGCGTATTAAAACCAATATTTTGCCTCCTGTATCTAAAGTTGAAGAGTACTATTACAAAATCCAAATGTTAGCAAAATTAATTATTATTCTGAATATGACATAATTAAACGACCTAAATTGCATCAGCTAACAGGATAATTCGTTACTCTGAATTGTTGAGAGTGAACAATCTTGTCAATGAATAATAAAGAACATCAATGGAAAAAATAATTAAATAATAATAATAATAATAATAATAATTAATAGTGAAAGTACTTTAATTACAAACTGTTCACACCAAATAATCAGTGACAAAGAATGAACGGATAGCAGGGGCGTATTTTCGGGGAGGAAATGAATGGGACCGGACCCCCCTCCCACCAGAGGGTCGAAAAGTTGATGAGGAATTTTTGTAATCTCTTAATTTTTAGGCTGTTTATTATTTTTTCAACTGTGCACGCTAATATAGTCGTTACTCTTTTTTTAAATATACAAACAGGTTTATTACACAGCATTTGCATATACGTTTGAAATATGAAATATAGGAAAATCAATTAATTCAGTCAATATGTATTTGATTTGTAAACAGTGTTTCAAGAACATGTATTTTTATTGTGTTATTACCACTTACTTTAATGGGATTGCTTTCAGGATGTTATCATACGTTTTTCAGGCACTTTAATGATTGTCATATTGACTAGTTCTAACTCAGTTTTTCTTTTCTATGAAGACTCGACCTGACCTCCCCCCCCCCTTCGGCCATATTCTAGATACTCTACTGGTGGATAGGCATCATGTTTACTGAGACGTGGTGTAAAGAGTGTCAGGTTTCAAGTAAATCAAATTTTTAGTAACCTGTAATATACAAAACACATAAAATTGAAGGAGAGAACATGACAGAGAAAGGAACAAGCATGTTTGTGTTTTGCTTTTGCACAGCAATAATCTGAATTGGTATTCTGTAAATACAAGTAGAAAACGAAAGTCTTGGTAGGCGTAGACTACTTGCGTTCTGACCTGAAACATAAATGTAATTAAATTTTTAAAATTAGTAGGATGAAATAACGAGAGACACATTATCATTTTTATCTTTAGTTAGTAACGCTACACCTTCATACACAGTCATCATGTGCTCTGTAATTACTTAACAGGTGAAGTTATTTAACTTACTTAGTAATTTAGGTTTTAAAGAATTTGAAACATCTTTAATGTCAATCCTGACAACAGTTGGAACCCAAAAAGTAACTTAAGTTTAAAAAACGTTCCACCCACATCAAGTAAAACTGAATTGCAAGAGTTTAATTTACTCTTTTGTGAATTATAGTTTGTTGCTACATTGATATTTTGTTCTTCCCACATTTATGTTTTATACAATACGTATATATTATAAAAATAGTATTGATGCTATGTTTATATAAAGAGAAGAGCAATTTATTTGTTTCTGATTACAATCAAACTGATTTAATGTTCCATTATTAAAGACATTTTTGAATTCAGTATTGTGTGAGCCTTCCTCCATAGAGGAAAATTATAGTTGTGTTACTGACAGGTCCATAATTAAGATCCTGTCAGTTTCCAATTGGTTCCCATTCAGAATTTTCAAGGTCGAGATCTTAAAAAATTCTTTGCCTCCACTATTATGGTTTTTATTTTATGGTTATTATATTTTAATGTGATGATAAATAGGTACTACCACTACTGTAAATTCAGTCTCAGAATTTATTTGTTAAAATTATTTTAAAATGATAATTAATTTTTTTTAAATATTTTCTTAAGATTTAATGACAAACTGTAATCTATATTCAGCTCCCTCATTATACATCTTACCTATATCTAAACAACGAAAGAGTCGATATTTCAAAAAATATTTAATTACAAGTTAGTATATTGAAACATTTAGGTAGCTAAAAGCATACACTTAAATGAACTTCCTCCTGAAGTTTTGATAAAAAGTAATTACACTATTCTAGTCTAATGCCCTAAATAAATAGTTCTCAATACTTTAAAGGTTTAAACCATTCAGAAGGTATTGTTTCATGTCTCAATACATGTTACATAATTTTCAGTTTTGAAAAAAGACCTTTTAACAGATGTGCACAGCATCATCACTGATAAAAATACTCTCAGTATCTATGTTCAAGAAATCTGAACAGTCCATTATTGGAATGTGAGACCCCAGCGACCACTGTGCCTGCCTACAGGGAAATACGGCACTGTTACTGTTACTATTAGATGAAGATGTACAGACTTTGAAATATCTCATACAGCACTTAGTGATTGATTATTTTACCATTTTTGTTATAGCTAATGACTTTAATTATGTCGGCTTTACAAATCCTTTATCTTTTTTAACTTTCCTACATTATATAGTTTGATCAGAAGTTCATATTCATCATACCATCTTTTTATTTCAATTTAAAAAATTTTCATCTTGTTTCAGGTAATCCTAGTTATTGCAACTGCAGGAATCGTGTGTGGTCAACGGCACCATGGAGGAGGAGAACCTCAGCCACAATATGTTGACTATCAGGCAAAAGGATTCAGGCAGCTTCCCACTATTTTGATGCACAAACAGGCATTATCACACGATGGAAATTTCAACTACGCATTTGCAGCTGACAATGGTTTGAAGCAAGGTGAGACTATCAGCCCAGATGGCAGCAGGTCTGGAGCATACTCTTATGTTGATCCCAATGGGCAGACAATCACGGTACGATACACAGCTGGCAAGGAAGGATTCAGAATTGTAGAAGGTGAACATATCCCCAAAGCTCCGCCTGCACCAGCATACCATCAGCCAGCACCACAACAACCCGCTTACCAATATTCTGGTCCCCAGTATTCTTCTGGATCTCAGTACTCTGGAGCACAATACTCTGGTGCTCAGTACTCAGCGCCCTCTTACAGTGGATCACGACACAGATTTGCTTCTGCTAACCAAGACGATGGACAGTATCAAGAAGAAGATGATGGATCAGGAAGTATAAACAATGCTCTTGCTTATTATAACAACAGGGGGCAACAGGCTTACCAGAAGAGTGCCAGTGCACCTGTTTACAGGGTTCAAGAAAATGATGGAGGTTACAATGAAAAAGAGGAAGAACAATACAATAAAGGACCTCACTCATTTGGAAGTGGATATGCTTTTGAGTTTTCAGGATGATCTTGATAAAGACTTGTTAAAGTGCAAAACCTTTTTACTATGCTACTATGCACTATAGAAATGCATCAGTATTTTTATGGTGTCACTGAGAATCACCTAGTCTGTTCTTGTAAACATCATTGTTATGTTTTTGTTGAATGCCAAAAACAAAACAAAATTATCATTATCTGTGTTATTTGACCTTTTGTAATCCAATTGTAATATTTATACTTACAAACATGTTATAAGTTACTTTGAAAATAAAATTATCACAAAATCTCATTATCCTCTGAAAAATAAACAAAGGGAATAAAATGGTATATTTTGTATAAAAAGAAAAGTAGTTTTTGAGTTATAAATGAACAATATATTCCTTTATACATACAGTACCTACAAATAAACACTGCAAAATACTACAGTTGTCTATGAAAATAATGCTTAACTGTAATTACAATTATATTTGCATTGAATTTATTATAGAAACTGACATTATTAGTGAGTTAAGTTAGATGATAGTGCAGTTACACCATCTTGTTGTTTATGAATTAAAGAGTTTTGTTTAAACTCATGGTATATAAAAAAAAAAAAACAGTATTACCCAAAACTTTGGGAAAGCATTTTCTCAGCACCCTTTGTTCATGTGTACAAGGTAACGTGATCCACTATACGAGTTTACACATCCATGCAGCTCACCACGGGTACTAACCACATCTACCCAACCTATAACACAACTTTCCTGAAATAATGTTATCTTACTTATAAAAATAAATTATACAATAATAATTACCACATATCTGGTCACTGATGAGCAAATACTGAACAATAATTTCCAGTGAATTCTCTTAAGAGCATGTTGTGTCCAACTTACTGTACTACTAAACTAGGCCAACCTGTACCTTGCCAATGGGTATCACCATGGGTTTTTTGTCATCTTTTGGTCACCACCCTATCAAGCTTTGTAAATATCAGTTGTCTTCTTGCCAAGTTAATTTCCCCATCCACTTTTATTATAATTCCTTAATGCTTTATCACTAGAATAACAACTATTCCCTTAGTTGGTTATCCCTTGGTAAAAACGTAATAATTTTCTTCATGATTATCTTTGCTATTACTAGCATTGTCCTTACACACAGTCCACAAGTCTTTGTGCTGTTCATTGTTCATGTTTCTGATTTTATCCTAACTACACAAACTGTCATAACATGAGTGGAAAGTCTTTGGTATGACGGTAAAATCTTAGACAATTATAATATCAGACATCTAGAATGTTTGGTGTTATAACCGTATTAACAAAAATGCTGAAAAATCAACACCACAGAAAAAGACAGTAAAGTCAAGTTGTAATCAATAAGATGACATATCTGTATGAAACTAAAACCTATATCCAAAAACAAACATGTGTATATCCAATAACAATTACTTGATTAGGAAAAAGTACATTTATTATGTTCAGAAGAGCAATATGGATTAAACTTAACACGACAAACTAATAATTTGTTAAACATCTCATTCAAGTGTAGTAACTAAAAACTGTATAATTAAATTTTATTTTACTTACATTATTTTCAAGCATTTGTGTAGATTTTTGTATGTGACCATCTATCTACAGTGGTGATCAGCAAAAAAGAGAATATTGTTGCATATAGGCATTTATACTATATATAAATAAATAAATATGTGATGTGTGTGCCTTTATTTAAACAAGTGTTTGGTATGGATATTTATTAAATAAGAGTAGATATTTTGACTCGACTGTTTGTGTGATAAATGTTTATATCACACTGAACAAAACGTACCTCTAATTATACGAATACGTTTTTGTAATTGAGAATTTCATCACATTTAAACTATAACATTTCCAACTTGTCTGTAAACTGATTAATGCTATGAATTTTATAATAAATACTTTTGAAATATTCATTTAAATAATCAACTGTTATTTTTAAAAAAATGTTTACATTTGATACTCTACCTGAGATGTTCACCTTACTATAAATAATAATAATTTTACTTTGGCTAGGCAGTATATGATCATAGCTGAAAAGCTGTGGAATTTTTAAAATTTGGATCTTTCATACACTTATATAAATAAGTAACCTTAACTACTGAATTATATGTACAGTAAATATATAAATTATCTTACAACACAAAATATACTTGAGTCAGAAATTTAGAACACATATCAGTATCACTTCTTTAAATCTTGGATATTTATCAGTAGAAGTGGTTTAAGGAGTTTGTAGCAGCATTCACTGTTATATTTTAAAACAGCATATGGCAGGGATTTTGTATACTTTAATATGAGAGTAACTATAGCTCTTTGTAAAGTTATCTCCAACTGAAAATTCTGGACACAGTTACACTTAATTTAGTCCAATTAAGTACAGTACAAACATCATTTTGTACTGTTTTAATTTAAATTCAATCTGATGGTTTTGTGGCAATAATTCAATTGTCATCACAGCTGAATTTAATGTACAGTAGTTGGTCATGGAACTCTACAAGAAACTGTAACACATTACTCCATCTCAGATGTGTACCTTGTGCAGTCTCAACTGTCCCCAGAATATGATCATATAGTATTGGATAATTCTGCTACCTCCTATCATGTATTCAATTACACTGTAGGTCTACCAGACAAAAAAGCTGTAGTGGGGAACCATCACCAAAACCATGCCATGAGGGGAAAGATTATTCCAGCACTACCATCAGTCAGACTCATATGTACTGTCATTTTTATACTGCCAGTGACTCGTTTCTCTTATCCTGAAGCATACACCATATACCAATAGCTTAATCAAAATAACATTATAAAACAATCATACACATTTTTATAAAACATTAACAAATTCAAAACATGTTTTATCCTCTCATTTATCTTTATTTGTGCCCATTAAATAAAGAATACTCCACACAACGATACCATTTCTTTCTACACAAAACCTTCTACTGGACTGGCAGCGAGTGGACTTAAATCCTAACTTTTCAAGACACATAAAATATTCTCTTCCAGACTCAATAATTTTCCTTCATAGATTTTATTAAATTCTTCCAAGATGGCGAGACTTTTTCATTGCATAAAATTTATGCATCTTCCTCCTCAGGGCCGGATTTAAGGGTAGGCTGACTAGGCTGCAGCCTAGGGGCCCACACCACATAAAAATTAAAAAAAATTAAATTGTGACAAAAATAAATGAATATTCTTCGAGTTACATCTGAGAATTGAGTTATCCAATTGTACTTAAGTTACAGTTTAGTTGGTGCTTCGAGTTATCTTTCAATGTTAAAGCATTTCTAACTGTAATAAAAACTATTTCGTCTCATTGTCCTAGTAGAGTTAATTTATTATTCCTCTATACACTTTTTACCCGGACTTAAATTTGGTATATTTTTCCTAAGCTTATAAAAAAATTTGTTCCCCAGAATTTGTCACAACTGAAAAGTAGGGGGCCGCACCACAACCTCAGCCTAGGGGCCCGCGCACTCTAAATCCGGCGCTGTTCCTCCTTATTGCGTTGTCCGTGACTGAGCATTTTTTACAAGAGATTTTTCTTTTGAAGTAGAAAATAGTCTTTCCACAACTAAAAAACAATCCCTTTCTTTCTTTTAATATTTTGTACACACCAGAGTCTGTAGATTAATGTAGTTTTACTAAAACTACATTATAATTTAATTTGCTTTTTTTTCTACTGCGGTAAAAGTAATTTCTCTGACTTGAAGTGTATAAACTCCCCAAAAGTTACCCAGTGCCAAATGATGACACCATTTAAGGAATAAATATTAACGATATGGTACATTAACAATGAAGTAGCGTAGTAATAAATTCTTTAAAAAACTGTTTTAGAGTACATAAAACTTTAGAGCACTTGTCGTTATTCTTGTTTCACTAAAATCAATATCAGATAATTTCTAAGCATAAACAACTCTTTCCGCTAAGAAAACGAGTGTTGGACCCAAAAATGGATAAAAATCAGAATTTAATGTTTTGCATGTGTAAACAGTGCAATCAGTCATACTATTTCTCATATGGACCTCCACAGCCTGCAATCATGAACTAGTTTTCTGGCACATAGCACCATTGTACAACAAAATGACTCCTTAATTAAGAAAATTAGCACACCTAGCACTTCAAGTGGAAGGGGTAATGGGTAGGTGTTGAAGTTTTTATGTTACTTGATAATGATGATACAGTGGTGAGATGATGAAATAATCTTGTACTACAGTAGAACCTGTTAACCGAAACAAAAGGGGGAAAGCGGTTTCAGATTTCGGATAATAATTAAGATATTTTTTAAAGTGTGAGGTAAAATAACTGGAGGCAATATACAGTATTATCAAAAGAGTTTAATAAAAATAAAACTATTTACATAGACATTTTTTCACAGTAGTTTTTTTTTTTAAAATTGTATAAAAACAAATTTTTTTATTTTTTATTAGTTGTTAAGAATAATGTTTCATATTTCGTACTTACCACCATTCCGCTATTCCTTGGGTCCCAGAGTTCTTTCATAAGCGAGGTCAGAAACAGTGTGGGGGTACGAAATAAATATTTTGACGACATATACATTGAAAAGAAAAACTTTTGTTTTATTTTCTCAAAACTAAAGTTACTCTCATTAAACCCCACATAGTTATATACGCTTCGCCATGAGGCGTAGTTGTGCAATCAATTAAAATATTTTCCATTAAAATTTTTATCAACATGATACTACCAAAATAAACAGAATTAATCATTTCTTTTCATATTTTAACAAGGTTACAAAATATTTACTTGCTTATTATCAAAACCATAATATTAAAATATACATACAAATTATCCTAAAACATTTTTATATATGTAGGCCGCCCAGCCTGCTCTCTCTCTCTCATTCATACTAATTTACCCCCTTAAAATTTTTACCCCTTTACTTAGATAGGCCCCATTACTTATATACTTGTTGGATACATTACACAGTACCCTTGCCGGCACCTCACTTACAAAATTCGTTCTATTTGTCCGAACAATTTACGATTTTCATTTTCTTCCAAAAAACTGTTCTCACTTCCGCATTTTTTTGAAAACTGTACTCGCATTTACTTGACACTTATAAATTTTGAAAAAGCCCCTTGGGGCAGATGCCTGGCCAGACACTGTCTGTAAGAGAACTGGGGAGAGCGTCTCTAAGCTCACTATCAACTAGATTGCGGTCTCACAAGGCAGCAAGCAATGCCTGCTATTTAATCGTCATTGCTGTGGCACATTCAACACACGTGGTTTTTTGTGTGTTTGTCGTGGATGACATTCGGTAAGCACTGGTTGACGTCACAAAAGAGGTTGGGCTTAGTTTTATTTCCTCCAGCATGATCCACGAGGCGAACAGACGTATAGTACTCAAGCCATTTTGCGTCCAACACTTCCGCGTCGGTCTGCGCACATGCTGGGGTGGTGCGTTTGGGCGCGGGTTTCACACCAACGTACAGTTCTTAGAATTGACGCCTCGCACATTCTTTAGCCAAGGTTTCAACTGTTACTGCGTACCGTTTTCTTTGTCCGCACAATGCTTTATTTCAACACGTGGCCGTAACCCAGTTGGAAAATGAATTTCTGAATATTTTATAATAGGTCCCCAAATTCAATAAAATAAAATCCCTCAAAATTTGTCACGTTACAAAATGTTATATGTTCCTTTTCTTTTCACATCACTTTCTTGCAGCATATCTTGCTATCGCTTCATTAGCAGAATGTCAAGAGTGCTTTGATTCTTCAGATCATTCGATGAACTATAACGCTATCTGAAAATAAGAATGAAACTCCGTGAGACAAACGCGTATTTCATATAGCCTAATTTAATGTCCTAACCCAAAATAAAATCTCTTACCTCTAAGGCATTGAAAGTCTCGTCAGCCACCGCTGCTGCTCTCTAAGTGTCTCTTTGTTGTCCCTTGTTTCATGAACCATAAAAAAACAGCCTCATTTACTTTCTCGTTTTGTGACATGTCTTCATTGTTTTCTTGTTTGGCATCTTCGAAGTGATGCTTATTTTTCATCTTGACCCAGTCAGAAACAGTAGGAACACCAACACCAAAATCGGCTGCCACTGTTCACAAAATCTTGTCATTTTTAATTCTTTTAATTGCCTCCGATTTTTCTTCAATCGCTTTGTAGACATGACGCATAATTTATTACATTAGTTTTCGTGTTTCATCCGGAAAACAGATTTTCATTGTAGTAAAAATCGGGAATACATAATTTTTTATTTTTGGTCAATCGTTTTGGTTAAACGATATTTTGGTTAATGGAGGTTCTACTATATAAGTAGGTAAGCATTAAAAATATAAGATTTTTGTACATATCAAAATAAAGATATAATAATATATCTTATCTACAGGTATTTTAGGGAGGGGGGAGAGAGGTGACTACAACAGTCTCCACATCACTCCGCTAAAATACACAAGTTGTACGTGTATCTCTGGGTATTATTAGTAAACAGGATACTCATTAGATCTGATGGGTTAAGTAGCATGGATATTTTTAACATGTGCTGTTATCACCAAGGGCATAACCACAGCATGGCTATCCTGGCAAATGCCCACGCCCACCTTTTCTTTATTTTATCGTATATTTAAGCATCTATTTTTTAACCAAGTACAGAGATTGGCAGTGCATTTATTATTTAAACAAGTATGTAATATTTATTTCTGTGTACCCTGCCATCTTCATTTATATTGGTCAGTTGAATTAGGAAAGCTGTTCTGTTATAGGGAAAGTTAACTGTGCAACGCATACATAGTAGGACAAGACAGAATAGGAGCATGCAATGTTTGCATTGTCTAAATTGAAGCCCAAGGACACCAGTTGCTCTTGGTACTGATGTTCATATGTTTGCAGCACAAAGGAAGTTTAGCTGTGAGCCCTCTTTCCACAGTTTGTGTGCAAATAAGGATGGCTTTTGACTTCGTGGTTACATTGCCCTGACCCCACATTGGAGGTGGCGCTCCATGAATTTTGAAGGGTGCATCTGCAGGAGCTTAGTCACACAGGCTTGGACGATAGGCACAGCTGCTGGAGGGTATTTGTTGGAGCGCTGCGCTGTCATGCCAAGGCCGATGGTTCCTGCTAGGAGGCACTTGCACAACTCACAGAAGGCCAAGCATAGACGACAATGCAGCCAAAAGTGCTCAAGAAGTTCAATTCTTCTTAATGCTGGAGCAAATGCTGAAATGATGGATAGTCAGAGGAAGTATAATATAAAGGTTGTTACAGTGTTGCGACAAAACAATTATTAGGCACAGTATTAACACAATAATAACAGAGTCTGTTATCTGGAGTAAGGTTGTATATTTAAACAAATTTAAATATGGTCTGTGGTTTAACAAAATATTTATTTTAAATTAATAATGCCTATTAATGATTTGAAACTCTTTTGGTTTAAAATGTCTATGGTTACTTGTTCGTTGAAATCGCTTTTGATATGGTTGATTCGTCACACTACTCCTGTCCTGTGGTCCGTTGAAATCTGCAACCTCGCTGCCAGCTGATCTCAGCAACACTGACGATCTGTGGACACTCTGCTCACATACACGCACGCCGACACACCGATAGCGATTATCTCTTAAACTCGGGGCTCGAAACTGGGTTGTACTTTACATTTATATGAATGCGGTGTATTGAACGTACACCTTCCCGTGTCTTGAGGTGTCCTCGTGTTTTCACAGGTGTATTACAGTAGATATACTTTCCCTAAGCGGATATAAATAAATAAATAAACTTTCGCGAGACTAGCACTAGTTAAATAAATTATTTTAATTTTATTGATCTGAGTTTGTATACCAATAGGATGTTAGCAAACGGGCAACTCATCGCTAAGATTCCCTACTCGTGACCCTTATATAAGAACGTATTCTGCTACGAAAAACTCGCACAGAGAGCACGTCTGTTTAGGTCGAGCTGGTAGATGGAACTAACTGAAACTTCTCTGATGGTGACCCAATCTTAATGAAAATTGGGGCCGCTGATTCGTTGAAACCCCTATCACGTGATTGATGGGCTAAACTGATAGAAGTCCTGAACAAATTGGCAAAAAGCTGCAGAAGCAGGTATAGATTTTATCTAGAAATTGTATTACTTTTAGAAGATAAGGAATCTATAGAAAGATGAATTTTGCTAAAAAATACATATTAAAATAATCTGTTTCGAGTCTTTAACAACAACAAAAATATAGCGCTAATTAAGATGTATGCACTGTCCAAGCCTCAATTCAATACGTTAATTTTAGCCAGAGTTATTCACATAATACGAATAACACGCGCACCCGCACACTGTATTCGCACATGACATGATAGAAAATAAATTTATGGGCATTTTGACACATAATAGTTTTTTACCCAATTCTTAATTCAAAACTTATAGCTACTTTACAACATTTAACCAAAATCAATTTTCAACATATCTACAGCGTCATAAATCTATATATTAATACGTGAAGAGAAAACTTTGTACCCCTTTTAAGCATATTGCGCGCACGGAGGAGAGTGTGAGATTTGGCATAGTTAAAGTTTATATGGAGAAGGAGTGCAGAAAGCTAAAATTTATATATAACATGTGTTACAAATACATTAAATTAAATAAAATAAAACATTCATTTGCACTTGAAAATTCATTTAAACTTTTTCAAACAATGGTAATTGTTAAAAATAAAATAATTTTGTTGCCAGGCAATAAAATTATAATTTTTTCATTTTAGTGTACGTTCATACTGCCAATGTCAAACACATAATAGTCTGTCGTTTGTTTACATTCATACTGCCAATGTCAAACACATAATAGTCTGTGGTCAAACAGTCGCACAGAGTAGAGATTGTCGCCAAAGAATTTTAAAATGTTGCCAACAAATAATTACTGACAGATTGACTGAATGAGCTGTGAATTTTGTGTGATTTCAAATGTTCCTTTTTCAATAGTCTGTGGAGTGTATGTCAAGGCAAAAAAGCGTTTATTTTATATTTTGTATATTAGATATCTGTGTTTTATATACTAATGTGCAGTTGAAATTGAAATACAGCTTGCTTAATATACACCTGTTGCAAAAGGAAAATTTTGTAGCAGCAATTTGAATTGACTTACTCTCGCCTAATTATTATTGGTGGTTTCAAAAAAGTGAGTACATTTTATTATTTTTAAATTAAACCCTGTCTAATCTTAGTTTCAGTAATTTCATTACATGTTTTTTTTTTACATTCAGATATTTGCACCTACTTCCATTATGCCTCGACATAGAACATTGACGGGTCGGAGTGAGAGACAAAGAAGAAGGAATATATATTTGCGTGAAAGTCAAAATGATAATAGACCAAATGCAAATTTAAATAGTGTAAATAGTATAACATTGACGGGTCGCAGTGAGAGACAAAGAAGAAGGAATATATATTCGCGTGAAAGTCAAAATGATAATAGACCAAATGCAAATTTAAATAGTGTAAATAGTATAACATTGACGGGTCGGAGTGAGAGACAAAGAAGAAGGAATATATATTCGCGTGAAAGTCAAAATGATAATAGACCAAATGCAAATTTAAATAGTGTAAATAGCATACAAAATGATGAAATTATTTTGAGGGATACATTTAAATGCGCACTGAATGTCATTCCAAGAAATTTTAATACTTTTGATTGTGGATTAATGCATTTACAATGCAGGTTTTGCAATTCAAAACATTTCGAATCTGAGGTCACTTTAGGTGAAAGGACTGCATTCACTTCATGTTGTCATAAGGGTAAAGCAATATTACCGCCCTTAAGTCAAAATGAATACTTTAAATCATTGTATGATGGACTTACTTCAAATGAACCTTCAATATAAAGAAAGTCAAAAAATTATTTTGAAAACATTCGTAAATACAATTCATCATTCGCTATGGTTAGCTCAGAAGCTAAAATTTCGGATACAGTTACGCGTGGAGTGTATCATTTTAAAATACATGATGTTTTTTATCACAGATCAGGTCCAATGACTGCTGGATATGGTCGCTCACCATGTTATGCGCAATTATATTTTTATGATGTTGACACTGCTGTCAATTATAGATTACGTGAACACTATAATCAAACATGCAATAACAATATAATGCGCGAAATCTATCTTGAATTGGAACGCATTAATCTTTTCGTTCGGTCATTCATTGCAATGAAAGATCATTGTCAGAGAGTTGAAAATCAAAATAAAGAAATTTGTATGCTCATTAAAGTAAATCGTGATTTAGATCTACGCCGTTATAATGATGCAGTTCAAACTGATGTAACAGTAATATTTAGTACAGTTGATGGTGAGCCACCCTTTGAACGAAATATGGTTTCGTATTCAATAGTTAATGGTACCATTAAAAATATCTCTGTTTTGGATTCATCATTGGACCCTTTAGCGTATCCATTACTTTTTCCAAATGGTGATACTGGGTGGCATATCAATATTTCTCATAATGTACCAACTACATCTAATTCAAGAGCACCCAGAAATAAATTAACCATGCTTCAGTATGCAGCCTATCGACTTGCAATTAGAGAAGATTTTAGCATGTTGCACCATTCACAAAAATTATTTCTGCAGTGGATAGTTGATATGTATGTGAGAATAGAGGGCACAAGGTTACATTTCATTCGACAAAATCAAACAAGTCTTAGGTCTGAAGTTTACAACAATTTAACAGATTATTTAGAAGTGAACCCCAATGCCAATAATGTTCGCCATAGAGTAATTTTACCGTCTTCATTCAATGGATCTCCAAGAAATATGTATCAGAATTATTTAGATGCAATGTCAATTGTACAACATTTCGGAAAGCCTTCTTTGTTTATTACAATGACTTGCAATCCAAGTTGGCCTGAAATAGTTAGCAATATTGGTGTAGGTGAGTCACCTAATTTTCGACCTGATATTGTTGTGCGTGTATTCAAGTCCAAACTGAAAGCATTAATTGAGGGCCTTAAACTAAAAAAAATCTTCGGTAAAGTTGAAGCACTCATTTATACAATTGAGTTTCAAAAGAGAGGATTGCCTCATGCTCACATTTTACTCTCTTTAAATGAGCAAGATAAAATTGTTAACGCTACCGATATTGATAAAGTTGTATCTGCGGAGATTCCTAACATTCAAACACATCCTACATTACATGAATATGTTGTAAAACACATGATGCATGGTCCATGCGGTGTACTTAATCCAAATTCTGTATGTATGAGAGATGGAAAATGCACAAAAGATTATCCAAAACGATTTAATGAATTTACATGTGAATCATTAAATGGATATCCATTATACAGAAGGCGTGATAATGGTATTAATGCTGAAGTTTGCGGTAGTTGCCTCGACAATCGTTATGTTGTACCATACAATCTGTATTTACTTGCCATATAAATGTTGAAGTATGCACTACAGTTAAAAGTGTTAAATGCATTTATAAATATGTGTATAAAGGCTATGACAGTGCATCTGTTGAATTAGGTTCAGAGAGAAATGAACCAGGTCAAGAAATACAAATTGATGAAGTTAAAAATTTTTTAAATGGCCGTTATGGTGGATCAACTGAAGCTGTATGGCGCAGCTATGAATTACCAATGCATTTTCAATCACATGTCATCGTTAGACTTGACATTCATTTACCGCGTAGACAGAATGTTTACTTTCGAGAAGGGCAAGAACGTCAAGCAATTGAAAATGCAAGACAAACAAAATTATTATCATTTTTTGAATTGAATCGATCAGATCCATCAGCGCATGAATATAAGTATATTGAAATTCCTTTGCATTATGTGTGGGAAGATTCCCGAAAAAAATGGAAGAGAAGGCGTGGAGGTGATAAAATCATTACACGCATATATGTAGTATCACCAAAAGACATCGAACTTTTCCATTTACGATTGCTTTTATTACATGTCTGTGGTCCAAAATCATTTGAGGATGGTAGAACATACAATGGAATTATACACACTTCTTTTGTTGAAGCGTGCCATGCTCGCGGCATTGCTTCAAATGATAATGAATGGCGCGAATGTTTAAATGAAGCAAAAGAATTACATTCACCAAAACAAATGCGAAATTTATTTGGTTACATTTGTGCATTAAATGTGCCAGCCATGCATTGGCGTTATGGAATGAATTTAAAGTATATCTTAGTGAAGATTTTTTGAGAGATTACAACG
The DNA here is from genome assembly GCA_034769895.1 of Magicicada septendecula. Classification (NCBI taxonomy): domain Eukaryota; kingdom Metazoa; phylum Arthropoda; class Insecta; order Hemiptera; family Cicadidae; genus Magicicada; species Magicicada septendecula. The sequence continues at coordinate 189,723,857 of CM068367.1, forward strand.
AAGAAGTATCCTTTAACACAGCTCTATTAGAAATTGAAGATATTTTGAATGTTCATAATTTGTCATGTCAAGAACTTGGTTTACCAGTTCCCACGTATTCGCAGAGAACAGACGAAGCAAATGCTATTGATCCAATAGAACAAGAGTTTCTGTTTTGTGAGCATTATGAAACTGCAAATATTGAACAGCGTAATCTAATTGATCATGTGATTCGTGAAGTTTTGCACCATGATACTGGATCTAATGTTTTTTGTTTAACTGCTCATGCAGGTTGTGGAAAAACATTCACACAAACAGCAATCATTCACAAATTAAATTCGCTTAATCTTAGTTGCATTGCAACAGCGTTCAGTTGCATAGCTTCAACTCTATTACTTGGAGGTAGAACTTTACACAATGTGTTTTGCCTATACCCATTTTGGAAAATTCTGTAGCGAATATTACTGCAAATAGTAGCTATGGACGTTACATAAATTCATCATCATTGATAATTATTGATGAAATTTTTATGTGCCCACTGCAAGTGTTGAAAATCATAGATAGATTATTGCAGGATCTATGCGATGAAAATGATAAACATAAACCATTTGGAGTGAAAACGATACTTCTGTGCGGTGATTTTCGGCAAATCTTACCAGTTGTCCCACATGGATCACGTGCAACTTTAATTGAAAATTGTGTCACGAGTTGGCATAAATTTGTTTATTTTCATAAAGTAACGTTTACTCAAAATATGAGAGCCTTACCAAGTGAAATAGAATTTGTCGAATTCTTGAAAAAAATTGGTAATGATGAAGCCCCACAATTCCCTCAGTTTGGTGGAAATATTATTGAAATACCTCAGCAATTAATAGGAGATGAAAATAATATTATTAATGAGGTGTATGGAAATATTTTCAAAAACATACTCTCAGATAACATATTGAAGTCAGTTATTTTAGCACCTAAAAATGATGATTGTACTTTTATTAATACTGATATACTTAATCGAATACCACGTGAACAGAAAACATATCATAGCTACGATAAAATAATTTGTGATGATGACAATTGTAATGTCGTCGAGACGTCCGCCTCGTTCAAGCCCCACGATGGAAGCCAATTTGTAAAGTAGACGTGTGTACGGCTACCGTTTTACTCTGTAAAATGTGAATAATGGACAATTTGTGTGTAATGGGTGTAACGTGTCTTCTCTATCTGTAGTTCAAATGCGTGCAACTTCCGTAGATTTCGTCCGTTGCGAACGTACGAATAACCAGGTCTCGATGTTCTTACCTGTTGTTCACTAGGGGTGATAAAATCCCGGTGGCGCCAAATTGTTTTCTTAAAACAATTAAAATAAAATTCAAAGGTGTATGACCAGCGCAGCTCAGGCGGTTTGAATAATTCAAATATTTCCGCCAGCCTAGGCCAACTGTAGCAATCAGCCGTTCGTTGAGTGGGCTGTGTTAATCGTTAGTCGTCTGCTAAAATGTACATAAAATATTGTGCACCTCCTAATGAAATTATAACACCGTGGTTACACTCAATACTTATACATTTTTTATTAGTGATTAGTTATTCATTTAATACAAATTATTCTACTACAAATGCTCCGGTTATTTATATGAGACATCTACAGGGTTTGACAAATCGATATTTGAATTGATAAACAGACTTTTAGTAATGGCGTCTGTTGTAAATAGTACACAAGTTATTAATGTTTGTTTGTCATAGGTTCTTGAGATTACGTTAAAAGGATTACAAATGTTTAAAACAATAAAAATACACACCCTTACATCAGTTAAACTTAAATAATATATTGTGTAGGTATAATTTGTTTGGTGTAGTGTAGTAAAAGTGTTTACACGTTATGGATAATTAACAACAGTTTATAAATTGATAGTGACTTAGTATTCTTTTTAATCTTTGAAAGTAATTAATTTCAGTTTAGTGAGATTTTGACCTTTAGTGAGAAATAATTAACGTGAGTTTATTTATAAATTTTGGGTAATTTAATAGGTACTTATCGCTTCAGTAGATGATGCGAGTTCATGCGATCTGTTATTCATGGTTATACTGCAATCTTCTTTAATTTGCATTGGTTTAGGACATCAGGCACCTTTTCCAGTTTAATCGGTAGGAATTTATCTTCTTATTTCGTTAATTCGGCCTCGACTTCAGTAATATGGTTCCAGTCCTCGTCTTACGTCTTGGTATTCGCTTAGTAGTAACCTCTTCTGATATTTTCTATGGTTTAATTGACAATTTTTGGACACTCGAAAATTAGCGTCTATACCATTAAAGCGTCATGCATTCAGTAAAAAAATCTAACGGTATTTTTTTCTTGTTACTCCACAGTTTCCATGGTAACGTAATTATTCTCCTTGGTTGGTCTCAAAATAAACACATTGTTATCAAATTTTGAATTTTTTGTTTAATTTGAATAAATATTTTATAATGGCTATATTTACTTGGGGATAATTTCAATGGTTGTAATCTTTACATAGATGTTCCTATTTTCTTTCAAAGATTAGTTTGATATCTTACAAGATTGGTCTAAGCCATGTATTAATGTTTTAGTCCAAAATTGATAATACTATGTTAATACATAATTTACTTATTTCTAAGTTTTAATATAATTCTGCCATGTTATTTTTGTTAGTTGTTGGTAATTACATAATTTACCTTGTTTTGTTATTTAAATATTGTCTTCAATTGTTTACAATTGGGTTTCTTAACTTCGACAGCTATGTCCTGTATGGGCATAAGTTGTTACATCTTATAATTTCTTATTTTATACATTACTTTCAATTTATATTATTGCTATTATTTTGCGGTTTTGTTAAATTCATGTCATTACTATTTTTATCCCTACTCCCATTTCTCACCCACATCGTTAACACTTACATCTATTAATAAAACATAACATATAATTAAATTACTGATCTGTACATAGTTCAGCCATGTTCCCTTTCGTTACACATAATTATTATATTTTGCCTGTTATTTCTTATAAAGGTATTGCTATTATTTTCTTTATAAATTCCTTACTTACTTAAAACATACTAACATATTACTGTAAAACTATTTCTTCTGGTATTTATTGCCTTAAACATTAAGCCAATAACTTCTTTCTTTAAATTAAAAAATGAACAAATTTGGTGAGTGTTATACCTACACCATCTCTTTTATCACAATAATCACCCTGGTGATTTTTATACTGAGATAATATTTTTTCTGTTTTTTACATTCACAATTATTCTGTGTCTTTCAGTCTAATATACTTAACTTAATTACTCATTTAACATGTGCTTATGTTTTGGGTTTGTCACACTTGTTTAACTCTTTTTTCTTAAGATTATATGTGGTTTATTTTATTACACTTATCACTTCACTGTTCATCTTTGTCACTCCCTACCTATCTCTAATTACCCTTATATTTCTCACTATCTCACTATCATTACTAAGTTTTTGTATCTAATGAGTTCATGTCTCTTTCATTAACTTCAGACTGTCACATATCATTTTATAATATTAAAACAACATGGTATTGTAAACACATCTTTCAAATAAAACAATTTTGTATACATTGTGTCATTAAAGTGATAAAAATTGGTTTGAAATGTCATAATTAATAATAATAACAACAATTTAATAATGTTAAAATATATTGTGTTAATTGAAACATACTACATCTGTAGCAACAGCAATAATATTAGCGAATAAATAAACTCTCCAAAACCTTATACTTTCAAACACATAATGCTGAAATAAAATACATACTGCTGAAATAATCCTAGTAAAAGTTTCAAAGTATATAGTAGGCTATACAATTTGTTCTCTGATTGAAACACGCACACATTTCTATTCCCTGCCTGTATGATTGTAATTTTATTTCTTTTTTCTTCACTGTCTTCTTGTCTCGCTTTATTTCGGTTAATATCTGGCCAATCTCTGGGGTTGGGTCAATGTCAGTTGTCTGTCAGTCTAGTTCGTATTTCTTATTTAATAATCACCTTTGGTTTACTATTCACTCTTAATTATATTTACTATTTTCATTCTCGTTATTATTTATTTATCAATATATATTATTTCTTAGCATTTTTTACATACTTATTGATATCAAATGTGATCAGGGTTTGGCAATGTTATACAATGAAATCAATAACTATCCAGTAGAGTTTTTGAATTCTTTGACTATTAGTGGTTTGCCACCACATAAGTTAGTATTGAAAGTTAATTGCATCGTTTTACTGATCAGAAACTTAAATACAAAGGAAGCATTAGTCAATGGAACAAGAATGCGCATCAAGTGTATGCATCGTAATGCTATTGATTGCGAAGTTTTAACTGGAACCGCACGCAATACGAGAATTTTGATTCCACGTATAAATTTAACATATTCCGGTACTGTTTTACCATTTAACTTTCAAAAAACTCAATTTCCAATTATACCTGCATTTGCGATGACAATAAATAAGTCTCAAGGACAAACATTCGAAAAAATAGGAATTTTATTGAGGCAGCCAGTTTTTACACATGGTCAATTGTACGTCGCAGCAAGTAGAGTTCGATCATTCAATGGTTTGAGATTTTATATTTCCGAATATAATGGCCAAGGGCATTTAGCAAATGATGAAAGAGTTTTTACAAAAAACATCGTTTACACAGAAGTTCTGAATCATTAAATTCACTTTCAAACTATTTTAAGTGCAATGGACAACATTTATTTTTTTAACCGCCCGGTTTTTTTGATTTAATGAAAAATATATGAAAAAATACGAGGCACGTATTTTTTATTTTTTATTAATTTTTTATTTAAATTTTATATAGTTCGAAAAAGATGGGCAAAATAACTGTGTAGCCTTGGCGAAACCTGGTCAGTATGGCAATAAAAAAAAACCCAAGGAAATGTCAAAAAACGCGTTATTGCTTTTTAAATATGGCTTAGCCAAGCTAAACCTCATTTTTCCTATCTTTCATATTTTTCAAATAACTCGAAAATTAATGCATAGAAAACAAAAATAAAAAATTATATAAGCTTTGTAGCAGATAATCTTCAAACTGTTTTCGAATTTTGTACCTTATCAAAAATGAAATGTAATCCACTGGAATTGAAAACAATGTATCTTGTACTTCTATGAATGTCAAGTCTCATTTTTATTAGCGTTTATTTGATTCAATAACATGAAAAAATTAAAACTGACAATGAATTACATCAAAAAATAAATACGAATACAAGCTATAATTGTTTTTTTTTTCAACTGTTACCAACATTAAATTTTAAATTTCATAGGTATTGCAGGGAATTAAGGCAAACAACACATGCTAATGACATATTTGTACACGCTCGCGGCTGACGTAATAGAACAAAATTCAAAAAAATTATATGCAATGATTATAGAGGTATACTCTGACAAAAGAACCTCAATAACGTTAAAACTTAAAAATTTAATGAATTACGGTCGAATTTCGACCACTGGGCGACCACTAGTTGATATAAAAGCATGTAGTCCTGGCTACAGATACCCTTTCTGTGATGTTCCATTGCAGTGTATATTAATTTTGTGAAAGGAATGTTATATAAAATCCCAGAATATAGCTGCATATGGTCTTTCAAGAATAGTTTCCTCGCTATGAAGAGAGTACTAGAAACAAATGCTAGAAAAGCAACCACATCTACTGATCATTATGTCATCAAAATGGTTAGTCAAAAATGAAAAAAAAATCATAGGAAACTGTCTTATACTTGCATAAATCATAGAACTGAATGATCTTATACTTCCATATATACTGTTTCTGATTACATTAACCAAGTCCAATGTAAATAGGCTGACTTAAAATCACTGGTTACATCATATTTAATTAATGTGATGAAATAACATTGAGCCAACTGACATTATCAAATTCACACGTTTTCAAAACATTGACACATGGAAAAAGAAAAACAGAAGCTTGACATCAGTCATAAGAAATTGTTTTCAAGTATACAATGAATCAAGTGAAGTATAAGATATAAGACTGATATAAGTCAATCTTCAGTTTAGTCTCCCTTTCACCTGAAGACAAGACAAAACCTGCCGAGTTTTTCACAACAGTATTTCCTCAGTATGCATTCTCAATAATGTGCACGCTCCTGATATTACTATCACTGATTCTTAATGAAATACCATGCAGATCTCTTGAATGAAATGTGTTGCTGTTTTGTCATTCGGTACTTCTGATTCATAAATGAAAATGGAACCCATCACATGGTACTTGTATGGCCAAAAAAATAATAGTTAAAATAAAAACAATACACAATTTTTAAAACAATTCATTTATTATTTCTATACAAACACTGACTTTATAAAATACATCTTCTGAAACATTTCTGTCAAAAAGTCAAAAATGTAATTACTGAAAATCAAGAAAAGAAAATAAAACATGAAAAAAAAAATGCCATAAACAGTGTTAAATTAGGAGGAACAGTGTTGAGGTCTTAGGTCTTAATAAATTTTCCACACACATACTTTAAATGTCACCCATGTCAAATTTCTTTTCTCTCTTCATATATTTTTCAAAATTTAATAATGTAAATAATTAATTCTTCAACTTTACATGCAACTCTCTTTTTAGCACATTAAACTCTGGCTATTTTTATAACTGAGTCTCAAATTTTCTTAAATTATTCAAAAGCAAATAACTCGTGCAAAATATGTGGAATGAACACAACAATTTTAAGAAAATTAAATTGACAACTAGACAAAGGCAACTTCTGTATTCATACTGTGTACAAAATAATAATTGTATCCACTCAACTGCTGGGTTTGTATCTAAACACTTTTTGAAACCAAATTGATAATAATATACAACAACTATTGCTAATTAAATATTCAATTCACAGATCTTAAAAACACTCTTTTAAACAACTCTTGTATGATAAAATTAATACTTTGTTACATATGTGTAGACACAATTTAAATTCACCGTTTAAAATTTCAATTAATATACTGAATATTAAGTAGCAACTATTTTCTTGAGTTTTATGTTTAACAATTGTACAAAATAAAAGACTTCATTAATGAAGCCAATTCAATAACTGAAAATGAACGAATGTAAGTCACTAATAATAAACACTTTCAAACTGAACGAATAAAATTATGTACATCTTTCAGTTCACTCGTTCACTCTGTCACTTGGGACAAATAAAACACTGGTGCATTGTATTGTACAGTACACGTACAATTACACATAAACATTATTAAAAACAAATCATTAATGTATGTTCATTTTGCTGAACGCCGTGAGGGTTCTGATGCTGTTGGAGGTGGAGGCGGTCCTCTCTTCTCTAAATCTTCTAAGTACGCCATAACTAACTCTGTCCTTTCTTCTGGTAAATGATCCAATACTAAGTATCGTCTGTCTTTTTTCAAGATTTCTTCAAGTTCTTTCATATGAGCTTCATTTTCTTTCACCATTGATAATGACTTGTGTGTTATCAATTTTGTTTCCTGCAGTTCAATACAAACTATTAAAAAAAAGCCAGAACACAAGAAAACTTCAGAGCACTTCCAAATATAATGCTTTTTTACCATTTAAAATATATGTAAGTGGTTGAAACCGTGAGCTATACTATAAGAATGATATGAACGTTGGGAGAAGAAAAACATACACACAACACAATTATTGCATACAGTATAAATATATTCTAAATTTACAGAAGTATATTAAAACAGTATCCTAATTATATTAAAGGAGTATCCTCAGCAGCTGAGCTGCCCTCTGCAAGTCAACGGAATTTAACTATGCAAAGAGAAAAAATAGCAAACAAGTTCAACACCTCCTACTTGAACCCGAATAAATTAAATGCAGAAGTAAAAAAGAAGGAACAGCTATTCAAGAAAGAAAGAGCAATGAGCAATGGAGTTGCCCACATTGAAGACTTATTCTATAGAAAATTTGTCAAGGAAGAACTACACGAGGCCAGTAAGAAGCAGCCACGGGCTGACAGAATGATCCCCAAATTCATAAAAAATCTTGGACCCAAAGCATTAAGTATTCTTTATAACAAGTTGGGACTGAAGATATGAGTCTAGCTTCGGAGTGGACTAAAGCAGTATCATCCCAATATAAAGCCAGGGAAAGCAGAGACAAAATGGAAATCCAGTCAACCTACTGCTCTTACTTCAATACTTGCCAAAGTACTAGAAAAAAGTAGTAATGGTGCAACTGAACTGTTGCTTGGAACAGCATGAGCTCCTTGCTGAAGAACAAGCTGGATTTAGAAGCAACATGTCAACTTCAAATGTTTGTCCATTACCTCAAAAACAAGATTTCAACAGAATGTTTGCTGATGACATCATAATCTGAACATAAGCAAGTAACAAGAACAAAAATTAAAAAGCAAATCTTGAAGACAGTAAATGCTGCTCTAAACGAACTTAATTCATGGGTCTTAGAAAACAACATGAGTATCAGCAAACTGTATACTAGTTCTTCTCCCTTGAACACAACAATCTAGACTTCCAATTAAAACTAGAGAATGAATTGCTCGCTCAACAGGAGCCCCAAAACTAAATATTTAGGTGGCATGCTTAATGACAAACTAAATTAGGAACACCAAGTTCAAAGAACAGCTAATAAAGCAAACAAATCAGACTTATGAAGAGATTGGCAGTAGCCAAATGGGGGTGTAAACAGGACACCCTAAATATTACCTGCAACACATCTGTCAAAACCCATAGTGAAATATGGAAGTAAAGCTGTGATCACAGCCAACAACACATAGCTGGTCCTCCTGGAAAGAACACAGTCTAATGCTCTGAGACTAATATGTGGGGCAGTCACCACCCTTCAGCAATACACACAAAACCTCCCAATCAGGTATGAAATACAAAAACAAGTGGTGACGAACTTTCATTAAGAGCAACCTGGATTCACCACCAAACCAATGCCAAATTCTTAAAAGTTAAGAAATACCAGTCACTTCATACAGAAAGATCCTTGCACAGTTGAATATACCAATTAAAGTGGAGCCCATCAGAGACCTTCCTAACTCTCTAGCCTTTACCTCAATACCAACCCACCTCTCTCTCCCAGATAAATCAACAAAATTATTGAAAAAGGTCACCCCTTAAATAATAAATGAATAATACCCTGAAGAAGAATGGCTAATACTATACACAGAGAGATCCACAACTAAAGAAACTGGAACAGGTGGCAGGGTGTACTGCCATTTGTTTTCACATTATGTTCCAGTGGGCAGATATAAAATAAATTTCAACAGAAATTGAAGCAATACTAATTGGCTGTATAATTAATCTAACAGTCCCAATACCTACCAAAAAGCAGTCATTATGGTTGACTCTCAGGCTGCTTTTTCTCAAGCAGCATCTTCACGCAAACAACCACAGCCAGTGAAAATACACAACCTCAAACTCTAAAACATCTAAAATCTCTCAACAAAACTGCAATGCTGCAGTGGATCACAGCCTGTGTAGGGGTAAAGGGAAATAAAACTCCTAAGCTGGCCAAAAAAGGCACCAGTCCGTCTGGTGGAGAAGTGAGCTCTGGAAGTGAGCTCTGTCAAAAAACTTGTATCATGCCATTTATGAACATGGTTCATGAAATCTGTAGAAAAGAAGCAGGAGAACAGGCAAAATGGAAAACATCTGTGAACAATGGACAATCAATAAGAGAAAATCCCGGAAGACAGACGTGGCAAATTTCACATTGACTGTCTTGCAGCACATCTTGCACAAATGACAATCTATCTGTTAAATTCTACCATGGGCGCTGACCATCTCCTCCAATGCACAGGACTCAACCCTGCCTATCAGCAAAAGGCCAATCTAGCTGGACTTTATTGAGAAGCCAGAAATGAGATGGACCTTTACATATAGCCATACAGAACAGTAATATAAAATCAGCAATGACTGTTGACAGCCTGGCCTCATTGTTCTCTATGACCTTACTCATCTTTTAGTTGTTTATTACAAGCAATGGATCTCAACATATTTTGTAGTTCTGATTATTCTAATTTTTTTGTATTTTCTTTATTCTGTTATTAAAACTATTTCTTTATTCTGTTACTAAAACTATACAGAATAAAATTTTCAGTTTATCTTTGTACATTTCCTTTCTGAAACATCAATAACTTTTTAATTACCCCACTATCATATGAGAAGTCAGTATTAATGTTAAAAGAAAAAGGATACAGTGACATCATTTTATGACTTTACAACAGTCCTTACAACTTACAGAAAGATATGTCAGAAGTAATGACTGACTATACATTAAATGTCTAAATCATAGTTTTTCTGTTTAACAAACTTTGAAGATATTATGGACTGGAAATAAATAGACACTAAAATTAATGTTGTTTTAACAATACTAAGAGCAATATAAGTTTTTTGAACTTATTCTTAAAAGGCCCTAAAACACTTGTTGGGATTATAAAGGGTGTTTCATTAAGGGCTTTACAAGCATATTTATTGAGATAACTTACACAAATGATTAACATCCTATTTTAAAGCAAACCCATCTAGTTTGAGTCACATAGTGCCATAATACCTAATGCAATCACCAGAAGCACTGGCACTTCTGCAGTTCAAAATGTGAACATGTTTGCTGTGTACTTTGGTTTCATAAAATGAACTCCATGACTACAGTTCAATATAATCTTTGTATCCAGTATGGTAAGGAGCCTTCAAGTAGGCCTTACAATTTATTCTTTGCACAACAATTTTTAAGACTGGTTATTCTGTACGACTTGAAAAATCACCTGGTTACAAGTTCCTGAGCTGCTGTGAAACAAGTCAGGGAGAACCGTGCCTATAGCCCTAAGAAATCAATGCAGTGTGTCTTGTAAGACTAGCATAACCACACAAGGCCATTTGGTGCGTATTATGTAAAATGTACACTTGGAACCCTCCAAAAACTTACCATGTTACAACAAATTATTGGTGCAGATAAAAAGTTAATCATCAGAAATTCTATCAGAAAAAGGTGGATTGACTCAGAGAAGAGACTAGAAATGTGTAATCTTTAGAGATGAGTCAACATTTCACACTAGTGGCAAGGTGAACACCCACAACTGCAGAATCTGTGGTAGTGAATATCCACGTGCATCTTTGAACCATGTTCGTGACAGCCCAAAAGGGAATGTTTTTTTGACCCTCCACAAACCCACTGGCCCACTCTTTCCATAGAAAAAAACCAAAGACAGTTATCACGTATCTGGATAAGCTCAAAAATTTCTGCAATCCACAAGCTAGAAGGCAATGGACAGCTTCACTTCCAGCAAGATGGGTATGATCCCACTTGGTAACTCCAAGATTCAGGATTCTCTTGGTAACCGATCCTCAGGTCAGTGGATTGGTCATGCAGAGACAATTGCATCTCATTCCCAAGATTAACCCCTCTCGATTTTGTCTTATGGGATTTAATTAAAGATCCAATGTTTATTCTACCTTTCCCTGCCTATCTTGTTGAGCTGAGAAACTGACTTCAGATGGGATGTGCTGTAGTTGCACTGAACCAAACTGACTGCTTCATTAATTTTGCTTTAAAATAACACCTCAACTAATGCTGTAAGTTATCTCCTTTAATTTCTATACACTTTTAAAAGTAATAAAATCCTTATTGAAACACTTTTAAGTGACAACATAAAATGGTAAAAAACAAACTGGATGGAGAAAAAATTATGCAGGCATGTTCTATGACTATGATCACGATCACTGGCACATGAAATATTAAATAACAAAGGCAAATTAAAGAAACAAAAAATGAGTTGTCTGTCCTAAGTTCTAATTATGCTCCAGATACATGATAACTGTCTTTGGTTTTTTTCTATGGAAAGAGTGGATGATTTAAGAAGTTGTTAGAACTTTAATAGATAATATGGAAAAACTTACATGGTGTTATGACAGAGCAAGAATTCAAATAAAAATGCTCTAATTATGCTTTAGAATACTGACAGTCACAGAAAATACAAGTGATATGCAGAAAGTAAGTCTCCTTTTTAATGTAAGTCTGAGTATTAATGTAGTCAAGCTGTTGCACATGTGTGGCGAGTTTGTTTCATTGGCAAGGCAATAACACCATCCATAACCAATTGTGTACCGAGTAACCTTCCTTGGACAAGTGTATAATGTTGAAGAAAAATGGGACGCCTACCGCATGTGAAATTATATGCATCATTTGTTTCTTGTATATTATTACTTAACCACCGTGTTCGGGTTAAACCCCACTGTTGTATTCACTAATTTATTATGTAACTCCTTCCTCTCTTGTTTTAATGTGCCAATTTATATTGAATCTTAATTTAGTAGATGTTGTGATATTGTTAATTATATCTCCTTTATCTCTCTATTTAATATAAGGGTGTTGATGTGAGTGAAAATTATGTAGGTAGGGTGTTATTCGAAAATTCCGCTCAAGCCTATTCTGTTTTGAAGAGAATGAGAGAAATTTATATTGAATTCTCCTCTCTTTAATACCTGAGAAGTCCGCGAATAGCGCTGTGGTTCCCAGACAAGGGAAATTTGTAGGTTAACCCACCGCGTACGGTGATTATTGGTTATACTCTCTATCTATCATATTTCTTATTCACACTCCATTAAATCATACATAAATGAGAAGATATTGAAATTCTGAAATGATTCTTTATTAGTTTTTAATATTTAATGTCCAACAATATTGTTCTCTTACTTTAGATATGAAAAGGCTATAAGTCAGAAGTAATCGATTATCGATAGGTTCAAGGTTTTATATTAAATTCAGTTATGGTTTTTATAATTCTTTTAAATACAGGGCGTGAAGGTTCTTTCAACTGTTGGGAAGATCAGAAAATACATAAATAGGAATACAAGGTATTACAATATAGAGTTAAATTTTATTAAATATTTAAATAATTGTTGCTTTACCGTCCGCTGGACATCGCAACTCGATGAGGCTGTGTACGGCTAACCTCTAGTAGTGTTTGGTCAGTAGCGAATGCAGATGAAATGATCTTCGTCCGTCTTGTCTCCAAAGTTGAATAAAAGTGGAATTCTTGGTCCTTGGGTGATGTAGAAATACCACTCCTTTTGTTCACCAATGTCAGAGTTTGTGGTTACGTGCTTCGACGAACTTCGAATCTAAATACGTTTTTCTATTGGATTGTGTAAACTGCAAGTTCCAATGTAATTTGGTGGTTATTTTAGTTTCGTTTGTTTTAGAGGATTATATCTTTATGCAGGTAGTTATTTCTCTGGTTTCGTTACTTCGTTAATTTAACATTTGTTCATTATCAGGAATTTGGCAATCCGAGTTCTTCCTTTAATTTTAGTTACTTAGTATCTCGTTTTATATTATCCAATTATACAATATGGTTAATTGTTATTTGATCAAACTATTGCAATTTATCATACATTTATTGTAACTTTCTCTGTTTTTTGGTATTTTAAATTAAATCAGTTTTTTTATTGAACATCTCTCTTAGTTAAACTCTCCTCGTTCATGTCAAATTATTCAATAATCAAATCAACAAATTCTATCATTTTTTGTCGTCCATAGCAACCCTCTTTTTTTATTCTTATTCGATATTGTGTTATATTATAATCATTTCATACAGTATTCTTCCACTCATCAAAATAATCCCTTTCTAAACTTCCATTATATCCTAATATAATCTTATTTATAGCTTGTTTACTAATTCTTATATATTTTGCCGCTTTTACTCTTAGTCTGTTTATTTTAATAAATATTATTTTTCCGTTACCAAACATTATCTATCGGTATCATTGCACTATGGCATTATCATAATTTGTTTAGTTTGAGTTTGTTTATTATTTATTATTAATTATTATTAAATTCTACTAACTCATTAGATTGTATTTAGTATTTGTTACTAATTTCTTTACCTAACCTTTCTGATCTGACTTATTATATAATGTTATTGGTTGTTAGGCCTATCATTATACCTTGATCTACTTCTGAATGTAATTTGTTACTATCTGTAATATTATAGAACCTTTTATCCTTTCATGATATGGTGGTATTAAATTCCTTTGGTACCTTGTTAACAATTATAGCCTTTTTATCCATGTTTACAATTATAATCATCTTATTATCTACGTACATGTATACAAGTAATTAACTTTATAATATCTAACAACAACTTTATCTTGACCTATAGATAACACATAAAAATTAAATTAATTAATACTCAATAACTGAGTTCAACCACAGTTCTACAACGGTAAATGAATAATACATATTACTTAATTACCTGATATTCTATCAACAGGAAAACTTTCATTTGATAACACAAAATATAACATTATGGTCATGATAACAATATAACCTTATACAATTCATAACAAGTATTTTTGAGTAACTTAGGTCGTACACTATTTACTCATTCTTATCTATTTTAACAACATCAATTATTCTGAAATAGTCAACATTAGTTTTTCTTTTTACAATATGTGTCAATGTCTGTTATTTACCTCTCACTGAGCCTTGAGGTTTATTACTATTAACATTATTATATGCTTATCTTTTTTTGTTATTATTACCTTGCATTCTTATTACTTTTAAACAATTATGGGTTTATTTTCTGACCTTTTTATAAGTGTGGAAAATTAAAATATTTTCTTCCCTATTCTAATTTTATTATTTTATTTATGTAACGTCGAGGACCGCATTTCTGTTACGTTACATATGCTTCCCCTCATAAAGAAGTTTAATTTACCTGAATATAATTTGGGTCAAGTAAACTTATATCTTTTCCATGCCCTTGAATATCCTCCTTACATTCATATTAATTTCAATGGTCAATGATGGACTTCTCAATGTGACATTTTGGACTTGTATTTACCTTTTCCTATTTAATGACAATTCATTAATCATATTAACATTCTTGGCTTGTTTCTTTTAAACGTTACTTGTCAATGATTGGTCACAATAATCAGTAAAACTTAGTTTGACTTTTCTCCTATTGCTAGTTACTGCTATCAAGGCGTTTCTCCATTATTCTTCTGTCAGCTATCTTCCTTCATACCTTTTGGAATCTGATGTCATTCATCGCAGCGATTCTAATATCCCTTAAATATTCAATTTCCCTAACCTTCCCTAACATGTGAGTTGGTACAGTTCAGATAGGCACTGTTTGGCTTCATACTCTGCTGCCCACACTACACTTCAATATAGTACTGCTGGAATTCATCTACAGTCAGCTATAAAAAATATAATAATATCATAATAATCTTTTTATTTAATTAATAATAAACATCTTGGGGATTCGTTACGCTGTCGCGTTTTATATTTAATTATTCATATATTCCATCCTTCGTGATTCCATCTTATTTTCATTAACTATTTTCAGATAATATTTTTTGACAGTCATTATTTGTAACTATATTTTTGATCTTCTTGTTTGTGACAGTAATTCTAAGTATTATCTCTTCATTGGTTATTCTCATTTCCAAGAAATTCTAAATTGTAATTGCCTTAATTATCATCATTACTTAGTGTCAGTGTATTTATAGTCATTAAATTATCCATTGTTCTTCTTATTTTACCATTTTGTCTGGTCACATTACCACTAATTATGTTGACATACATTTTTTCTTGTTCCATTTAAAATTATACTGGTCATAAACAATTATTTATTTTGTTCTTCGATTCGCTTGGCATTTTGGCATGTATCTTCGATCATATTGTTTTTTTAATTATTTTGTATAAGTCCTTCTTGATATAAAATTTTTAATCTTGGGGTTTTATTCTTAAATATTTAGAATAATTTCTTTGTAAGCATATAGTAATATTTTCTTACTTCCTTTTTTAATCTTGGAGTTTTATTAAGTCTTCATAATAATTTCTTTATATACATATAGTAAGACGTTCTTACTTCTTTTTGAATTTTGTGGTTATTATTAAATCATATTGTTTCAAAATATTTAGTAAGTTGTACTTACATACTTTTTGGATTTTGTGGGTTTTTATTAAATCATATTGTTTCAAAATATTTAGTAAGTTGTACTTACATACTTTTTGGATTTTGAGTTTTTTTTTCATATTTAATATTATTTATATATTTCTTCTTTCCAATTGGTTGCCTGGTCGGTTTTCAGAAAATCAGTCCCATTTTTCTGGTTGACTACTTCTTCTTCTAACCATGGTCCATTAATTCAGGTACTCCTTTTTCTCAGATTACTGTAGTGTTCATACCAATTTTTACACTTGTTACATATCTCTCGTGTATCTGGTACTGTAACTCGGATGATACAAAGTCTACATTTAAGTCACGGTTTTCGGTCATATTTAGATCCTTTTTAATTAATAGGTATTGTATCTCATCTATTTTAACGTAATCACTCATATATGCTACTATTCCATTCTCTTTGACCTCTGTATTATTTACACAATGTTCTGCTGGTATACTCCGTATTGAAGATATAATTGATGTGGTCAGATACTCTTTGAACGTCGATATATTTAAATGATATTTAAATTTATTTAAGTTTTTTGTTATTATTCTATGGTGGTTTATTTTTGCCATTTTTATAAAGTTTTTTTCTATAATTCATACTTTTACTTAACTCCCTTCGTTCATTAATTGGGATGTTAAATGCACTAATTAATCCACCCTTCCTCATCTCCATTTCTTCTTTTGTATTGACTATTTTCTTTCTCCATATTTTCCTTATTTTCTTGATATTCTCTTCCATGGTTTGGATCTTCTCCTTGTCCTTTCTATTCTTATTTTCAGATATCAATGCATTCTGGTCTTCTCTAATTTCTGTTTCCTTGCTACTCTCTTATGTGTTCGGATTTACTATAATACCTTCGGAGGTGCTGTTTAGTGTTTCATTCATATTCTTTAAACACATCTCCATTTTTTTATTTTTCTTCTCCTTGTATTTATCTACTTTTGGGCTAAGTGTGTTAGCATTTTCAAACTTCCCCTCGAAAGTTTCTCTTATCTCCTTATTGAACTTCTCCATCTTACCCTCAATTCGCTTTAAACTTGCTTCGTTTATTTTCTCAATTCTTTCATCCATTCGCCTTAAATTCTCTTCATTTATTTGTAGGATCTCTTCCTTCATTTGTTTTATACTCTCATCGTTCCTATAAAACCTTTCGTTAATTTAAATTAAGCTTTCATTGTTTTTATCGAATTTCTCGTTCATCAGTTTTGAGGTTTCCTCCCGTTTCCTAAAATTTTCGTCTATTTTATCGAATTTTTCGCTCAAGGTTTCATTTTGTTTCCTTGAGTTTTCTTTATTTTCCTCATTTGTTTTCTTTGAGTTTTCCTCCTGTTTCCTAAATTGTTCTGTCATAAATTTCATCATTTCCTGCCAACTTGGTGCTTCTCTGGCTCCCGCTTTATCTATTTGGTCCCCTTGAGCATCTTCTTCTATTATTTCCTTTTCCGTATCCCTAATTACTTCAGTTTCTTCTTCATCGCCTGTCTGTTGTTCCATTTCACTGTCTGTGCCTACTTCTATTTCTTGTTCCGTTTCTCGTTCCTTCATCATCTTTTTAGACACTCCTCTGGTATGCATTTTTTGTCTCCAACAGTTGCCTGCTCTAGTTAAGTAATATTTATATAATTATGGTTTTACTTAACTTAAGCCCTACACTAATTGAGCGCCAATTTATTACTTAACCACTGTGTTCGGGTTAAACCCCACTGTTGTATTCACTAATGTATTATGCAACTCCTTCCTCTCTTGTTTTAATGTGCCAATTTATATTGAATCTTAATTTAGTAGATGTTGTGATATTGTTAATTATATCTCCTTTATCTCTCTATTTAATATAAGGGTGTTGATGTGAGTGAAAATTATGTAGGTAGGGTGTTATTCGAAAATTCCGCTCAAGCCTATTCTGTTTTGAAGAGAATGAGAGAAATTTATATTGAATTCTCCTCTCTTTAATACCTGAGAAGTCCGCGAATAGCGCTGTGGTTCCCAGACAAGGGAAATTTGTAGGTTAACCCACCGCGTACGGTGATTATTGGTTATACTCTCTATCTATCTTATTTCTTATTCACACTCCATTAAATCATACATAAATGAGAAGATATTGAAATTCTGAAATGATTCTTTATTAGTTTTTAATATTTAATGTCCAACAATATTGTTCTCTTACTTTAGATATGAAAAGGCTATAAGTCAGAAGTAATCGATTATCGATCGGTTCAAGGTTTTATATTAAATTCAGTTATGGTTTTTATAATTCTTTTAAATACAGGGCGTGAAGGTTCTTTCAACTGTTGGGAAGATCAGAAAATACATAAATAGGAATACAAGGTATTACAATATAGAATTAAATTTTATTAAATAATATTTAAATAATTGTTGCTTTACCGTCCGCTGGACATCGCAACTCGATGAGACTGTGTACGGCTAACCTCTAGTAGTGTTTGGTCAGTAGCGAATGCAGTTGAAATGATCTTCGTCCGTCTTGTCTCCAAAGTTGAATAAAAGTGGAATTCTTGGTCCTTGGGTGATGTAGAAATACCGCTCCTTTTGTTCACCAATGTCAGAGTTTGTGGTTACGTGCTTCGACGAACTTCGAATCTAAATACGTTTTTCTATTGGATTGTGTAAACTGCAAGTTCCAATGTAATTTGGTGGTTATTTTAGTTTCGTTTGTTTTAGAGGATTATATCTTTATGCAGGTAGTTATTTCTCTGGTTTCGTTACTTCGTTAATTTAACATTTGTTCATTATCAGGAATTTGGCAATCCGAGTTCTTCCTTTAATTTTAGTTACTTAGTATCTCGTTTTATATTATCCAATTATACAATATGGTTAATTGTTATTTGATCAAACTATTGCAATTTATCATACATTTATTGTAACTTTCTCTGTTTTTTGGTATTTTAAATTAAATCAGTTTTTTATTGAACATCTCTCTTAGTTAAACTCGCCTCGTTCATGTCAAATTATTCAATAATCAAATCAACAAATTCTATCTATTTTGTCGTCCATAGCAACCCTCTTTTTTATTCTTATTCGATATTGTGTTATATTATAATCATTTCATACAGTATTCTTCCACTCATCAAAATAATCCCTTTCTAAACTTCCATTATATCCGAATATAATCTTATTTATAGCTTGTTTACTAATTCTTATATATTTTGCCGTTTTTTACTCTTAGTCTGTTTATTTTAATAAATATTATTTTTCCGTTACCAAACATTATCTATCGGTATCATTGCACTATGGCATTATCATAATTTGTTTAGTTTGAGTTTGTTTATTATTTATTATTAATTATTATTAACTTCTACTAACTCATTAGATTGTATTTAGTATTTGTTACTAATTTCTTTACCTAACCTTTCTGATCTGACTTATTATATAATGTTATTGGTTGTTAGGCCTATCATTATACCTTGATCTACTTCTGAATGTAATTTGTTACTATCTGTAATATTATAGAACCTTTTATCCTTTCATGATATGGTGGTATTAAATTCCTTTGGTACCTTGTTAACAATTATAGCCTTTTTATCCATGTTTACAATTATAATCATCTTATTATCTACGTACATGTATACAAGTAATTAACTTTATAATATCTAACAACAACTTTATCTTGACCTATAGATAACACATAAAAATTAAATTAATTAATACTCAATAACTGAGTTCACCCACAGTTCTACAATGGTAAATGAATAATACATATTACTTAATTACCTGATATTCTATCAACAGGAAAACTTTCATTTGATAACACAAAATATAACATTATGGTCATGATAACAATATAACCTTATACAATTCATAACAAGTATTTTTGAGTAACTTAGGTCGTACACTATTTACTCATTCTTATCTATTTTAACAACATCAATTATTCTGAAATAGTCAACATTAGTTTTTCTTTTTACAATATGTGTCAATGTCTGTTATTTACCTCTCACTGAGCCTTGAGGTTTATTACTATTAACATTATTATATGCTTATCTTTTTTTATTATTATTACCTTGCATTCTTATTACTTTTAAACAATTATGGGTTTATTTTCTGACCTTTTTATAAGTGTGGAAAATTAAAATATTTTCTTCCCTATTCTAATTTTATTATTTTATTTATGTAACGTCGAGGACCGCATTTCTGTTACGTTAAAATATGAAAGGCATTAAACCAGATGAAATTCACCATCAAATTTACAATGTTTATAGAAAAGCAATATATGATTCAATTGTATAAACATGAGTACGACTTCTTAATGAAGAATACATAAATGTTCATGATGATGGATGGAGTGGGCAACCGTCTTTAGCACATGACAATATAGTGTGAGCAGTTAAAAAAAATTACAGAGATTAGACAATTCACTGTGATGTCACTATCTCTGCATTTTCCAGAAATTTCATGGTGTCTTCTCATGGGATTGTTATCTGTAAAACTAAACTAAGGGAAACTATCTGCATGCTAGGTACCAAAGATGCTTAAGGAACAACACTAAATTAAATGGCAGGGCAGTACATTAGCTTTTTTGACACCATTCAGAGAGCATATATAGTCTCTGTGACTTCCTGGGCCATATAATCACTGAGGACAAGGCATGGGTGTCGCATCCAACCTGTGAATCAAAACAACAATCCATGGATTGGAGGCACAAATTCAAAATTGGAGGCTAGCAAAGAAAAAATTCAAGTCATTGTCTTTCTCCTATAAAATCATGTGCACATACTTTTGGAACAGACAAGGAGTTTTGCTTATGGACTCCTTGCCTCAAGGACCCACTGTCAACTTGGATGTCCACTGCAAAACGCTTATGAAATTGCGTCATGCAATCCAAATGTCTAAATGAATTGTATTGATTCATTACAATGCCTGTCCACAATGCCTCTGCAATACAACATGGAACAATGTGATCATCCGCGCCATACAGCCCAGATTTTGCACCACACGATTATTACATGTTCAAGCATACTGAAATCCTTCCTTGGTGGCCAGTGATTCCATAACGATAAGAATTTCAAGCAAGCTGTTAATATGTCTTTCAAGTCACAGGTGGGAAATTTGTATGACAAAAATTTAAATTTTCTATTGTATTTATCAGTAAACAATAAGTGTGTGTATATTAAATACATCACATTATCATTAGACAAAGATTTACAACACCTGGTGTCAGGTTATGAAAAGTTCTTCAACTGTAACAGAGGTAATGTAGAAAAGTAGTTTAAAGTGTGTACTTTAAATGGCAATAAAAATGTTTTGTAAATAAATAATCTTTATTTTATTTTGTTAACCTGTTGGAACTTACTTTCTGAATATCCCTCATAAATTCATTTAATACTCTATAAATTTTCAACCACACATGAATAACACACAAATTAAATTAAGATTCAATTACAGAATATTTTTGTTTACTTTGTTTACTCCAGCTTTAACTCACAACTTGTTATGTAAAGATATACAATTTAATTTAGCGATCTATTGCAGTTTTTATACAATTGTGCTTCTAATACATTACAATTCATTTTTTTTTTAATATACACAATACGTATTTACATAAACATAATGTTATTAATCGCATACTATACCTGTAGAAGTTCACGTATATCAGCTTTGGCAGCAATCATTTTGTCTTTAATGTAGTCTTTAAATTCCCTTTCACACTTCTGAAAAAAAAAACACGTAACCAGTCAAATTTTCAAATAAAAAACCCAAATGTTTATATAAGTTCAACTACTGGTATCCATGTTGTTAAAGGGTTTATATTTAAACCACTTTATTTACATACACAAATATTTCAAAGACCTATAATACAGCCATAAAATGAGCCACGTCATAAGCATTTTTCATAGTAGCCTAAACCAGATATAACTTAAGAAATTCCTTTCCTTAACCATGTTGCAATAATTAATTTTTCCCCCTATTCATTTTATTGAGACTGGGCCACGCCCATTTATCACTTTACATCCCATAAATAATTACAAGGTGTAGGATGAGCATGCTATGATGCTCTTCTCTAAAAACTAATGACTTTGTTCTTGAGACGCCAGTCACTTGACACATTACAATAAGTCATGGCCTCATTCTATTTACCCTTCGCACAAGTTCAGTATTGTTGAGAAGATGTAGCATTTTGACTTTCTGGTGTTTATGCAGACGCTTATCAAGCTTCTTGGTGAATAGGTGAACTTCATCTTCAACTGAAGTAATCTAGTAATCTTCAAATCCCTGTGGATGTCCTCACTTCGTCTGCACTATGGGGCATTAACAATATACCTCAGTACTTTGTTTTGAAATGTCTGGATAATTTTTCTGTTACTTTTCTTTGCGCATCCCCAGAGTTTAAGGACTTGTTTATATACCAACAGCTTATTATATACAGACAACTCAGAACATCACTTCACTCCTGGAGTACATTTTTCTGAATTTCTGATCAAGTTCAGTTCTGTTCTTTCTTATATGTACTTTTCACCATAACCTGACATTGGCATGCCTAAGTACTATGGCACTGTTTTCAAGTGGTATCACTTGTTGGTTGGAAACCACAAGCAGATACTTAATTTTCCAACTGGTAAAATTAACGTGTACTGACTTTCCTTCATTTAATTTTATTCACCATTGTTTAGTCCAAGAATTAACTTTGTCAGTGGCAGATTGTAGTCTTTCATTTGCTGGTGTTTCATTTGCTTCTTCAATACTGTTACATTCTGCAATAATGGCAGTGTTGTCAGCAAAGATAGTAATTACAGGTTGTCAGCGTCTTCACAGGTTGGTATACATCATTCACATACAGCAGGTATAAAATTGGTCCTAATATGCTGCTTTTTGGAACACCAGCTTGATTTCTTTTAATTCAGAATAACAGTCTTTGTTTTACTCAGAAATATCTGTTTGAAATATAGGATTTCAGTAACTTACTGAAATGTTTTGATAAATCTCTCTCCAATTTTTACTCCAACCAATGCCAGATTTTATCAAAGGCCTGTGCTATATCCAGGAATCTGGATACTTTGGAATCTAAACTGATGGCTGGGAATCAATGTCTTCCCCTTAACTTATGTCTGAGACACTCTAAGATCAACTTCTCAGTTATCTTAGAGATTATTGGTAGCAATGAAATCGGCCAATATGATGCCTTATCACTTGGTGCTTTACCAGGCTTTGGAATCATTATTATCTCTTACACTTTCCATTGTGTTGGTATATAATGTAAGCAAAATGCTGCATTGATCAAGTGTATAAGCTTGTTAATTCCTTTTTCTGGCATCTTTCATTATTTGCCTGGTTATCAAATATCAGGTCATAGCCAAGAGCTTTCTTGAATTTAATTTTTATATTTTGTATCAACTTCACTTGCTATTTTTTTTTTTGGATTTACTACCTTCAAGTTCGTCTCACATCTATTATTGGTTTGAGGCAAGTATTCATTGCTGTTTGTGTGGGGTGTGGCTGAAAAATGTTAGCTGAATGTTCTGTAAACAGTTTAGGTTTTTGAATGTCATGTCCAACTCTTTGTCATTCTTGTAAATTGGTGGAATATGCTTTTGTGTCTTTTAAATATTTATTTGTTTTCCTTAAAGAGTACTCTGTTTCTTTATCATCAGACAGATTGCTAAGCTAGTAGGCTAGTAAGACTTTCATTTTTTATCTACGAATTACTTGTTTAACTGTCCACAGAGTTTACTCAGCAGCCTTTTGTCTTCTGGTGACCTTGTTTGCTACCACCTTCTTCTTGCCTTTCTTTTTTTCTGTAACCATTTCTGTAACTTATTTGCAGTAATTAAGCCCCAGTATTTTTGATTTAAGAATGCACATGTTATTCCATGCTGCCTGTTGTAAGCCAGCAATGAATTGTCCTGCTTCTTTACCAAGCTCTTCTGTTGTTTTTAATGGTACATGAACCTTATTAGTTATCAGAGAAGGTTGCTCTTTCATGATTACTATTTCACTTATTGTTAAAATGATGCATGTGTAGTATGAAAGCCAAATTACGATTTTCCTCCATGCAAGTACAGTTGCAAGATACTTCCTTCATTACAAAGAAGTCAATCAACTCAGAAACCTTTTTTATGTCAGTATGCCAGTTGTCTTCATAGTGTTTTATATTTTCTTGTACTAACACAGTTGATCCTCCTTTCCCTATTTTGTCTAGTCTGATAGTATGATAAATTTTATATCCTTTTATTTTGGGATACGATTCTCCGACTAGGTGTGTTTCTGAGATCATGCACATATCTATTTTCTGATCCCAAAGAAACACCTCTATTTCATCGATTCTCTGCAACAATTAATTAGCATTCCATGCTGCTTTCTTAGAGCTTGGGGCATTATTATTACTTTTTGTTAGCAGCTTTCATGTTGCTGCCTTCTAGTTTACTGATTCTTTTGAGAATCATTTTATTGGATTTCTTTTGTTCTTCACGCTGTCAAAATATTTTGTTGTGGCTGGAGCCTTTGTTTTTCTTTTCTCTGCTCTAATTTTTTATCCTTAAGAGCTTCTGCATATACCTTACCTAACGTCACCTGTTTGTAAACAGTTTTGTTTTAAACATATGTTCACTTCTTACTTCCTCCTCCTGCATATCTGCTTTGGGATCAGATGGGCTTCTGATAGTCATTTTTTTATATATAGTGTTATCTGATCCTTTGCAGTTTCTTAGCTACAGAATATTCCTAGTAGCTAGCTGGTTGGGCTCTCCACAATTGGCACACTTTACTGTTTCATTTCTCTTTTTGATGCAATTCCTTGTTAAGTGCTTTTCAGCACATTTGACACATCTTCCCTGTCTGTTACAGTATTTTTGAGTGTGTTCATACATTTGATACATTTTTTTACATAGTGAATTAAGGTAGATCTTTCAACCCTATGATGTTATCAATTTTATAAATTTGTTCTAAGTATGTCTTCTGTCAAAAGTCAGTATGAAAAGAGGGAGATTTCTTTTAAATTTCTTAAAAAAAAGACACCTCTTTCTTTTTTTGTATATTTGTTACATCTTGAATTTCAAATTTCTTGCGCTCAAAAATTTCTCAATTTTTTCAGGTTAGCATTCTGGGTATAGTTATCTTTCCAGAATAGGCTATATTTCGTTACCTTAATAGGTGTTTTAACATTTTTGTCTTCATAGGTGAAGTATTTCTATCCAACTTCTGTCACTTGGTTTCTAAGGTATCTATATGTTCTTCACCATTTTCTACACCGATTTTACAGATGCCTCCTGCCAAAAATGCAACTGTAGATTGAACATTCACTTTATTTAATGTCTTTGCTATGTCATTATGTGTCTGCTCAGTTTTCCGTAACTAATAGGGTGAATTTCCCATAATTGATGGTGAGGGGGATAATTTTCTTTCCTTGTTTTTTCTGAACTTCGTTGTTTACTTGGTGACAACTGAGGAGGTACTACTGGAGACATAACAGTTTTTAGTTTTTTACTTTCTATTTTTCTTTCCTCTTCTAAAATCCATTTAGCTTCATTGCTAATTCTTCTCTGTCTGTGAAACCAGATTTAACTTAAGAAACTTTTTTTTTTTAAAAAAACCATGTTGCAATAATTAATAATTTCTTATATAATTAAACATAAACATCCATACCAGACCCTCCCTCATATACCATAGAGAATATTAGAGTTGTATGTGCTCTTTTGCACTATAGTATGTACATGTTGAGTGACGTAGGAGAAAATGTGACTGAGCAATAGAAATATCTAGATTTAACCTGCTAAATAATTACAGCTTAATTATATTACAGTACATAAAATTTTAATTAATTTCTCAATGTTTACAGAAAAACATAACAAACAAAAATTCAAAACACTGATAAAATAAAAACCTCATCCTGCTGAATTTATCTCATATGTATATAAATATCATAGTACAAACACATAACACACAATTTTCTATAAAATGTATCTGATCTTAGATGTGTAACATGGCAGTGCTATCCACTTTCTCAATTCACAATTTAAATAACCTTTAAACTTTTGCTGGTCTCTTTGTACTTGTTTCGTACAAAGTGTAGCTGCCTACTTCGAGAAAACCACAGACTTGTTAAGGAAAAATGATATGTTTTAATTAAAAAATCCACCTGTATTTTTCTTATTTAAAAAAGCTTGCTTTAAAGCAGCCAACTACTCCACATTAAGTAAAAAACATTCTGGACATTTCACTACTTAGTGTTTTCTGCAAGTGACCAGTACTTTCCCAAACAAAATGAATTTTGCAAGTTTTGTTAATACCGCTTTTCTCCTTCTGCCAGTATCTTCCAGGCTACTATAAAAAAAAAATTACTTATGAAACAGCTGTATTTGATATGTATGTGAATTAGACACTACCTCATCACGAGTTTTATGATCATACCACACACAAAATTTAAAAGTGAACATAAACACACAAATATTTTTACCTTTTCACTGGAAGAAAACTTGCTGTATCTTGGGTCATCTTTAATTAATTTTCGCACCTCTTTCCAGCTGCTAGACAATGTTACTTCTGGTGTTTCATTTAACAGCTCCCTATACACAATAAAACATAATATTTACACTTAACATAATATACACTTGCACAAAGTCATGCTGTTACCAATAACTCGAATACAGTTACCTATCTTGATATTGCACAATTATCCTATTTAATTAAACTCACAGATTTCTGTTACTATTCTTGCGATTAAAAATATAATCCTTTTTTTTTTGAATTATGTAAAGAAAGGTCAGCATTGCAGACATAATATCTTAGCGTAATGACAATGTGGTGTATAATGTTATGAAAGAGAGCTTTCCTAAATAATAACTAATAATTTCCAGTATATCAATGTTCACTGGGCATAATAACTTTTGAAGAGGTCGCCATTTTGAGGTAATCCAAGCTTTTTTATTTGGAGAACTGAATTATTTTTTTAAATTCCTATATTTTTTGAGAGATACGAGAAATTCAACATTTTTAAAAAGCTATATCAAGAGGTTTGTCATTTAGTTAACACGTACATCTTACACACCATTTATTCTCATACGGACCAAACAATAAAACAATACTGTATAAACTTTTCCAATTCTTTTTTTATTACCAGAATACTAACATGTTACTGTCAGTGGTGTACGCAGAAATCAGTCGGGGGGGGGCTTGAACCTTAGCAGTCCATATATTACCCTACTCTTCTACAACTTATAGTATAAGGTACAGTTAATGG
Source organism: Magicicada septendecula (assembly GCA_034769895.1). Lineage (NCBI taxonomy): Eukaryota > Metazoa > Arthropoda > Insecta > Hemiptera > Cicadidae > Magicicada > Magicicada septendecula. The sequence continues at coordinate 189,750,983 of CM068367.1, forward strand.
TTAAAATTTATTGGTAGGCATATTATTTTAGTAGGTTTCACATTTTCTATATTAAAAATGTATTATTTGTGATTGGGAGACTTACGTCTCATTCTATTTTTTAATCAACAATTTTAAAAACAATACTTTTTTCTTTCTAAAACTAAATATTTTTAATAGATTATTTGTTTATTGTGATATTTAACAACACATTCATTTTACTTCAATTATACATTAATATCAGTAGCACTGGGAATAAAGTTTTGCAACGTTGGTATTTAACAACTATATATTTCAAATGACTTGCTAATTAACTAACTGTGCCAATACGAAAAACAGTTTTTCATTAAACTGTTATACTTCTTACTGTTATACTATTTTACTAATACTTTATTAATGAAAAATTACACAAGTGAATTAGCTGAATTCTTACAAAATTAACAGCAGTATTTGAAAAATGAAAAAGAAACAATGTACAGTAAATAAGAATCAAGTTAACTATTAATTTACAATAGGTAAAGCATTTGTGTCCAAGCCAAGCAATTTGTAATTTAAAAAGCCAAGTCCATTCTCCTATTTCCTTGATTGGCAAATCGCTCAACAATATCTTCAAGAGAGATGTCGATTTCCCTATGAATATTGCGCGAAGCTAGCCCATTAAGCCCTGTCTCCGATGTTGTAGACCTCAGCCATGTCTTCAACCGCCTCAGAGAAGGAGCGTTCTGGCTCAGCTGACGTTACTGGGAGTACACACAGTACTTCTTAAATTTTTCGAACATTGGGAAATATATCTGGATTGCAAGCTTGGAGAGAAGTCAGAGCTGTGTCTGGAACATTCATATCTGCTTCATCCACCCATTTCTGCTTCAAGTTTAAGTTCCATCTTGGAAATGTCAGGGTAAATGATAGAGGCAACAGACCGGTTGATATCTTGAGTAGTAGCCTTAATGATGAAATGAGGCATAAATACTTGAAGATGACAAATTTTATCAAACTCAGGTCCGAAACAAGTTTCTAATTCAACAACGCACTGATCAACAAAAGGAATATATAAATTTAGCTCGTAGAGTTGTTTCACCCGCAATTCCTGGCCAGCATTTGCTCTATGTGATTGATATGTGATAACAAGGATACTGGAATGATTGCATAATTACACCTTTTATTTTACAGGAAATTTGTGGTCAGCCATACTTTCAGTGTAATTTTTACAAATAACAGCATTGGTCTACTTCAGGTTACCATCAATTTGAGATTTATATTGTAATAATAAATTACTAATGTCTGTTATTTTACGTAATAATGAAGACTCGTTTTGTGAAAGAACATTTGTGTCAGAACAGCCAGGAATTATAGTTTCACTACTTTCAGAGAATTCAGAAACAAGCCCGGAAACATTGTTGTTATTACTACAAGCCTAACTAACACAAGTATCTTGCTGAGACGGTGTAGAAGTTGACAAAGAACATGTAGGCCTTTCTGCTACACTATCACACTTCGCTAATTTAGTTTTTGTTACAAAGAAACCCAAAGTTCTGACTTTCCTTTTTGGTACTTTTGTCTTGTCATCAAGTTTGGACTTATTAGTCTCATCTTAGACGTAACAAACAATCAAATAATCACTAATAAAACTACAAAAACGGCAGATTTAATAAACACCGTACTGCCAAAGAAACACAAACGCGACAATGGCGGATGATGACAGCAACGTGTGTACGAGTGGTGTAAGTATCTCCTGAACGACTACCTCCGATCACTGCAAAATAGAGAACATGTGGAAGCTTGTAGAGGCTACCTCTCACCTGTGACACTCGTGCAGGAAATTTCTGTTCGCACGAGCACACGTGAAACTCAAAATTTTGCACGCACGCTGTGGAGTGCGTGCATGCTTCGAAGGGCCTGCACGCCGCAGGCAGGCGTGCAGGATTTGGTAGGTAGGTTAGTTATGTTTATACGTTCGGAAAATATGATACATTTTAAATAAAATACTATTGTTTCTAGAAAGTTTTTATAATAATATATACGATTCTATTTTTTAAATAAAAAAATTATCCAAAAATTTCGTATAAATGTAAAGTGTTTTTAAAGTATTTTTTTTATTATTACAGTGGCATTATTCAAGATACAGCCATCACCTGAAACAGCTATAGAGTCCCTGAATGATGCTATACTGAAATCTGCGCTATTATGTGTACCAAGGGGTCAAATAAAGGGTTTTCGACCGTTCTGGAATTAAAGACTTTCATCCCTCAAGAAAACAAGAGACTCTCTGAGAAGGAAAGCAGAGAAATCTAAAGACCTATCTGACTGTATCCAATTACGAAAATCCCAGGCCATACTACGTAAAGAAATTAAGCAATCTAAAAGATCGGCATTCAAAACCTTCCTATCAGAGCTAGATTTCCGGTGCGATGGAGCAAAAGCACACCGTTTTGTCTCAAGGCTAAATAATGACACTGAAGCCAGAGGACAACAACCTTTCAAAAACGGATTCAATCTTACCACAGATCCCCAAAAAATAGCTAACACCTTTTGCAAGTACTACGCAAATACAAGCCGAACCCGAAAGACAAGAAACGAACACAGAGACCTGAATAAAAAACCTCTAATGCAATGCCTCAACAAAAAATTTGCCTAAGCGATTTTGGCCTCTCCGAACTTGAATTTGCACTATCAAACACAAAGGGCAAGAAAGCAGCAGGAGCCAACGCAATCTACCCAGAGCTCCTAAAAAATCTTGGTAACAGCGAAACTAGCCTTGCTCAATCTCATTAATCTAACGTGGAAAACACGCGTCCCCCAGCAATGGAGGAAAGGGGAGATTATACCTATTACCAAGAAAGGAAAGCCAAGTGATACACCTGAGGGCTACCGCCCCATCACATTAACAAGTGCTAGCTGCAAGGTTGCCGAAAGAATGGTCGTGCGGCGTCTGAACCAGTTCTTTGAAATGAATGCGGTTATTGATGAATGCCAAGCAGGTTTCCGAGCGCACCGATGCACGATGGACCAGGCCGTCTACTTTGCAAAAAGTGTTAAGGATGGGTACTACAAGAAAATGTCTTCCCTGGCAGTAATGGCTGACCTAAAAAACGCGTACGACTCTGTCTGGAGACCCATGTTACTTCACAAACATGCTATGAGTGGCGTCGCAGGTAACCTTTTTAACTGGATAGCGTCCTTCCTGAGTCAAAGACAAATTCATGTCCGCTATAATAATTGCCTTTCAAAGTACCAAATTCAACGCCAAGGGCTACCCCAAGGTGCCATTATCAGCTGCAGCCTATTTAACCTTATGGTCAGCGACATTCTGGTGGCTGTTCGGTGTGTGCCAGGAGTACAAGCGCTCCTGTATGCCGATGACCTTATCATCTGGGCAACTAGCAGCCATATCATGGGTCTTGAAGCAACTATTAATAGTGCACTTGTTAAACTAGAAGAGTGGGCCAAACTAAATGCCATGACGGTAAACACCACCAAGACGACATACCAACTTTTCTCTCTATCAACAAGGCGGCCTACGGTCAATCTGCGCTACTGTGGATCGGAACTCGAAGAAGTGAACATATCTAAATACCTGGGTGTTAATATAGACACCAGAATGACGTGGAAGCACCATATAGAACAGTCTGGAAACAGTGTGTCTAGGCGCTGCCGGCTACTTAAAACGACTCACTACGACTACATGGGGAGCAAATCAAGATGTTCTGACAACTGCGTATAAGAGCTACATTCGGCCGCTATTGGAATATGGCGCAGAAGCAACTATTACTGTCTCCAATGCAGCATGCCAGAAACTGCACTTGGTCCAAAATGCGACCCTTAGAACGATAACTGGTGCGCTGAAATCAACTATACTTGCCATGGAGTCACAACTGCAAGTCGAACCTATCCAAGTAAGACGGGAAAAGCTGTGCCTCATATCCTGGGAGAGATGTAAAAGAGCCTACCAACAACGGTGGAATAACTATAAAACAGCGGCAGAAAGGCTGAAAACTCAGAAATGCCCGATTGCGATCTATGAAGAACTCCAACGCAAATACGACATTGAACCAAATGAGGCAGCACCATTTATATGTCACTGTGAATTCTTTAGCCAACTCCCAAATGCTAACCTGAAACTCGTCGACCATAATAAGACAAAAACAGAGTCGAATGAAGCCGAGCTTCGTCAAGCAGCCTTACACACTGTACAAAAACGTTTTCCTGCTGAGCAGTGGATACGAATCTACACAGACGGATCCTCTATACCATCTACAGGGGCAACAGGGGCTGGTTTCTACAGCTCTCTATTTGAAGGCCACCTCGCTGTAGGAGGCCGCCTAAGCAACTATGACGGAGAGGTAGCAGCCATAAAAGCAGCATCTATTGAGCTTGCCAAGATCTCACCACCTAACAAAGCCATCTTCCTCATAGACTCAACTGCAGCGATTCAAAACGTGACCTCAAATGGTGACACAAACTGCTCCCTGACAATTGAGTGTAGGCGAGAACTGCAGAACCTTGTACAATTAGGCTGGCAGATTGAACTGCAAAGGGTAACCCAGCCATGTCAACATCATGGGAAATGAAAAAGCCGACATCCTCGCCAAAATGGGCGCAGCACTGCCTCAGCCGGAGACCCCCAGCTCATATGCATCTGCGAAAGCAAGAATAAACTGCTCAATAAGCCTATGGCTAAAAGAAAAACAATTAAGTGCCTGTGTGGGAAAAAGATGGGCAACATTGGTTATGGACGGCCCCATCAACAGAACTCTACCCCGAGCAACTAGTGTTGCTCTTTTTAGTACTACAACTGGTCATGACTACCTGGCCTCCCACCTGCACCGCATCGGCGTGTTGTCGTCTCCTGAATGTGTTCTCTGTGGATACGCTTCCATGAATGCGGATCACCTAATTACATGTCCAGCCTTGCTCTCAGACACGCAAGTCCAAGACGAAGATGATACGGCAAGGCTCTCACGTCTCTACTGGTCAGCGCGCCGCCTAATGGCCCAACAGCCAAGGGTGGGCGTTGGCTAGTAAGTAAGTATTATTCAAGATATGAAATTAGGAACATTATTAAACTTTTCGTTTTATTTATCGACTGATATAAAAAAAGTGCTGAATTTAACTTAAGTACTAAATAATATTTTTATGAAAAAGGTTTATATACTTATTTAAGTTTCATAAAAACATTATTTAATACTTAAGTAAAAATTCTTAGGGTTCACTGGTAGTAGTGGCCGGTGGCATGTCACTAGTTAACGTGTGTGTGGCCGCACCTCTGTGCCGTCAAATGAGAGCGCGAGCGAGAGAAAACAGGTAGCTTACTGAATGTTACACTCAGCGTAATACACCGCTCAATGAACTATAAATTATAACTGAAGTAATAATTGTTATTATAAACTACTTATTTTGTTAGTATTTATATCCCCGTCCAAATCCGCCGAAATATGCAAATTTGTAATTTTAAACGAGACCTAAGTAAATTAAGGAAGTGCATATTACATTTTTGCGGTTGCCCCCCCCCCCCCCCCGGTTTGAGCCCCCCCTGCATACACCACTGGTTACTGTATAATAGATAAAGTTGTGTATTATATTTTTTCCAGGTAAGTTACAACATTTGCCGTTTCCAGGATAGGAGCAATTCAGCACTTGGCTGTATCATGAACATCTTCCCCTATATACTGTCCACCATATAGCCATGCTCTTTAACTCCATGGTCCTTGGTCTCTGTTGGTGCTGCAATATTAGAATCTATCTTTGTTGTTTCATTTATGTCTCTGTTTGGCACATGTTGACTTTTCAATAATCTGCAACTTCTTAATATATCAATTTCTAAGACCAAGATCTTTTTATGTTTTTTTTTATTTTCCACACTTAGCACTTGTATAGCTGTCCAAATATCCTTTCTCATCCTTTTATTACACCAAATTCTATTAATTTTGTATAGCTCTTTATTATTATATATATAAACTTTCACATATGAACTTACTTTGGTTATCACTTCCCCATATGTTTCAAGGTGATGTGCCTCTTCCTCAGTGGGAGTAAATACTGAAGCTCTTTATTCTCGACTTATATGATTCTGTCTCTCTCACAATTGGTAATTCACATTTAGTTATAGCACAGTGCGGTTACTTAAAATATTTAAACTTGCAGTTTTTAATGTCTCTTTTTACGTCTCCTTGTTTTCCTCCACCTACCAGATATTCTGTTCTCCAGACTCATTTCTAAAACCCATTTTCTCTATATTCTTGTAAAAAATTTATTTTGGCATTATGTTAGCATGTCATATACCTGGCTGGCATCTTTCTTACCTGCAGCTAAGATTACCTGGTAGTCAGCAAACAGTAATATATACAGGTAAGACTGATCTGTTTGTACTCCCATAGCTTTATTTTTGTCCACTGTCTCAGATCAAAAGAGATTAATATTTTAAAATGATTAGGTGACACAAATCATCCCTGAAGCAATGTTTTGTAGTTTCAAAGCATGTTAACACATCATTTTTACTGAAGCACATTTCTTCTATTCTCCTGTTACTTCAGTCAGTCTTTTCCAGTACTTCTATTAACTTATTTCTTGGCACCATATTACAAGTGTTTTTTTTTTTTAATACTAAGTGAATTTCTAAGTTTCTTACCAACATAGAAATACCATTGTTTCTGTTTCTTCATATTTTATAGAGATAATCTGAAAACCACTTTAAAATCATGTGATTCTTTATCTATTCTCTTTTCCACAGTCTGCCCATATAGCGTTCCACAAAAAACCTGTAACACTTATTCCTTAATAATTAATGCAGTATTCTCTGTTGGCTTTTTATATATTGGAGAGTAGCCATGCTGCTACTCTCAAGATATGACTTGCATCATTAAATGTACGAGGGAGGTTCAAATGAAAACCTTAATTATTTTTTATATGGAATTTTATTAAATACAGAAGAAATATAAGTACCTAATTACTCAATATAGCCCCCATGGCGTGCAATGCATGTATTCCAGCACTTCGGAAGTGCGTGGATACCTCTTAAAAAGAAGTCTTTTGGTTGCGACTTTAGCCACTCGTGCACTGCATTTTTCACCTCATCATCGGATCGGAAAAGCTTGCCTCCCATCGAAGAGTGAAAATCACTGCGGGCGAGGTCTGGTGAATAGGGCGGGTGTGTAAGACACTCAAATTTTATATCATGGACTGTGGAAACAGCTGAACAGGCAGTATAGGGTTGGGCACTGTCATGAAGGAGCAAAACACCTGAAGTCAGAAGTCCATGTCATTTACTCCTGATCGCAGGGCGAAGTTGATTCTTGAGCAGAACTCCATACGTAACACTGATTACTGTTGCTACCTTGTCCATGTAGTGTTCAAAAATTACCCCTTTTTCATCCCAAAAGAGAGAGCATGACTTTTCTTCGTACTCATTGGGTGCGATATTTTTGGGTTTTGGCGACAAGCTATGGCACCATTCCTTGTTCGCTCTCTTGGTTTCAGGTTGGTGATAGCGGACCTAGGTTTCATCTCCTGTAACAATTCTTCCTAGGAATCCATCACCTTCAACCTGCAAAAGTTCCTCACAGGCATCAACACAACGGTGTTTCAATTCTGCAGTCAACTGACATTGCACCCATCTCGCACACACTTTATTGAAATGCAGCACATCATGGACAATATGGTGTGCTGAACCAACACTCTAATATCCATAGTGGTGGCTATTTCCTTCCAAGTGACATGTCGATTTTCCTTGATAATGTCTTCCACTGCAGCAATGTTTGCTGATATCACTACTCGATATGGCTGGCCTGTTTTTAAACAGACGTTATGCCGTTTTTAAACTTCCTACACCATTTGTACACCTGTTGTAGGAACAGACATGAATCACCATACTGTACTTTCATTCTGTGATGGATTTCAACATATTTCATATTTTCACTACTCAAAACCTTCTCTGCTTCTTTGTGTAGTGTTCTTGCATCATGCTGCCATCTATCGGTCATTTATCGGACCACAAGTTATCACTGTTGCCACTTAAAAATCACTCGTGCCACTTTTTGAATCTTCATCACACTTTTAAGGTTTTCATTTGAACCTCCCTCGTATTAATAAATATTAATTATTCATAGTATGTGCATTCTTTTGATTGAGTGGAACCGTATTTTACCAATTTCATTTACCAACCAAGCTTCCAGGGACCTCAGCTTTATTTTTAATTTCATAAAACTATTACTGATTAAATATAGATAAATTCTTATATACAAACTTCACACTATTATTTCTGTTTCATTGGTATTACACACATTATTCATTAGTCATATTATTACACAACTACATTATGTTTCTTTAAAATCTGGAACCCATAAAATCTTTGACAGAATAAAAAAAAGACACCACTTTCAATCTACTAAGATGATATTTAATATTTTTAAACTAATATTTTATTTTAATAGTTTATTTATTTATTTTATTTTAATATTTTAGTTTTAAACTATCAGTACCTGAACTTCTCTTTTTTCTTCTTTGAAAGCTGTTCTATATGTTCCATGAACAGCTTTTCCTTCTCATCTCTATCCAACAATTCAGCTAACTCCCAGCGATGATCTTTTCTCAACTGTCTTTTTGCTTCACGCCAAACTAGTTCTGAGTTACGCACCTATTATAAAACAAACATTAAACTTTATGTGCTTACAAAATCCATTGGTGGCTATATATCATCAGAAAGCATTTTGTACTATTTTTTTCAATGTTAACTACAATATTGTGCACTCACTTGGCTAACAAAAGTGTTTATTTCATTATAATTGATGTAACAATCAGTATCATTCTGTTATTTGGTGTTCTTATTTACATGTTATATAACTTGATACTGTTACAACACAAAAAGCCACCCCAATACCAGGGAAAAAACTATGAATCAACTATGTTTAACTAATGAAAATAAAATGACTATGACGAGACTATGACTATGACTATCACTTATAAAAGTGACTGACTCAATAAAATGAAATAAAATGAGAAGGTAGATGAAAAGGAAACAAACAAAAAATAAATAAAATAAAATGAGAAGATATAAAGACACAAACAAATGATAAAGAAAAGGAAATGAGAAATATTAAACTCAAATGATAATGAAAAAGAATCAAATAAATAATAAATGTAAATGATAATTATTAAAATCAAATAAAGTAAAGACAACTAAAGTCCACTAACCAAAGAAATAGAGATTAAATGTTGTTAATAACTCTATAATGATATGAAACTTGGTAACAGTATAACTAACAATTATGAATAGAGTAATAAAAAAACTCAGAAGTGAGAGACAGGTAGGGAGTGAACATAATTAAGTGAGAAAAGAGAAATTAATGTTAGGTAATACCCACTAATAACACTCAAATACCATAAATAAGTGCAAAGTGCCCGTGTAAACCCGAAATAAATATAAAACCCTACAGATAAGTATAGACACCTAAAAACCAGTGATAAACGCTACAGTTTAATGGTGAAAAGTGCCAGAGAGTAAGAACATTATTGTTATTAGAATTAAGAGTGATTGTAGATTAGAAATTTCAGGGAAAAAATCCCATGATGATTCAAAAGATTAGTGTTACCATGGTTAGGTAGAAAAGAAAATATATAGTAAGGAAAGTGAATGCAAAATAAGTAAAATATCCTATGTTCAAAGGGATAATTAGTAACATAAAATAAATGGTGTGATAATGTTAGTCACCTAAATAGTTAAGAATAAACAAAATATAAACAAGATTAGCATAGTAACTGTTAAAAGATTTGTTCAATTAAGTTTATGAGAAGGAATATGGCTGGAAAAAGTATACAGACCATAAACCCAGATGTTATGTTATGTTTTATAAATAATAGTAAATAATAGACAAGTTATAAAAAATGGCAATATAAATAAGTAAAGAGATGAATTCTTACAAACCTAATAATACTGGAAAAGCAATTAGAAAATAATAGACAAACCATGATTGTGTAAGGTAATGAGAACATACAATTATTATAAAACAACCCAAATCAATTCAAAAAGTAAACAAGTCATAAGTGACACTAAGTACAATATATGTAAAGGCAAAATAATCTTTAATTTGTGTAAAATAAGAAAATATAGCCAATGACTACTTAAGCCTATGAAATGCCTAACTGTATAAAACCAAAATCAACAAATTGTAAGAAATTAACTATTGTATTAGAAAATCCAGGGCAAGTAACTAGTTAAGTAAAATTAGTGAATCATATTAAGATGTAAAAGTTAAATTAAGAACATAAAATAAGAAAGAAATGTAATTACATAATATTAACATTATTGTCAAAACAATAATACATAAACAAACCCAGCTTTGTGGGATATCAAAATGATCTTTAAAAGAAAATAGGAACAGTTGTGATAATATCTCATACATAGAAAAGAAGACAGAAGTATAATAGCAATCAGAAGATATTTAGTCATTTTGAATAAAAATTCAAATATCATAACAATAGACTTAAATTATGAACAGCCAATGAGAGACAGACAGTTGCCATAACAACCGAACGTTATTTATTATTATTCCGTTAAAAAACAGTTAGTCCATTATTGAAGCTCAAGACGAATAGACGCCAACCCGTAATCAACTCAATTTTAATTTAAAATAAAAAAGTAATCAAAATTAATAACATGAAGATGAGCAGTCTGATGAGGAACTAGTCCATCCAATCGAGGCCAGAGACCAGATTATTAAATCCCAAATTAATAATTTAGACCAACTTATCCGAAAAAGACGCCGGGCATAATTAAATTCACAAATGATGGAAGAATGATGACCACGAGAACCCAACCTAATTCGAACTGAATAATTATTCACCTTAATTCAACAGATTTGATAAGTATTGCTGAATTACCCGAATTTATGGAATAAATTCTTATTAACTTTTTCTCACAACACTATTAACTCTCACTACGAACTGATAATCAAATTTCTTTCAAGGATTAATTAAAAAATAAAACACTAAACTTGTATGAAACCAGAAAATAACCTGGATAAAAATTACTAACTTTTAACACACTTTTTAAAACTTCAGGAACGAATTGTAATTAAACCTTATAGTATATAAGTACCATCAATGTAAGGTAGTGTACTTTATTGTAATCATTACTAATATTTTTTCGTAACCATAAGAACTCAGAATTCTTGAACGAAATTAAAATAAACTTTTGGTTGATGCCATGTCTAACTAAATCGTTCTGAATCGTTCGCCAACCTTGGGAATTAATTGTCTTATTATTGCCGGAGCAACTTTGTTTAAAATCCAAATATAATTTTGTATAATATTGAATAACAACTAATTACAAGTTAATAAACTAGTAGAGTTGTAACCACCGTTCTTATTTCATAGTAAATTGTATTATATGATTTGTGTACATTAGCGATGAGCGAAAGTGACGGTAAGCGCTAGACGTCGGGAACTCGGCCAACTACCAGCGATATTAATAAACCCGCAAGTGGCGGGAGTAATTTGAATCAACCATACAGTCTAGAACGACCGCTCAGTCGTCCTATTTTTTTAATTGTTTTCAGTTTAAACAATTTGGCGCCACCCGGGATTTACTATCACATGTCAAAGGACAGGTAAGGTTCACACTCGCGAGTACTGGTAATTCGTGAGATCGCGACGGACATCGTCAGCATAAACGTAAAGTAACGACTACAACATGTGAGTCGAACACACGAAAAACACTTTTACAGAGCACATACAGAGCTCCTCGTTACAAATTAATGACCACAACTGTGGCTTTAAGGAACGCAAAGATCACGTCGTTACAAACTGGCGACCAACTAGTGTGGCTAGAATTAAAGACTAGCGGCGGTTACCAAAAATTATGAAACACTCCATGATCACCAGGGGAAAATCTAAGAAGAGGACTGAGGATACCGACGAAGAAGAAATGGAAATGATTGAGGAAATGATCAAAGAGGAGGCCCAAGGGGACCAACCAGACAACCCAACCCAACCAGACCCTGAATTAGAGGTAATAATTGGCAACCAACCGGAGAAACCAATTCAAGATAGTGAAAGGGAACAACAGGCGGGAGATCATGAAAAAGCAAAAGGAGGTCCGAGCATGCAAGACCTGATGAATTTCATAGCCAAAAACTCAAAGAAACAAAATGAGGTGTTGAATAGAACAATAAACAAAAACCAGGAGAAAACTGATGAAAATTTTAAGAAACAAAAGGAAGAAACTCAAGAACAAAGAAAGGAAGACGGGGCTTTCTAAGACAAAACAACGAAGAATTAAGGAAACAACTCAAGGAGGACATAGAACTTCTGAATAATAAGATGGAAAGCAACCATGAAGCCTTGAAGTGAAACCAAGAGATCCTAGAAGAGAAGAGTGAGGAGTTGAAGAGACAGATCAAGAAAGATCTGGAAATATTGAATAATAAGATCGAGAATAATAGTGAAACACTCCAACGTCAAATGAAGGATATCGTGAAGAAGTCAAACAGACAAAAACGGGGATGAATAAGAAATGGGAAGAAACAAATTACCAAGCAGATCAACTTAATGAAACATTAGATAGTAGTTTCACACAATTGAATGAAACTCTAGACAGCGCTTCTGAAGGTATCAATGAAAAAATAAGAAATAAAGAAGACTCAAAGGCATGGTTAGCTGAAAATAAAAGTAACAAAAACAAAGAGAAAATTAAGCACATAGAAACCAACCGTAGAAGAGTAAAGAAGAACCAAATAATTAAGAAGATTAAGAAAACAAAAGATGTAGGAAAAATATGTAAAAAGAAACTAGTAAAAACAAGAGAAGAATTGGAGATGATGAAGAATGGACTAATTAATGTGTTTAATCTACCAATTACCGACCATAGTGAATTAATGGATTATAAAGATTGTAGGAGAACTCTAAAAGAAATTATACGTAGAAGGGATTCACAACAAACCAGTGAATAAAAACTTCAACAACTCTATATTTAAATGGAAATTACCAGAAATAGAAATGCAAAATAAACCAATATCAGTGAGAACATCAATGATGGAGGTACGATTAACTTCGTGGAGTAATAAACAACATAATCAAGTGATTGAGGTAGATATTGATACTAAGGAACATATGATATTAGAAGAATTGTGGTACAAGGTAGAAGAGACCTATTTCACAAGGACGGAAATAGTTCTACACACCAAGGTTATCCGAACCACAAGTGCAGAGGAAATGATGGACCATGGTAAACTAAGTGAAGATAAACACCGAGAAAAGAAACTGATTTTTGAATTACCGACCATGCAAACCAATGGAAAAGAAAAGAGAAAAAATTGCAAAATTCAAAAAATATGTAAGATCACCTTACGCTATTATTTAGATAACATATGAGGTAAAATAAAAAATAAAAGAATAAACTAAAAAAAAAATTCCTAAATAGTAAGAACAACCAACTTACAATAATATTTAAAAAATATATGAGATATAACAAAATAAACAAATAAAGTGCAAACAAGAATTGATAATGTAAGAGAATTAGAAAGGAGACCAATTAAAATAAATAAAAATAAAACCATACAAGAACTGCCAAGACAAATACATAAAATTATAAAGAATATAGAATATTCAGAAAAAAAAATGAACTGGTACAAGAAAGAAAAAGAAATAATGTATAAAGCAAATATACAGCAAGTGGCTAAAGCAAAATAATGGAAATCAACCAAGAAGAAGAAAAGAAAAAAGATGTCTGAAATAATTAAAATGATCACAAGAAGAAAAGAAAAACAAACTAATTAAAAGATAGAAATAATGAAATTAACAACTAAATAAATAAAAACAATCAACTGTGTAAGTAGATAACAGAATATAGCGAAGGTACAGCTGAAGAAAGAATGAGTAAAAGGTTAAAAAGATCTAAAGAACCATGAAGTGGACAATCCCCAAAATATTAATGAAAGTCACAAGATGACCAAAAGGTATTTAAGATTGACTGAGAATAGGTCCAGCAATCAATTAACTGAGCAGAGACGATGTTCCTCTGATTGTGACGGGGCTAAAGTAAGGGGTTTTTATTTTATTAAATTTGGGGATTTATTATACAGTATAAAATTTCACAACTCATTGCCATATGTATACGGCCACGTGTTTGAATAAAAGCATTGTGCGAACAAAGAAACAGTACACAATAGCTGTGGTGAAACAATTGGAAAGGAATGTCGTGTTGTCAACTGTAGCACAATTCTTAGAACTTTGCGGCTGTGGGACACCTGCGCCCAAAACGCACTACACCAGCATGTGCGCAGACTCACGCCAAGAAGCAAACCCAACATGGCTTGGATGCGAGAATTTTGCCTTACACATAATCCTAGCTGACGGAAATAAAGTTTAAGTCCAGCCTACTTTGTGACGTCGGCCAGTGCACACCAAATATCATCCACGGCTACCACACGAAAAAAGCATGTGTTGAATGTGTCACAGCTATGACTACCAAATAGAAGGCATTGCTTTCTGTCTTCTTCAAAAAATATATCGAGGAGTGGGGAACATATAGATGCTTCGCAGTTCCTCGCCGACTTTCGCCTGCGCAGGCAGCCCGCAAAACAGGGCTTAAAAAAGTAACTTTTAAACATCAAATTACAGTGAGTGCTGTTTAGCCAAAATTCAATAGTGAAATCCGTTTTACGGCAAAATGAATTAATAACTTATTTTTGGACAAAGTAACGGAGTTTGAAAGTGATGCAAAGCAAAGACGGGGAGACGCCAACTTGCCGGCAGGGTAGGTAATCACATTTTAATGGGGTTTTGTTAATAACGGGGTAAATTTTAAATTAGTGTGAATGTTGTGAGTGAGCAGACTGGGCTGTCTGTCTTAAAATAAGGTAAGATGTTAGAGTAATATTATAATTGTAATTGTCGTAATCATGGAGTGAATCACAGAAAAAATATTATGCATTTATTTCATTTTCTAATTTTGGAGAAATAGTCTGACATGAAGTTTAAAAGTTTAAAAATAAAATTTAATTAATTTCTCTTCACCAAAAAATGAGTTGCGTAAGTTATTCACATAACCTGTAAACCATGCTTGCATTCTAACGTTCGTGTGACGAGACCCTGGTGGAAAACAGTTTAGAAGGTAGGTGAAAAATAAATAAATTTATGTATTTGTATTTGTAATAATAGAAATAACTTCACATGATCTCAGAAAAAAAGGTAGTAATGGAAAAAACCAGCTACTAAAAGTTAGGGAAAAATTATATAATAGGGAGAACGTGCTAATGGAAATAAGAAGACAGATCTAAAAAATAACTAAATAAAAAGGAGTGGAACAAATAAGAAGAGAAATAAGAAAGAGGAAATAAACAAGAAGAAAAAGGAAAAAATTATATATTGTACCGGTACAGAATTGTGTGCTACCATAGTTTCAATTTAAATCAGTAAATTTTTAATTGTCAGTATTCACCTGTGAGGTGCCCCTTGTAACCAGCAACAAACAGTGTTATCATAAACTGTTGATGTCTGGACTGCCCAGCCCAGACGTACTACGCAACAGCTCTACAGCAGTCTTTGTGAATCACAGTAAGAACTTGTTTGCAAACACAGTCACCATAGTGTTTGCATCAGACAGTAGCAGACTACAGTCGTCTGCAAGTTAAATTAAACGGTGACCTCGGGTGCAAGATAGGCCGAAAATATTATAATCGGCCTATCCAGTAAAATGTGGAATGTAACAGTAAACTAACAGTGCCCATGAAACGAAAAGTTTTAACGTGAATTTTGGTGTCGGAGTAAAACGCAGCCTTACTACGTAATATGCGACCATGTGGTGATAAATAACAGTGAAAATATTTAATTTAATATTAATCCATTATTTACTTGTTTCAATAGAAGGTGCACCACCCATAAAGAATGAGATCTCAAACAGTGGGGTAATTAAAGAGAGTGAGAGAGCGAGTGGGTAAACAAAAAGGGGAAAATAGTCAAAGACTGGTTGGCTATAGTATAATTTGTGTCTGAATATTGTTGATTTTTATCAAGTCTGTATTATTACTATAAATATAATAATCAATAATTATTTGACTTAAAATAAATTTAGAGTTTGTATGATGATAACCATGTGTAGAGAGTAGTTATTACGCCCGGTTAACATAACCTGTCCTGTATGAAAAATCTCGCCTAAACGAACCTGGTAAGTAAGTAAGGTAAACAAAAAGGGGAGTGTTTTCAGGTTTCTATGTTTGTCCTTTTGTTTAAAAATATTGGTGGCGACCTAAAAGTATTTGGAATTTTCTGTTTTGGTAAGTCAGGGCGAGTACGTAAAAAGATCGTACGAGGTAAGTAAAAGTTAATAATAAGGGGGGTAAGAAAAATACCGTAACAATGGCGACCCTGCCAGGATGGCTCATATGGAATTTTCTGATATGCGTTTAGGCCTGATTGGAAGTACGAGACAGGTTGTGTTAATGGCGTTATGTGTGAATAATTACTGTAATTTTTATATAAAGGGTATTACAATAAAAAGGTGTGTTTAACATGGCCGGGGTAAAATCCGTAGTAATAAGTGAGTTGGGAGCAAATTCCACTCCCGTAGAAACTAAAATAAAAGAAAGAGAAGTGTCAATAAATGACCTATTTCACTTGATAAAAAGTAGTTTCAATGAAGTAAAAAATGAGTTCATTGAAGTCGATGTTAAATTTGATGCACAAAATACAAAATTTGAAAATAACTTTAATGAATTAAATAAGCGTCTTGATACACATGACCATAAATTTGATGAAATAAAGAGCAATATTAATAAGATTAAACTACAAAACTTTAATATCGAGAAACGTATAAATGATATAGATGAGCAATGCAATGTTATTCTTAAACAAGTAATTACAGTAAATGATAATTTAAAAAGCTTTGCAAGTAACAGTGGTAATATGACAACAAATAGTGAAGAAATTAATAACAAGGTGAGTAATACCGATAATTATAATGATGTGTTAACAAGTGATAACAATGATATTAAAAATGGTGATGTAATTGAAAATGGGGTATCAAAAAGTGATACAGTAGATAATAGTAGTGATAATGAGAGTAGAATGAGAGTTGAGGTTGATCAGGGAGTGCTAGTTAGTGGTTATGATTTAGAAAGGGAGTATAGAGATAGTTTAAATGTAGAGTATGAACAGAGGGCAAATTTTTCTTGTGGTATAGGTGAAGGAAAGTCTTCACCAATGTTGCTGGAGGACAAGAGTTCCTCGATAGTTTTTGTAGAAGACAAAAGGTCTTCAAAATGTCAAATAAGTTGTTTGTGTTTATCTGGTAGGGCCAGATGGTGTTCAAATAATAAAGTGATGTTGTCCTCTGTGTGAAGTGAGAATATGAAATGGTGTGGTATTGAAAGTGATTATGAAGGGTTAGTAGTGGGAATAAATATGGAAAGAAATGATTATATTAAAAATAATAGAGACTTACCTTGTTTAATAAACAATTATTATATTGATGATAATAATATACACTTGCCTGTAGTGA
The DNA here is from genome assembly GCA_034769895.1 of Magicicada septendecula. NCBI lineage: Eukaryota > Metazoa > Arthropoda > Insecta > Hemiptera > Cicadidae > Magicicada > Magicicada septendecula. The sequence continues at coordinate 189,768,450 of CM068367.1, forward strand.
GGGTCAGCGTATTAGCAACCGCTGACAACTATAGTGATAAAAAATTGAATGATGTAATTGTAACAATAAATACTGACAGAGACTGGACAAATAATACTAATGTAGACATGATTTATGATAAAATTATAATGGGTGGTAACCCTATGCCTTATTATGATGGTAAAATGGAAAAAACAAATTTTTATGGTTATTACACAAATGATAGCCATATGATGTGTATAAATAAAATTGAACAATGTTATGTACAGAAAAGACTAATTTTCGATGACGGGGGCTAGACAAATCATGAATGAACATTTAATTATGTGAGTTAATGGTAATTACTTGGCCGATTTAATATAATGAAGTGTGGTAACTAGTAATTGGATATGACAAAAATCTGTAAATAAATGTGTTAGTGTTAAATGTATTGTGCCAAGATTATATTGTTGGAATGTAGATTATAGTTTATGTAACAATGCTTGTCGTATGTTATAATAATAATAATAATATTTTATTTTGATAAAATACTTAACAGGAGGTAATGATGAATTTTATTTCGCATTGTGTGTTTATATTAAAAGTGTTTAAATAATGTGACTAAAGTAATTGTTCGGAATTGAATTGATAGTAAACTGATTTCTAATGTGCAATTCAGTAATGTATTTAAATATAAATGATTGTGAATATAAAAATAAATTTAAATATACTGTGATTGGTATTGTAAAACCAAGGGTAACTGATTATAAAATTTATAGAAACTGAAAATTAAAGGAAGTACATGTATTAGTACAGTACACTTTATTTTGTATATTCCACTTAATGTATATAGTTTTATTTGGTTTGTATGCATATTTATATTTATGTTTATCCAATTTTGTATTCTTTATAATGTATTGGAGATCTTGATATGTGTATTTGTAAGTTAGGTATGTTATATTTTCTACTTTTCTGCCTGTATTTATACTGCTTAATGTTGTTCTGTTGTTTAATATTGTTTTTTTCCTTGTACTTTTTATTTAATTTGTTTATAAATTTACTGTCATAACCATTTTCTATTGCTATTTCTTTTATGATGTTCAGTTCCTGATATAATTTCTCTTCGTTATTTATGTATTTGTATGCTCTATTAATCATATTTTATATGTATTTATCTTGTGTATCCAAGGATGTGATCAATCCTTGTGTATTGTTGTATTATTATTTGTTTCCTTTCTATATACATTAGTAATTATTTCGTTCTTTTCCAATTTGAATATCAATGTCCAAAAAATTGATTTTTTTATTAACTTCTTCTTCAAATGTAAACTTCACATTATCATTGTATGTATTTAATTTATTTAGTATTATTAAATGTTCATTTTTTATGCTAGGATTATATATGACCAATATATCATCCACATATCTGTTCCATAATAACACATTATGCATACTTATGATACCTAAAATAATTTTGTTTTACAAATCCTGTATATAAATTTCTGACATAATTGATGATATGGATGAACCCATTGCCAATCCTTTGGTCTGTGTTGTAATGGGGCAAAATGGGGTGTTTTATTTTATTTCATATTTTAATCAATGTATAAATACGGCAGCGAGTCCCCTACGTAAACGGTTACAGGCAAACAAAGAACGCAGTAACAACGTTGTAATTTTGCAAGCGGGCACGGCAAGACGCCTTACAATTCCTAGAAATCAAGTGTGTGTGACACACTAGTGCGCGCAACACCAACAGGTGTGCGGACAGGACGCTAAGCCGCCTCAACTGAAGTCAACCAAAATGGCCCACGATGTTACATTTCTTGTCACGAGGTGGTATGTGGATGGAAAGATGGAAGAAACCACACCCATTTGAGTGACGTGGCTAGTGGCCTCAAAATATCGTCTGCTTAAATGCACATGAACAACAGCGTACTTTGGGTACAGTGACGAACATTTTCACACATGAAGGCATTGGTTTTCCTGTCCAGCGACCCGACGTGGTGGGAGATTTTTTGGTAGCGCTCTGCCCAGTCGTTTTCACCTATAGGCCGCATGCGGTCCTTTTAATTTTCAGCTCGAACACCTTTAAGGTCGGCCGACCGTTTCAGTATATATAAAAATGTGTAGAGCAGTTTGAAATATACAAAACCAGTGAACTAAGTGAGAATTTCAAAAACAAATGGAATAATAACAGTTTTTAATAACAACGCAACGAACTTTGTGTGTGATGCGCCATGCGGTCGACGGGGACACCGCCACTACACATAACCGTATCTATTTCAATATATTCTTGTTTTATATATAAAAAAAGGGGTTTTTGTATGAAAGCTGTGTGCGAGCAAACTGGGTTGCAATCATTAAAATAATGATTTTATGTTAAGATGTAAACTAGTATTAGGGCGTTAATCATGTTGAAATAATGTTTTTATATTTTCCAAGAAAGAGTTAATATTTTTAGTTATATTTTTCAAAGAAAATTAATAAGAAATGAGTTTGTAGACAAAAATGAACATTGGGTAAAGTCAGAAGACGCAATAAAAAATGTTGATCTTGAATAATAAACAGGCTTAATTTATATAGATCAGTAGATTCAAACTAGAAGTAAAAAAGAAAAAATGTCATGCTAAAGAAAATAAATCAACATTTTATTTGAGTTTACAAAAATGTGTTTGTTAATTTGCATTCACCTGTGGTTTTACTCTGCCAGAGTACATCAGACGACACCCTGGTAAATAACTCAAATTTACTTGGTAAAGGTAAGTGACAAGAATTTCATAATTTTAAACAATAATAAACATGTACAGTCTCAGTTGGTGCCCTAAAAAGGGGACGAAAGTTCAATATTTAAATAATTAATTATCTCGTAAAGCTTTAGTTGCCGCCCTTAACAGGGACAAAATTCAATATTTTAATAACTCAAAAACAAGTAATACTTTAGTGTATAATATTTGCTATTAAAAGCAAAATAATTCTGGTTACATATGTTTCTTATTATAATAATTAAGTTATTTATGAAGCTGTTGTTTTCATTATTGTTTTTTATTTTTTTCTTTAAGAATTCTTTGTTTCATTTATTGGTATATTATTATACATATTCGATATATCAAATGATATTAATTTTGTTTCATCTGTAGTGTGCAATTTCTTTAGGTTTTCTATAACTGTATATCCATTTTTTACAGTGTACCTATTTTCCAATATTATTAGCAAAATAATAAAATGAATGTTTTTGAAGCAACTAAAGTTACAAGGAATGAACTAAAATGCTACTTAATCTCCTGGATGGGACCCCCCCCCGCAGTAACTGTACTGTAAAACCCTCTTAACAATAGACCCACCATTTTAGTGCCCATAAAAATAACCTTTCTTGAAGTACAGGGTACAAACAGGTAGGCAGATAACTACAGCCCCATCCCCATGTATCTGTTGATACAGATATATCAACAACCCCATAAACTTTTTTTGCTTTTCCTACACATTTCTTGGCCAATGTTATAAATATCTGTTACTAATTAACTGAAACTTACACTGATTTTGTTTTCTCACTATATTACTAAAATTGCATCATTATTATTAGGTATGCATTTCATGCCAAGTAACATATTGTAAAAGAACCCTTACGTGGTATATTTTAATTATTTTATATTAATATAATGTGATTCTGTAAGTCGTTCTACCTTCGTATAGTATATGTGCGAGTGTCGAGCGTTTGTTGACTCGCTCGTTGGGTTCGTGGTTTAATATGTATGTAAGATTAAAGTTATTAATAATTTCAATGAATTCTGTCACCGTTATCAGCGGGTAGCAAGTCGAATTGTATCTTCTCTTACCATTTACGGGTAAACCGTATCTCTCTCCGTTTGATTTGAATGTTGCCGCCTCGCCACCTGATTGGCGCATGCCTTTCTGCAGTGTCGACTTGGCTAGTGTCTTGTTTTGATGTTTTCACTTCAATAAATTTTATTTATTATCTTAATTTACTTGAATCAAACATACAGTGTTGCAGAATAGAAATATTTATTACCACTTTGATAGGTTTCAATTATTTTGTAGCACATTAATTTTATTTTTAGCACCGGCTATTACACTTGTTCAGTTGGCATGCTTAGTTCCTATGCTTTGTATACACCGTCTTGGCGTTTATCGTAGGTTTACAATTAAAATGTTTTACTCAGGGGTGTTAATAAGTCCTTTTGGCTACAGAAATATTTGACTACGGCTAAAACACACAAATTTATAACAATCCTTAATACTAGGTACACAAAAAACTTAATATCTTAACACATTCGGGTAAGTAATTACCAATGAGACTTAGTAAAAATTTTGGTTAGGATTTGTCTATTAGAAATGTTTGTTAATTATTTATTGTATTTTGATTTTAATAATTATCAAATGATTAAATTTCAAATAGTGATATTACCAATGCATTCAGTTCTAAATCAGAATAGTGATCAGTGAAGTGAAATTGTTATTTATTATTTTGATCAAAAAGTTTGGAATTCGTTTAATGGGATTATTGTTTATACTCATCAATTTTCCGCTGAAGATCCTGCGATGCCATCTTCTTCTTCCGGATAGATCCTGTGATGCCGTCTTCTTCTATTCTTCAGAATTTCATTTATCCCGTCCAGACGGTTTTTCTCGTAGACTTCGGCCTCGTACTCCTTCTGTGATCGTCCGTCTTCTTGAGTTGATATAGGTCCTTATGATCTTCCTTCGGGATCCGTCGTCATCTATTCTTCGCGGCGTCTTCTTGGCTTCCTTGGATAATTACGGTTTTTGGATAAATTTAATAAACAATATCTTATCCAGGATTCCCTGGGCTGTTATCCTACTCTTCTTTTTGTTTGATTTTGGTTAAAAATCACTCATTTGGAATAAAATTTTGTGGCGAGAGCTACTCAATCCACTCTCGGCGTCGGTCAATAATGGACTAGCGACAATCTAACGGGTTTTTGGCAATAAATTTCCGGTTGCTATGGTTACCTAATAAATTATGCTAATTCTCATTGGTCATTAATTTAAGTCATTGTTATGTTTTAACATCTTATTTTAGTTTAATTTCACAAAATATCTTCAAATGAAGATTTCTATCTTATACTAATAGCTAGGTTTATTACATGAGTACCATTGTTCATAATTTTTTATAAGGGTCATTTTGATATCCCTCATGGTCACTTTTGAGTAGCTAATTACATTTTTATTATTTTTCATATTTGTATTTTATATATATTTTATTCAAAATTGGTTGTTATTCATATATTTTGGTATTAGGAATACTCACTTAATTTGTTTAACCATTTGGTATACTCTGCTTTAATATTGGACTATTATTTGTTCTCAAATTTACTAAATTCTTATTTAACAGTTAGGCCTAGAGCCTAGATTTTACTATACGACTATCTAACATTTCTTTTAACTTATTACCTTTACATTTGGTATTTCTAACATAATTTTTTTTTAAACAAAACAAGTCATAAACATTGGTGTTCCTAACTCCACCTCTTATTATAGTAATAAACATTTTCTTTACAGGTTTAAGCCTGAAATAACTTCTAACTACTTTTCTGCTCTCTTCTACTATCTGGTTCAATTAACAATTCATTACATTATGTTGGTTCTTTTAAACCAGTAACAACAACCTTATTATACTAACATTAATTTATACTTTGCACAATATATACTATTCCTCCATTCCTTCACTAGAAAAAGTGTCTATTGTTCTTGTTTGTCCTTCATTCCCATGCCTTAAATACTATCTTATCCTATAATCCTTATTAGCTATGGCTTACTTTAATTACATCATAATAAGTTCCTCTTACTTACTAATACAAAGTTTATCTCTGGTCTTCCTGTTATTCTAACACAGTTTATTAATTAGAATACCTTTTGAAGTTTACCAACTACACTTTTTCCTTCATAGAAGGTTTTTGACTTTTACACTTTCACTCACTATGTGCAACATGCTCTCACTACATGTTACCACTTTAATTTAAATATACTCCTTCTTTCACTCACTTAATTATTCACTGGGTTGCTTTTGATGTTAGTATTATTTTGGGGTTATTGACTACAATTGTTTATTTTATTTCCCTTCACAAATGATCGCTTTTTGTAATTGACTGTGGCCTTGATTTGCCTTAGGGTATGTTTACTAATTCTGATTATATTCATCACTATTTATTAGGGTGTGTGTAATATTACTTCCCTAACTTATACTTGTAAACACATTCCTTCATCAATAAAATATATATAACATTATTATCTTTCATTAACGTTATTAACCTAGGTAAATCTCATCTACACTCTAATTACATCAGTTCATTGTTAACATTCATGTTAATGGTCATTATTCGGGATTTACAATATTCATTCTTAATGTCTTGATTACATTTAGTTCTTAGCTTCTTCTTCATTGTTCCGTGGTTCCTTTTGGTATTTATCCGATCTATTGTGTCAGGTCATTGTCAGTTTATCAGTCATTGGTCATTTGGGTTATGGGGTTATTGATCTCTGAGTTTATAAGTTTTTTGCCTCTTATTCTTGTCTTCAGCTTTTTATTTTATAGTTAAATATTGGATCTTCACTTCCTTATGTCATGTTACATAATGCATCGCCACCAAAATTGATTATTTCGAAACAAAGATTATTATATTTTTTCTGAAATCATCAACATAGTTCATTTTATCAAGTTGTTATTATTCAGGAATTCATCAATCGCTACTTTTCTTCTTTATTCATTTTTATTAAGTCATGGTTCATAATATGGTATTTGGTATTATTTTCCTTCTTTATTATTCCCTTTTATGTTCTATTTCCCTAAAATTTTTTCTTCTCTCCCCTTCATATAAATTGGTACTAGCCAGAGGGCACGTGTGGCTCTATTACTCTGCTATCCATTTATACACATTTTGAGTTCAGAGGCCTTGCCTATCTGCTCAATAACATAAATAATTGTTGGACATATCTCAACATAAAATCATCACATAATAATATTCATAATAATTATAATAATAGTCGTTCATTTCTGACTTACATAATATCAATATAATAAAACACTTTTGGGGATTAATTATTCTCTCTTTTATACATCTCATGACTTTTTCATCTCAGTGACTTATTTGGATTCCTTCGTTTAAGTTTATGGCGATATTTAATAGGCATTTTGTATTGTTTCATTGCTTATTTTATATGGTAGTGATTTTATTTGTCATCACCTTATTGCTCATTTATTTTTAAAATTAACCTTGTAGCTGGTTTCTGGCTCACTTATATATTTTCATTGATTGTTCAGTTAATATGTCAGTGTTATTTTTTTATTTGATTGTCTTGTCTTTTCTTTTTTGAAACATTAATTTTTATTATCCCTTTTGTGATAGGGTTAGTTAATGATGTTATGTAGCGTCATCATTATTTGTGTAACATTTAATTATTTTATATTAATTTTTTATGATATTTCATTATACATATTTTTCAAAATTACATGGGTTTACACATTTTGTTTCACACTTGGTCGTAAGTTTGTACTGACTTTGTTGTGAATTTAGCTTATCTTTCTTCTAAATTCCTTTTCATTCATATAATAATAGTTTCAATCAAATACTTATTGTAAGTTGTGCTTACATTTATTTTTGAATTTTGATAATTGTTACTTTCGAAATTCTCTTTAACTTTCTGACACTGGTTCATAATATTTTTTCAAAGAAGACTGGTTGTAAGTCCCTTTTATTTTCTTAGTTGTTATCTCACTTATGACATAGGTATTGTTTTTGTTGTCTTTTACTATGAGATAGGGTATTTACGGTACTGTACAATGGACCCTGTTATATATACTCCTTTTTTCTTGTAAGTTAATCTTCTCATTTATACATTAATTGGTTTGCATGGTCGGTTTACTTAAAATCAGTCCCATTTTGGATAGTGTTCCTCCACACTTGGTTTAGCCATGGTCCATGATTATATGAGTTGCTCCTGTTCGGATTGCTGTCGTTTTCAGAAGGATTTCTGTTCTTGTCCACCTTCTTGCTATTATTTTGTATTTAAATGGTTCTGTCATACCATTTTCACTTGTTTCCATTGCTATCTCAATCCTTTCGTTACTTTGTTTATACAACGAATAGGTCAATGCTATTTCCATTGTAGATGCTATCGTTGATATTGGATTATGCATGTCTATTAAGTGTCTTCTCATTCTTATTCTGTTACACACTGTTTTGTAGTGATTTCTTTCTACGGGTTCTAGTAAGTTCCTTCTGTTATTTTTAAAATTCATCATTTCATTTTGGCCGTCAATTGGTACATTAAACATCTCAAGTAGTCCATTCTTCATATCTCCAATTCTTCTTTGGTATTTATGAGTTTCTTTGGGTGTATCTGTCTTACTTTCTTCATTTCCATAGTTTGGATATCCTCCTTGTGGCTGTTATTTTTATTTGCAGGTAATAGTATGCTATTGTCTTCTTTTAATTCTGTTTCCTTCTTACTATCTTCTGTTTTCGTAATTACCGGTTCCTCAACACTTTTGGAATCCCTGTCTAGTGGTTCACTTAATTTCTTGAAACCGTCTTCCCTTTGTTGTCTTAATTCCCTGTCCAATTTTTCGTTCCGATCCTCCATTTTCTGACACATTCCTTTCATGAATTCCATTATGATATTATATCTTTCTTCGGTGAGCCATGTCGTTTTCTCCTGTTGTGTGGGTTCTGACATTTCCTTTTGTTGCTTCACTTCCACGTCCTTGACTATTTCTTTTTCTAACTGAACCTTTGATTGTTCCAAGTTTTTATTATTTGGTGTTTCGCTGAACCCTTTTATTTGATTATGTTTCTTCCTCCAGTTACACATATCTTCTCTGGATAGCTCGAACATAACCCTTATCCATTCTCTTAATTCTGTTTGTATTTGTTGTTCCGGTTGTCTTATAGATTGTCTCCATTGGTCATATTCCTCCTGTGTAAATTCCTCTGTCACCTGTGCGTATACTCCCGTTCTTTTGTTTTTTATTTGTTCTCCATTACTGTAGAATCTCTCCCAATCTTCTTCAGTCATCCTTTCCACCTTGTTATCACCTTTTCCGTGGGCTGTCCCGATAGTCTCTTCCTTGCTGCATTTGGTTTCCACCTTCCACATTTCATCATAAATTTCTTCCCATGACATTTTGTTGTATGGCGATTCCGTTGCATCCGCACGACTCATTTGTGCTTGTTCATGGTCAGTGGTGTTCCTTTCGATGTACTCTATCTCTCTGCTAAACTTTTTAAATAGTGCTGTCATCCATTCTGCATAGCTGACTCGTTTTTCTTCTATCTCCTTTTCCGATCTCTTTGCTTCCTCTTCCGCCTCCTTTTCGCGTATCATCGTCTGGTATCTCGTACGTGCTTTGCCGGTTCCATTTCTGTAGTCGCCGCTAGAATCTGTAAAGTTTAAAGGTATGTTTCCTTAACTATCCTAGCCCTACTAGTTGGGCGCCACTTTGTAAAAGAACCCTTACGTGGTATATTTTAATTATTTTATATTAATATAATGTGATTCTGTAAGTCGTTCTACCTTCGTATAGTATATGTGCGAGTGTCGAGCATTTGCTGACTCGCTCGTTGGGTTCGTGGTTTAATATGTATGTAAGATTAAAGTTATTAATAATTTCAATGAATTCTGTCACTGTAATCAGCGGGTAGCAAGTCGAATTGTATCTTCTCTTACCATTTACGGGTAAACCGTATCTCTCTCCGTTTGATTTGAATGTTGCCGCCTCGCCACCTGATTGGCGCACGCCTTTCTGCAGTGTCGACTTGGCTAGCGTCTTGTTTTGATGTTTTCACTTCAATAAATTTTATTTATTATCTTAATTTACTTGAATCAAACATACAGTGTTGCAGAATAGAAATATTTATTACCACCTTGATAGGTTTCAATTATTTTGTAGTACATTAATTTTATTTTTAGCACCGGCTATTACACTTGTTCAGTTGGCATGCTTAGTTCCTATGTTTTGTATACACCGTCTTGGCGTTTATCGTAGGTTTACAATTAAAATGTTTTACTCAGGGGTGTTAATAAGTCCCTTTGGCTACAGAAATATTTGACTATGGCTAAAACACACTAATTTATAACAATCCTTAATACTAGGTACACAAAAAACTTAACATCTTAACACATTCGGGTAAGTAATTACCAATGAGACTTAGTAAAAATTTTGGTTAGGATTTGTCTATTAGAAATGTTGTTAATTATTTATTGTATTTTGATTTTAATAATTATCAACGGATTAAAGTTCAAATAGTGATATTACCAATGCATTCAGTTCTAAATCAGAATAGTGATCAGTGAAGTGAAATTGTTATTTATTATTTTGATCAAAAAGTTTGGAATTCGTTTAATGGGATTATTGTTTATACTCATCAATTTTCCGCTGAAGATCATGCGATGCCGTCTTCTTCTTCCGGATAGATCCTGCGATGCCGTCTTCTTCTATTCTTCAGAATTTCATTTATCCCGTCCAGACGGTTTTTCTCGTAGACTTCGGCCTCGTACTCCTTCTGTGGTCGTCCGTCTTCTTGAGTTGATATAGGTCCTTATGATCTTCCTTCGGGATCCGTCGTCATCTATTCTTCGCGGCGTCTTCTTGGCTTCCTTGGATAATTACGGTTTGTGGATAAATTTAATAAACAATATCTTATCCAGGATTCCCTGGGCTGTTATCCTACTCTTCTTTTTGTTTGATTTTGGTTAAAAATCACTCATTTGGAATAAAATTTTGTGGTGAGAGCTACTCAATCCGCTCTCGGCGTCGGTCAATAATGGACTAGCGAAAATCTAAGGTTTTTTGGCAAAAAATTAAAATAAATTAATTCACATCCTGATCAAAATGGCAGAGAAAATCATGAGTGCAAATTTATGTGAAAGGGTAGAGGAATCTATTTTAAACGTTACGCAAGATAATTTAATTTCAACAAACGAAAATATTGATGAGAGTGTACAATTAGAAATACCGAAGGTAAACGAAACTGTAGAAGTTGAATGTAGTAGTAAGAGCCATAATGTAGATGTATTCAACCAATTAGCGTTGATGATGGAAATGATAAACAATAAGTTTGAACAACAAAATAAGAACAATGACAATTTAAACGCGTGTTTAAATGAGTTTAAAACTGAAATGAAATCAGAAAATGATAATTTAAAAACAACCTTGAATGAAATTAAAAATGAAATCAAGTCAGCGATGAGAGAAATGAATAACGAAGTTGTAAACATAAAAAACGAAATAAAAATGTGTAATCAAAGTATGAACAATCAAGTTAAAAGTATCAGTGAGAATGAATTTAAAAGCATAAGTGAGTGTAGTGGTGTCAAAACTAATGACACAGATCAGTTTAACGAAAACAAAAATAATGAAAGTACAAGTACTAAGATACATGACGAATTTAAAAGTAGTAGTAATTATGATGATATAATTAAAAAAGTGGTGTTAGAAAGTAAAATAAATAATAATAGTGACAATGAAGTTTTGACAGAAATACAAAGTAATTATGAGAGAGAAAGAGTGATAGAAATTTTTAAGCTGAACTGAGGTTATAACGAATTAGCAGGGAGGTTAGATATTGAAAGAGTTAGTGATAATAAGTACTTACCTTGTGAAATAGTTAGTACAGCAATTGATGATATTGATTACTTACTTTATGACAAAGCTAATACAGCAGTAGATAATAATGATAATGAAACTGTAATTGACATGACTATGCCAGATCATACTAAGGGTGACTGGACTATACTTGGTGATAATAAATTATATGATTTAATAACATGGAATAATCCTGTTGCTATTATGGAAGAATATAAAACTTTGGGTAATCGTTATATTAATAAAAATGATATAATGAGTTTAATAAAAAATGAACTGTGTAAATGTAAGACCAGGTTTTTGTACGATGATTGGGGGTAAAAACAATAAATGTTTATGAACGTTTAATTATGTAATTAATGGTTTCGGATTGGACTGCTTTACAAAATGAGGTGTGGTAAACAATAAAATAATGACAAAGAATTGTAAATAAATTTAGAGTGAAATTAATTGTGTTTGTGTTGTAAAATGTATTGTAGGTAAACAATATGTGTGTGTAGCTGAAATTAATTTAATAATAATAATAATAATAATACTATTTTGTTAAACTAAATAAATAATGAGAGGTGATAATCAATGAATTGTAATTGTTTTGGAAGAAGGTAATTAAAGTAATGTTATGTTTTAAATAATTGATGGAATTAAGATAAGTTGAGATGAATTAATTAATTAATTTAAAATGTTATATAAAGAGATTTTGCTAATGAATTTAAATGATTTTTGAGATTTGAAGTTGGTAATATGTATGGTAAATGTAAGATATATTTAGTTGTGGAATCATATTATTGTTATTGTTTCAGAAGGTTATTGTTATTGTTTCAGAAGGTACATGGAGATGTGTATATGATTTGGTGATGAATTGTTTTTGAATGATGTACCGTGAGTATGAATTTTATAATACAAGTTACATAGAGTAAAATGTTTACACGTGTTGAAAAGATTTTAAACTCAATGATGAAACTAATTTGAGTTAGTTATACTAAATAGAAACCATAGTCAAAAGGTAATAATAACTGAAATGTGATGTAAAATAAAGGTTAATAATAAATTTGAAATTTTTGAGGGATCTAATTGTAGTAAGTGATAAATAATTAAATGATGATATAAAAAGAGTTAATAAAAAATTTCAAGTTGTAATGTTTATAATTTTCTATACAAATTATTTATACCAGGTTAAAGGGTAATTTTGGGGGGTTGTTTGGTGTTAATCGAAGTGTAAGTCAATTATGGAAAGTAGAGACTGCAAAAGTAGAAGGACTTAAGTTTAGCTATTAGTTATGCTATTGCAGTGGTGGCATGTGCTACTGTAGATAGCGATGAGTGTTGATGGGTAACATCAAGGTACGTTACCATCATCGGAGGCCTAAATAGGGCACAAAATACACTGTACAACCTTATATAATATTATGTTATATGTTAATATAATATTCATGTTAATTGCTATCGTACAGTGTATAGAAATGATGACGAAAAAACATGCTAATGAAAGAAGATTTCGCCGCTTTTTCGGGCGATTACTGCCTTACCAGCACTAATCGTGGTTTTGGACGACAGCCAGCTGTGGGCAGCAATTGTAAAACTGACCATAGTTGGTTGCCCTTAAAATTGGTGAACTTTGAAATTAATGGGGGACCGCTTAGGGGAATCCCCGGAACTATGGAACAGCGGCTATCACCTTGTTCGCGTGGGAACAATAAAACAGGTGATAGACCCGTCTTAAGGTTGTCAATATGTAAAATCAGATATTATATCTGACACTTTTAAAATATGTAACTTCAGTCCTTGTGGACGCAACTGGACGCCACAGTCCAGGGGGTGTAATGGGGCGAATTAAAAGGGTTTTATACTTTATTAATTTTGGTTTTCATTTTCAAAATATTTCAACTGGGCGCTACAGTCCAGGGAGGGAAATAGTGAGTGTGGATGGGGGGTGACCTAGTTACAGGTCACGAGGGAGATGTGGTTTACGGCTAGGATGAGGCTGTAAATGGCCAAGAAGCCTAGCGCAGAACACATGAATATGTAACGGGTATCAGGGGTTAAGGGATTAAAAGGGGGGTAGAAAAAAAAAATTTTTAAACTTTGTGCCTGCCATCAAATTGATGTTTTAAATTTTGATTGTATTATTGTTTGTGCGTATCAATAGTGTTATTGAATTATATTGTTTAGGATATATGTATAATCAAATGTTAGGATAAGGAAGGTCATGTTTTAGTTAAACGTTCAATTTATTTGTTTTTCTAATCCGTAGTAATAACAAAGAGAATGATTCAATTTAGATAAAAGATTTGTATTCTGATTTTTGAGATTAATGGTAATATAAATTTGGTTTTAAAACCTCCAAATTGGAAATAAAGTTTGTTGGTATGTACTAAAGTATATGTGCGCGCCCAGTATTTGCCAAAGGCAACCCAGTGTCCATGGTAAGGGGGAGCATATCGGTTGAGGATCTGGCATGGTATAAGACCAGGGATTTGGATTTTGGGGTGGCATGATAGAAGGTGAGGTGCGCTGTGGTGCGTGTCTGTTCGATTTTATGGTTTGGGATCTCGTATAGAGAAGTCCAGTGATCTCGTTCAGATGCGGCCATAGTCGCCGAGCCAGGGGGGTTGTTTACCCATGATGTATAAGAATAAAGGGGGGTTGTTGGCACCATATCCTCACCGGTCCTCTTAGGGGTTAGCAATGAATTTCTTCTGTTTCGGCAGAAGATATCTCATTGGGGGGGGGTATTGTAATGGGGCGAATTAAAAGGGTTTTTACTTTATTAATTTTGGTTTTCATTTTCAAAATATTTCAAATTCATTTCATATATGTATCCAGTCCTTGGTTGAATTTAACTCGCAGTCTAAACAAAGCAAAGGTACGCTGTAACTGTGGTGAAATAATTACAAAAGAATGTCGTGTTGTCAACTGTAGCACACTTCCTAGAACTTTGCGGTTGTGTGACATCCACTCACAAATGTACAAGCACCCACATCTGCGGTGCGCCTAATCCACGCTAAACAAAAGTAAAGGCAGTGAAATATCGTCGACAGCCAACACTAAAAAATCCTATGTATCCTATGTATAGCCACCAAGACACTGACAATGAAGGCTGTGTGCGGCGACGAAATTTGTTCGCCGGCAAGGCAGTGATGCCCGCCTGCATGTAACATCGTCAAATAAAGTTTTCTTGCCAGTCAACTAACCTCCGTGGCCGCAGCCGGATGAATACAGCCGGCTGGCGGGCTCGAAATTATGGCCGACTAACCAAGTTTATATCGGAGTTGTAAAGCAGTATAAAAAAATGAGATTGACATGTAACGCCATAAAATCAAGTGAGTTCGGAGTAAAAAATGAACTAACAACAGTTCGGACATAGTGCAAGAAATTTACAGGACGCGCCATGTGGTCGACAGCGACGCTGTTTCAGAAAGTAACACTATTCCTTTATACGTATTCTTATGTTCTATAAAAAGGGGGTTTTAAAGGTCTGAATGTGAGAGTGTGGCAAGCTGGGTTCGCCTTGATTAATTAAAAGCATATTAGAATAAGAAAAATGTTTAAATAAATGTGCATGTTGTATCTGTCTTAAAAGGAGAGAAAGTTGAGTTCTAATTGAAATTTTATTTAAAAGGAAATAATTAGATAATAAAATCTTGAATTCCATCAACCAAATGAGTGTAGCGTACGTTTGTTGTGTGACCCTGTAATCATACGTGCATCTTAACGTTCGTGTGCCGGGTCCTGGCCCGAGAAAACAGTTTATGAGGTAGGTGAAAAATAATTTTATGTATTTCTATTTGTATTAAAATGTAATTAACGTTACAGGGGATCATAGTGTGTGTGGCAGGGGGGTTACTCAGGGGAGTAACGAACTAAAATCTGAAACTTAATGACGCTGACTGGCTGACGAGCCAACTAAATGATTGTAGTTTAACCGTAGACAACTTGTACGAATTTATTTACATGTAAATATTCAGACATGTAGTTGATTTACATGTGTTATATTCTGTATGATATTTTATAAATGACTTTATTGATTTAAAAAAAAAAAAAGATTATCTCAAGTAGAGGAGACGTTTATCAGATTTTGTTTATTATGTTTTGTGTCATTAATCTTGTTATGTTAGAGTGTAAGAATTATAAACATGTTATGTATTTTTCATGTAATTTTTGTGTAGTATATATGGGGCAAGGTCAGTCACCTGACCCAGAGAGATCAGCTGATAACTGATGTTAAAGACAGGATAGGTTTTTGTAAATGATTCATGAAATTTTTGCTACTTAATTAAATTCAATAATTTTTTTTTTGTTAAATTGATAAAAGAGATATTTTGATGCTATTACATTGTTTATTTATTTATTAAATTAAATGCATTTGGAGAATTTGGGAATGTTAAAAAAAAACTTTTTTATGATTAACTTCACTAGTTAAAGTAAACCATATGACTCATTTTAAAACGAGAATCTTTGATAAGGGACTTGGGTTGATTGCTCTATCGAACGAAATTTATATAATTGAGTCAGGTTGAGACCATAACGTCAAACCAATTAAATGAAAAATAAAACAGAAATTATTTTTGAGAGTTGATGTCAAGGAGTAGGGAGTGTGTGTTTAATTAATAATGAAAATGTGTACGCACCCAGTAATTGCTAAAAGCGACCCAGTATGCATGTAAGGGGGAACATATCGGTTGAGGATCTGGTATGGTATAAGGCCAGGTTTGGATCTTTCGGGCGGAATGATAGAAGGTTAGGTGTGCTATGGTGAGTACCGGTCCGAGTTTATGGTGTTGGGATCTCGAGTAGAGAAGTCCAGTAATCTCGTTCAGGTACAGCTATAGTCACCGAGCTAGGGGGGTAGTTTACCCATGATGCGTTAAGAATTAATGGGGGGTTGTTGGCACCATATCCTCACCGATCCTCTTAGGGGTAGCAATGAGAGTTCTTCTGTCTCGACAAAAGACCTCTCATGGGGGGGGGGGTATTGTAATGGGGCAAAATGGGGTGTTTTATTTTATTTCATATTTTATTTCATATTTTAATCAATGTATAAATACGGCAGCGAATCCCCTACGTAAACGATTACAGGCAAACAAAGAACGCAGTAACAACGTTATAATTTTGCAAGCGGGCGCGGCAAGATGCCTTACAATTCCTAGAAATCAAGTGTGTGTGACACACTAGTGCACGCAACACCAACAGGCGCGCGGACAGGACGCTAAGCCGCCTCAACTGAAGTCAACCAAAATGGCCCACGATGTTACATTTCTTGTCACGAGGTGGTATGCGGACGGAAAGATGGAAGAAACCACACCCATTTGAGTGACGTGGCTAGTGGCCTCAAAATATCGTCTGCCCAAATGCACATGAACAACAGCGTACTTTGGGTACAGTGACGAACATTTTCACACAAGAAGGCATTGGTTTTCCTGTCCAGCGACCCGACGTGGTGGGAGATTTTTTGGTAGCACTCTGCCCAGTCGTTTTCACCTATAGGCCGCATGCGGTCCTTTTAATTTTCAGCTCGAACACCTTTAAGGTCGGCCGACCGTTTCAGTATATATAAAAATGTGTAGAGCAGTTTGAAATATAAAAAACCAGTGAACTAAGTGAGAATTTCAAAAACAAATGGAATAATAACAGTTTTTAATAACAACGCAACGAACTTTGTGGTGACGCACCATGCGGTCGACGGGGACACCGCCACTACACGTAACCGTATCCATTTCAAAATATTCTTGTTTTATATACAAAAAAGGGGTTTTTGTATGAAAGCTGTGTGCGAGCAAACTGGGTTGCAATCATTAAAATAATGATTTTATGTTAAGATGTAAACTAGTATTAGGGCGTTAATCATGTTGAAATAATGTTTTTATATTTTCCAAGAAAGGGTTTGTAACGGGCCTATTTTAGGGTAATAAAGCAGTTTGGACATTTTTTCATAAATAAATAACATTTTCTTAATATTTGGGACAAAACGTATAAACGAGAGGTAAATTCAGTGGCAAGCAACATTAGCGACAGTGGCAGCACTGCTGGTGACTTTATACGTGACCACTATTCAGCAATATTTTATAAAATATCGAGTGAAACAACCGACAAACTGTGCCAAGGGCAGCTTCAAGGAAATGCCAACAGTGTCAACAAATTATGTAACCACATCAGACCATCTGACGTCAGTATATATGTCAGAGCCTATCCTTGCTGTGGAATTCGGGTGTGTAAATGAACAACAGTCTGCTGGCATAGGAATACAAACTTTCAAACAATGAAAATTGGTCATCCAACCACGGCGACTTCATAAAATAGCGCCAGTGGCTTAGTCCCAGTATAAAATTAGTCAGTGAGCCGGCCAGTCACATATAAAAGTTTCGAAACGTAAATCGCGGGCGCCCGCACCTTATAAAATGTGAATAAAATATTTAAATATGATTTAACAGCTGAAATTCATAATAAAAATGTGATTAACAGTTTATTTACACTATAACAGTTCGGAAATTATGAAGTGAAAGTTAAAAAATAATCGATGTAGTGCGAAATGACGTCTTTTGGACTGATTGGCAGATAAGTAACCAACAAGGGTTAAATCTAAAACCTTTTGAAAGCAAATTTTTGAGAATGTTTACCAAAGAACTGGCAGCCAAAAAATAAACTTAACTAATGAATTAATTAAACATGGGAGGGGTTAGAAATGTAGAGAGAGAGAGAGAGAGAGAGCGAATATAGAAATTTAAAAGAAGTGCTGGTTTGTGTAGATATATAATCATTAAATGTAATTATTGGTGAAATATAATCAAAGAAATATAATTAATAAATAAGACCAAATCAATAATGAAAAGATGTACGGAAATTAATTTTAATGGCATTCATTTCATGAGTTCATAGTTAAGTTGGCAATAGTATGTAAGTGTAGGAAAAGAAGTTTTATTTTTTTTTTTGTGTGCATTATAGAGTAAATAAACCTTATGTTCATTGCCAATGTGAATTAAATTAATTATTACAAATAAACCATTCTGCTCCTGTGTTCGCCGAAAAGGACCCGAAAATGGTAAGTACTAAATTTCTTGTAGTTAATAAATACAAGATGGCGCCCGACAGTAAAAAATGGAATCAAATTTAAAATCAATAATGTTTTATATTTCTTTTATTCATATCAATAAAATGAAAAGTATCAATGGCGCCCGAACAGGGACAATTTTATATAAATACATTTATATAAAATATAGGCCTACTTGGGAGAACAGAATGGTTATTTGGAATAGGAAATAAAATTTTTGTGGGTATGTAAAATAGACGTAAGGTTATGTTATATTGTGTGGAGTATGGGTAAATAGAATATCGTTTTGATA
Source organism: Magicicada septendecula (assembly GCA_034769895.1). Taxonomy (NCBI): domain Eukaryota; kingdom Metazoa; phylum Arthropoda; class Insecta; order Hemiptera; family Cicadidae; genus Magicicada; species Magicicada septendecula. The sequence goes on from CM068367.1 coordinate 189,787,368, forward strand.
ATAAATATATGATATATATAGTAACATTTTGAAAAGAAATATATGTAAAAGTGTTCTTTTATTTTCAAAATGGCAGATAATAATAATATCAGCTTATCTGACAGTAATGTAGAGAGTCAGTTAACCGAATCGAAAATAATGGAAGGTGTGACGAGTCAGTCAACGCCGACCTTAATTAAGAGAGAAAGTAATAGTGACATGGTGAGTATGATGCAGTTGTTGTTGAATAAATTTGACATGAACACTAGTGATTTCAATATTAAATTCAATGAACAGAAAAACGAGATAAATGAGAAATTCGATGTTCAAAAGAATAGTTTCGACAGTAAATTCGATGAATTAAAAAACCAAATTACCAAAGTTAATGAGCATTTAAACCAAACTAATGACCTAATAGACGATACCTTTAACAGATTAGAACAGAGTGTTGAGAAGTTAGGTGACACTGTTATAAGTATGACAAATATTAAAAATGACGAAATAGTGGAAGATGTAGTATTAAATAGTGAAGATGATGATGTTAATTACAATTCTGAGAATATAGTGGGGGTAAAGAATAATGGAGAGACAAATGATGAGAATATAATCAAAAATAATACTGATGAAGTTTTAGAATGTGATTATGAGATGTTAATGTGTGTTAAGGAGTTAGAGAGAGAGTGGAAAAATAATATAGTAGTTGAATGGGGGCAGAGGGTAAATTTTCCCATTAATTTTTCTGAACCAGAGTGTTCACAAATGTTGTTGTTTTTTAAGGGCGAGAGACCCATATTAGTAGATGAATTGAAGTTAATGTTGATGTTGTATAATGTTGTACCCTCTGTCCGGAATAATTGTGAGAGTGTGATGTGGTGTTATGAAGAGAGAGAATTAAACAGAGAATTGTATGGGGAGAAAGTAACGGAATTGTATTTTTTGAATAGAAAGTATGAGGAATGGAATGAAAGTTTAAAAGTATATTTGAGTAACAATGATTATAATGATTTGACTAAAATAATTAACCCGATCATGAATGTATTTACCAATGGAGATGTAACAAAAATACCTAATGTAGACTGGTTTCAGGAGTATTTTGGTATGATGAATAAGTTTAGTTTGTATGGTTACAACACACAAAACAGTCATTTGTGTGGTGATAAAAGTGAACAATGCTATATAAAACCAAGACTTATTTGGGACGATGGAGGTTAATCTGTAAAACAATAAAAGACAGCTATAAACCTTATGTTTTATGGGTTTTTGACATGGCAAATTTGGACAATGAAGTGCGGAAAAAACAGACCAGTTAATAACAAAAATTTGTAAATAATAAGGTAGTAAATTTATCTGAGTGCATTGTAGGATGTTAAGCAAACAAGTGTGTAAATGTTGCAATAAAAATAATAATATTTTGCAAGTTAAATAAATAATAACATTAATTTTGAAAACAGTAATTGATTAATTGTGGTTGTTTTGGTAGAAATGGAAACTTGTATTTTTCAGTAATTAATTGAATTAAAACAATTTGATACATGTTAAATATTTTGATTGATTATTTAAAGGTTAATTAATTCAATTTTTTTTATGAATTTAATTTATTTTACGAGATGAATTATGTAATTAAATGAATTGTTGGATTTAAACTAATTTTGTGTAAAATGTTTCAGAAATGAGGTGAAAATAATGTAGTATGGTGATTATGTTTTGTATATATCATGTTAAATGGATTGTAAGTATGAAAATTTTATAATCATGTCTAACAAAAATGTTTACAGGTAACTAAGATTTTAATTCAATAGTGAGATGTTAATTGGAAATAATTGTGTTCAATAAAAATGAGAATTAAAATATTTTAATAATAACTGAAAAGAAATGATATATACTAATTATTAATAAAAAATTTTTGAAAATTTTAAGAAAGTCAAATGGTAAAAGGTTATGATTGAGTAAACGATTATTGATGAAAATATTATATGATAATGTATATAAAATTCTAATTAATTAGTTAGTAAGTTGCTATTGCTGGGGTGGCATGTGCCCCAGTAGATAGCGGAAAGTGTTGGGGGTAACCGAGAGTGTTACCTCCATCGGAGGCCAACATGGCGAAAATGCACGGCACACCTTTTGTATAATTTTATATTGTACCTTGATAAATTGCCGTGTCGTGCATATTAATGATGATGTGTACATGCCTGAAGGAAGAGATGATTTCCCCGACTTTTCGGGTGATTACTGCCTTACCAGCACTAATCGTGGTTTTGGCTAGCGGTTAGCTATGGTCATACCAAGTCCCTTGACCATAGCTGGCTTGAAATTGGTCTATATTAGAAATTAATGGGGGGCGAACTAGGGGGAATCCCGGAAACTATGGAACAGCGGCTGCCACTCTGTCCGAGGAGGGACAGCAGAGCCAGGTGGTAGACCCGCATTAAGGGTGCATAACTATAGACAGAGATATGTTGATATCTAGTATTTTAAAATGTAACGCAGAAGCAAGGACACGGAGATGTCACATTCCTCCAAAACCTCAGTCCTTGTGGACGCAACTGGACGCCACAGTCCAGGGGGGGGTCATAGTGTGTGTGGCAGGGAGGTTATCCAAGGGGGTAACGAATTAGAAATTTGTTGTATTTTAATAATGATGACTCGTTACTAAATAATTTTGATTTGTTTTGATTTGAAAAATAGATGCACTACATACTTCCTGTGTTAATTGCATGTAGTAGGTTAGGAATAAGTATTATAAAAGTATGATAATATGTTTTCAATGTGTTTATAGATTTTAAAATAAAATGAAAAATAGTTGGGATAGGTAAAATTTTCAATGGGTTGCAAAAGATAGAAGTGGGTGATAGTAATTATTTGAGTAAAATGTTTGAGTCAATCCAAGTTGAATATTTGTGGGACATATAGATCTGTCCAAATTGAAGTCAAAGTTAAAGAAATAGTAGAGATGAAAATAATGTAATGTTGTTTTGAGTTAATGTATGTTATAGAATTTTGAGAAGTATTGATGTTGACACAGTAGTAATGGAGAATAATTGTAGAGTTTTGATTGATATATTGTTGTTTATAATTGATGTTGTTATTTTGTTGAAGTTGTAGTAAGGTGATGAGATTGAGATTTTTTGGGGATGGCAATTTTGTAGTAGGGGGTGCTGTAATGTGGGAGTCCGCAACATAATAGAGAGTTGGGACGGGATTTGGTATCGATTTAGTAGGAAGGGGTTGCTGCCTTAGGTAGAATCCAGGAACCAGAGAACGGGAATTGAGCTTTTTGGGGGGGGGGAAACACGTATCCTATGTACAAAGGGTTAGAGAGTATTTTTTTTATATATATTGAGAGAAGGTGGCGAATTGAGTTAAAGTAGTAAGTAGTTAGAGGTAGAGAAGGGTTAGTAGATTTTGAGAGAGGGGTGTCATACTAGTTAAAGATTTTGTAAGGGAGCGTTAGAGTAATAAAAGGGGTAAGATTATGAGTAAATGCCAAGTTGATAAAGTGAATTATAATGAATAACGTAGAATCACCCAAAGTAATGAAAGGGAATAATAAATGAAATGATGTGTAAAACGAAGATTGAAAAAAAAAAATATATATTTTTTGAGAAACGAATTAATAAAAGTTAAATGGAGATTTATGTATTTTATTATTAAAAGGTAATTTTCTGATTTCATATGCAAACTTAATGATGTAAAATGTGTAAATTTTAAATACAAATTGTTTATTTTAGGATAAGGATAACAATGTGAATTATGAGTGTACTATGTTTTCTTATGTTATATTGTGTTTGTTAGTGTAAGGGAATTTTATGAATTTAAATATTTTAAATGTATTTTTAAATTGGGGATGAGAGAAATGTAATATTGTAATGGGAAATGTTTGTAAGTCAGTCGTCTGTTTATTTAAATTCTGATGGAAATCAGGGCAATGATTTTGAATTTTGGGATAAAGTTAACAAGAGAAAGTAGATAGAATGAGATTATGGAATTTTAAAAGGGGATCATGTGTTGTTAGGTATTTTGATATATATGTTAGAAATAAGTAAAAACAAAACCAGTGCTTCTTAGCGCAAACCAGCACCGCTAGGGGGAAACAGATCAGTTGGGGATATGGTGTTGTATAAGGCCACTATTTGATATTTGATTTGTTGTTTCAGTGTTTGGTGATGCTGTGGCGGTGGACCTGAGCTGGCCAGCGTGTCAGAGCAGGGGCGTTGAGTATCTGTCTGACTCTACGGTGTTGGGATCTCGAGAGAGAAGTCCAGTATTGTCATTCAGGTGCGGTCACAGTCACCAGACCAAGGGTGAGTTGATTATATTTTTTGTAAATCATACAGGGGGTTGTGGCGACATATCCTGGCTGATCCCTTTAGCAAGTATGAATGTGTCAATGAGATTTTTTATGCTTCGGCATAAAATATCTCATTTAGGGGGTATTGTAACGGGCCTATTTTAGGGTAATAAAGCAGTTTGGACATTTTTTCATAAATAAATAACATTTTCTTAATATTTGGGACAAAACGTATAAACGAGAGGTAAATTCAGTGGCAAGCAACATTAGCGACAGTGGCAGCACTGCTGGTGACTTTATACGTGACCACTATTCAGCAATATTTTATAAAATATCGAGTGAAACAACCGACAAACTGTGCCAAGGGCAGCTTCAAGGACATGCCAACAGTGTCAACAAATTATGTAACCACATCAGACCATCTGACGTCAGTATATACGTCAGAGCCTATCCTTGCTGTGGAATTCGGGTGTGTAAATGAACAACAGTCTGCTGGCGTAGGAATACAAACTTTCAAACAATGAAAATTGGTCATCCAACCACGGTGACTTCATAAAATAGCGCCAGTGGCTTAGTCCCAGTATAAAATTAGTCAGTGAGACGGCCGGTCACATATAAAAGTTTCGAAACGTAAATCGCGGGCGCCCGCACCTTATAAAATGTGAATAAAATATTTAAATATGATTTAACAGCTGAAATTCATAATAAAAATGTGATTAACAGTTTATTTACACTATAACAGTTCGGAAATTATGAAGTGAAAGTTAAAAAATAATCGATGTAGTGCGATATGACGTCTTTTGGACTGATTGGCAGATAAGTAACCAACAAGGGTTAAATCTAAAACCTTTTGAAAGCAAATTTTTGAGAATGTTTACCAAAGAACTGGCAGCCAAAAAATAAACTTAACTAATGAATTAATTAAACATGGGAGGGGTATAGAAATGTAGAGAGAGAGAGAGCGAATATAGAAATTTAAAAGAAGTGCTGGTTTGTGTAGATATATAATCATTAAATGTAATTATTGGTGAAATATAATCAAAGAAATATAATTAATAAATAAGACCAAATCAATAATGAAAAGATGTACGGAAATTAATTTTAATGGCATTCATTTCATGAGTTCATAGTTAAGTTGGCAATAGTATGTAAGTGTAGGAAAAGAAGTTTTATTTTTGTTGTTGTGTGCATTATAGAGTAAATAAACCTTATGTTCATTGCCAATGTGAATTAAATTAAATATTACAAATAAACCATTCTGCTCCTGTGTTCGCCGAAAAGGACCCGAAAATGGTAAGTACTAAATTTCTTGTAGTTAATCAATACAAGATGGCGCCCGACAGTAAAAAATGGAATCAAATTTAAAATCAATAATGTTTTATATTTCTTTTATTAATATCAATAAAATGAAAAGTATCAGGTTAATATTTTTAGTTATATTTTTCAAAGAAAATTAATAAGAAATGAGTTTGTAGACAAAAATGAACATTGGGTAAAGTCAGAAGACGCAATAAAAAATGTTGATCTTGAATAATAAACAGGCTTAATTTATATAGATCAGTAGATTCAAACTAGAAGTAAAAAAGAAAAAATGTCATGCTAAAGAAAATAAATCAACATTTTATTTGAGTTTACAAAAATGTGTTTGTTAATTTGCATTCACCTGTGGTTTTACTCTGCCAGAGTACATCAGACGACACCCTGGTAAATAACTCAAATTTACTTGGTAAAGGTAAGTGACAAGAATTTCATAATTTTAAACAATAATAAACATGTACAGTCTCAGTTGGTGCCCTAAAAAGGGGACGAAAGTTCAATATTTAAATAATTAATTATCTCGTAAAGCTTTAGTTGCCACCCTTAACAGGGACAAAATTCAATATTTTAATAACTCAAAAACAAGTAATACTTTAGTGTATAATATTTGCTATTAAAAGTAAAATAATTCTGGTTACATATGTTTCTTATTATAATAATTAAGTTATTTATGAAGCTGTTGTTTTCATTATTGTTTTTTCTTTTTTTCTTTAAGAATTCTTTGTTTCATTTATTGGTATATTATTATACATATTCGATATATCAAATGATATTAATTTTGTTTCATCTGTAGTGTGCAATTTCTTTAGGCTTTCTATAACTGTATATCCATTTTTTACATTGTACCTATTTTCCAATATTATTAGCAAAATAATAAAATGAATGTTTTTGAAGCAACTAAAGTTACAAGGAATGAACTAAAATGCTACTTAATCTCCTGGATGGGACCCCCCCCCCCGCAGTAACTGTACTGTAAAACCCTCTTAACAATAGACCCACCATTTTAGCGCCCATAAAAATAACCTTTCTTGAATTACAGGGTACAAACAGGTAGGCAGATAACTACAGCCCCATCCCCATGTATCTGTTGATACAGATATATCAACAACCCCATAAACTTTTTTTGCTTTTCCTACACATTTCTTGGCCAATGTTATAAATATCTGTTACTAATTAACTGAAACTTACACTGATTTTGTTTTCTCACTATATTACTAAAATTGCATTATCATTATTATTAGGTATGCATTTCATGCCAAGTAACATGTGAACAATTTGAAGTCATCTTACTGTAAAATATGTGTAAATTGGTTTTAGCAAAGCATATTTACTCGTTTTAACACTTACATATGTGCAGTTTAGGTGTTACTTTTTCACTTTCCTTGTACACCAAAAATAACTTCATCAAAAAACCTTCAAGTGGTGTTATAAAATGAATTTTAATGAATTATTAATTATGGAGTGTATAAAAAGAACTGACTCCTATAAAAATGTCACCATATTCTAGGAATTAGTCTTGAAGAAAAAATGATATAGTACTAACCAAGTCTGCCAATAATGCATTGAAATGCTGTACAGCCTCATCATGCTTGTGTTGTTCCCTTTCATTATCTCTATCTCTCAAGTGTACAGCTAAAGTTCTCTGCACTTCTTTCTCTCGTTCACGTAAGCTTGCTTCAACTCTTGCAGCTTTCTCTAAATCTCTTGCCTCCTTTTCTTTCTCTCTTTCCCGTTCCTTTTCTTCTCCCTCTGAATCAGCATCTTGCTGTAAGCATACAGATTAATAATCATATTTTTTGAAATAAACATATGTCTACAGTTGTACAATCATATTGTGATAACAACATAAACTATGAATTTACAATTTTACATTTAAAAAGTTGCCTTCACTGTATTAGCCTACACAATATACAGGTAATGAGAAGACTGCATTTAAAACAAAATTTATAATCAAGCCTGTCAATTCTTTTACACTGCATATCTGATGTTTATTAAAGACAGAAAACGTTTACATGAAAATGACATATGTTGACTGTGTGAACTGAATTATGCACGACACAACTTCAATGACAACTAATTCAATTACTTCCTAACGTGTTTACAGGATGCAATATAACAATCTTATAAAAATCAAACTATCTATTTCAAGAACTGATATATGATTTAACATGAAAGAGGTCAATCTACACATTTCTGCCTGGCACATCTCTGATTGCCTATCGCCTGCTTGTTATAAAATTCAGATGCTTTTATTTATAATTATCACCATAAGGTAATTAATCATTAGTAATCATTCTGATCTGCAATTTTTCATTCTGATATTTCTTTTAAAGTTTGTCAAATGACTTGAAGAGATACCATATTGACCTGAATATAAGATGGCCTCATATGTGAGACAACCCTAGATTTTAGAAGGTATTTTACAAGAAAAAAAGCCTGCATATAAGATGATCCTGCATATTTAGACCTGCAAAAAGAACGGTCTAAATAACATACCCTGCGGTGAAACTAAAAAAATATGGCTATTTACATTAAAGGTGAAATTGTATGTAATAAAGTACCTTATTATTTTTAGTCCATCATTGTCCTAGTTTTCTTTTTCTCAAAGTTCATTTTCAGTACTACCACTGGAATCAGATTCATAATTACAGTCTTTCCACAAAACGTCATCCTCACTCCCATCCATGTTATTAGAAACATTACATTTTTTAAACCCCTTCCCAATGGATTCACTTTTGATTTCCCCCACGATGATTATCCACTGGCCAATAGCTTGGTTTCTTCAACTTGGCTGTCGGACTCAATGCATGGTTTCCACTGCCAGTCACTGTAATTCTTTCATAAGTGGTCCTTTAAATGGTTTGTTAACAACCACATCTAGAACTTGAAGCTGGAAAGTCATTTCCCCAGAGATTATAACAAGATCGATGTTCATTTCTCCACCAGTTTCTTTATTTTCTCAGTTGTGTGACCATAAAAAGCATCAAGAATTTACATGACTCTCTGTCCTAGTAAAACACCTGCTCGACATTCCCAAACAACTTAAGCCAATCTGCCATAAATTCTTCCATTTTAGAGTCATCCACCCCTTTTCCTGTGATCTAAAAACAATCCCACTGGTAACTGTTCCTTTGGAAGCATTTTCCCTTCAAAATAACATATGGTGGAAGTCTTTTACCATCAGCAGTTACTCATAGTATTACAGTAATGTGTGATTTTTCATTGTGTGTCTGATTTTGCAGCCTTCTTGTCCACTGTAACACTTGATGGCATATTGAAGGTTGTAGGGGGCTTCAAAACTACGACAACGGTACCAAATTTTGTGTTCGTATGCCCACTGCACGGTGACCAATAACCAATTTATTAAGGATACACACAATGCTGCATGTGGGGAGATGTCATGTAGTCGGATAAAAAATCTGCACCCAAATCCAGCCGCATCATCAATTTCCCCTAAAAGAGGAGTGTGATAAATAAATGGTTTTAAGTCATATGGAACGAATGCAGCCAAACAGATTCGTGAAACTCCCAGCCAAGGAATAGGGAGATGTCTAATGTCTTGTAGAAACTCTATGAACAAATTCGGCAAAACGTATTTGTTCAACTCTCCAGTGATTAAGGGAGAGTTGGTATAGTGTTTTGCAGACAACCTTTCACGGAATGAAGCGAAACGGATTCAGGCATGTCCCCTGTCACAGTGTTCTGACATTGAACTCATAATATAACATCCACCTGTTGATTCACACTACACACATGGCAAGCCTGTGCAGCTTGCAAATAATACAAAATACAGTACACTCTTGCACAAAAATTTGTATATGTTAGGTTGCACATATAAGACGGGTACAGTTTTCGGATGGACATTTTAAGGAAAAAAATCATAGTCTTCTATTCGGGATAATATAGTATTTGAAATGATTCAGATTTTAAATTTGAAACTGACACTTTTCCTGCAGAAATATCTGATTGCAACTGCATATTACATATTTACATGGAATACAATGGTCAAGCTATTTTTACATAATAATTCACTTACTACGTAATTTTTTTTTTTAATGTGGAAAAATGTTAATATGGAACACAGTTATTGATACTGAATTAAATATTACAGAAACAAGAAATAGTCAAAAGATGTGGAATACGTTATTAGAATCAATCTCAATATTCAAACAAGGGCCTTGCACAAGGACGCTGTTCACAATAATGCTGTTCTACTTGTTCGGTTAGATATTGCATACTTCTTATACAACAGTGTAAGACTGAATAAATTATAGTTGTCTTGATTGTTCATCTCTTCTTTCACAGCACTATCACTTTACTAAAAATGAACTTTATCTTGTGAAAAACTTACTTTTTTCGTCGGACGCGTTTCGGCTTAAGTATCCGCCTTCTTCAGCTTTTAGTCAGACTGCCATCATTTCGTAACGGTTTTTGTGTGGAAGGTGTAGAGGGGGTGGTGTGTGGAGGAAGGGGATTGGTGCAGGGATTCAACTTGATGTTCGTTTTTTGTAAAATTGTGTCAAAAAGTGTATGTGATTTATATTGTAATTGATCGTTGAGTATGTTGTTTGGTTGTGTTGTGTGGTGTTTATATATACAATTACAATATAAATCACATACACTTTTTGACACAATTTTACAAAAAACAAACATCAAGTTGAATCCCTGCACCAATCCCCTTCCTCCACACACCACCCCCACTACACCTTCCACACAAAAACCGTTACGAAATGATGGCAGTCTGACTAAAAGCTGAAGAAGGCGGATACTTAAGCCGAAACGCGTCCGACGAAAAAAGTAAGTTTTTCACAAGATAAAGTTCATTTTTAGTAAAGTGAATAAATTATGTGCGGTAATCCATAAATATTTCTCAAACTACAAAAAATCTAGCGCATAAGAATTTGTCCTTTTAAACTAAACTGAAACTAGAATTAACTAAATATGAATTTAAATTTAACCAAGGAATTATCAATATTCAACAGTCCTATGGGTATACCTTACACGTCAAAGACAAAAAATTTGAAGAATTATTAGGTATAACTATTGGAAAATGAGAAAAGAACAGAGAAAGAAGTGATACGCCACACTCACAGGTTTTTGAATTACATAATAATCATTATACTGATAAAATATTATTCCAAATTCAAATTTATAGTAAGAGTTTGTAAACAGCGGTTGCATAAACATTGTTATAGTTCAATCTATTGGATACATTAACTTTGTCCCTAGTTCGGACGTCAACTGTGATATTTCAAACACTTACCCACATTATTATTAATAAAACATCATAAACTTACCTTTACGGGCCAAAGTTCTTCACACGAACCTGTGGATTATAAACGTGACTTAGGGTTGCATAACTCAATGACTACGTTCATTTTTTAGTTAACTAATTCAACTTTTATTAAACATGTTATTTGATAGTCTATCTTTCTTTCGAAAATGATGACAAAATCATTCTGTATCCATTAGGATTTAGGCCTGACAAATGTTAATGTTGAGATACATACTCAATTTTATTAAGACAAAACAAAATTAACAGTTTACTTAACCTATTTAAAAGAAACAGTTCATTAAATTATATTAAATAAAGGCGACCCAGCATTTGTACAGCTCACATTCATTCCTTTAGAGCTCTTGAAAATTAAAATTTTTATATTTATTTGATATTGAGTGGATAGTATACTGTTACGTCTTAACGGCTTTCCTGCTGACCACATGCTGCTTCCGCATTTTTCTTACTAATTGTCCAAAAAATATTAACTGTTTTGAATTTTGAAAAGTTCTGTGGATTGCCTTTACTCACTGCATCAAAAATGTTATACTTTTCAGTGTTTATTTTATACTGTGACACATATTTTAAGTGTTGTGAATTTTTCTCGGCTCGTGAGCCTATTGTATTCAACCGCCCACGAACCACAGCTGTTGACGACAGACACTGTTTACTTCACATTTTCATGTGAAGACGAGATGAAAACTGGCAGCCGGCGGACGCACACCACTCCTCGTGTCCATTACGTTGAGATGTTATTTGCCGACTGTCCTTGTTCTCTGCGCACACAGCGCTGAGGAATTCATTCGAACGTGACCAAATGTGAGAACATTGGCCGAGGAAACGCGCGCTTGTTTGTGAATACGCCCCCTCGTTGCTAATCTGCATTTCAATGCCAAGTCACACCAGTCTAGAAGATATACTCCATTCACCATATATTCTTTGTTGAATTAAAATTGAACAGATTTAAATTACAAAATCTCATAGGTTTGTACCGTTACAACATATGCAACCAAATGAAATAAGAGATCATAAGACTCTAGGACACTTATAAAGGCTGGTACAAGAGAGCACATGGTGCAGAGACCAAAGTAATTCTCTGTGTCAACAAATGTGTACCACAAATGCATTACGAAACAACTGACTGGCAATAACTGACAGATCATGGGATGTTTTCTCTTATTGTGCTCCAGCCTCTAGTAGGATCATTAAATAAAAAAAAGAGCATGAATATAGTTTGCAATTACTGTGTTCAACACTGTATTATTTTTATATTATTTCATGAAAACTATTTATTTATTTATTTATTCAATTTTCATACCTCACTCTCTATTTCAGCTTTGTTTTCCTTGTCTTTGTCACCTCGCTCACGTCTCTCTCTGTCTTTGCGTTCTCTGTCTTTTTCTTTTTCTCGTTTCCTTTCTTCCTTCAAAACTTTCTGGTACTCACGGAACCAGTCTTCCCTAGTAGTACTCGATTCAACAGCTTTATATCTAGGATCTGAGTCAATTTTCTTCTTGGCTTCACTCCAACGAGAATGTCGATCAATATCTGACTGTTCTCTCAACAAAGATATGAAATCACGTTTTACCTAAAAACACAAATATCTTGTACTGAATATTTAATCACAACCACAAATTAAGGAAACTTCCTAGACATCTCACTGCCTCTGATGTTACTTACTCAATATTATACTTCATGGCTACATACATAAACTATTGTAAAAAATATTTTTTTTAAAATGATTTACAGAAATGACTAATGAAGAGTTAAATGTACAAAAATTTGTGAAATTAAAAACTAACAAAAACTTAAAAATTCACAAAAATGAAATCATATTATTTAAATAAAATGGCAGGAGATACCAAAGGAAGTTACATATTCTATTTAAATGTTTTTCAGCACCTCATTTTAGTATCTGAAACAAAAAAGTAGATTAATAATCCTCTGCCACTTGCCGTTTGCCTGAAACTGCTGTTTGAAATGTAAACATCAGAAATATACAAAGAGACAAAGTTGTAAAGATAAAAGAAACACAACTATACAAAATCAGTCTTATTCAATAAGTCTTGTGCATATGTATTGCCAGCTTAATTACAACTGAACAACATCCAAACTTCCTGAAGGTACCAAAACTGTATAATACTTGAACGTTACTATTATAATTACTTGCAATTAGGATACAACTATGTTGTCTTCACTCCATAAAAAAAAAGATACATTCTTTCGACTCTCATGTAATTAGCAAATCAGGATATTTTAATTCCCATTTTTTCTAAAAAAAGTAAACATTTTATTTTGGAAATCAACTTACAAACTGCAACTTACTTTAATGGTTCAAGACATTCAATTTCATCTTCCCAACTCACAAAATTACTAACTTATTATGACTCATTTCAAAGAACAAGTAAACCTATTTGTAAATTCAGTTACTGAAATCTATTTTTGCTGTACCTATTAGTGGAATCTGTTAGGCTTTAAGACAAATATATCACAAGAAATATTTATGATTTTTGTTTACCCGATGGTAAAATTGTTAACATTTTTATTAATGTTGGATTATAAATACTGCTAACAGCAGTAGAGTTCACATTAAATAAATTATATATATATATTGAATTAAAGACAGTTGTAAAAAAAAAAAAAAATTCAGTAGAAGAATTTGAATATACGCCTTTGATGACCAATGTGGAATGCTGTTAAAAATAAAAATTCCATGACATATGCATCGTAACGATTAAGACTTGCTATCTTTTACTTACTGAAGCATATACTATGTTTCTCTTCAAACCTAATATTTCTTGTTAATGACCTGTTACTAAATTGTGTTACAATGGTATGATTTATTACAAAACAAATATTATGCTACACTTTAAAGTACCTGCTATTTAATTTTTGTCATCTATATAAATATAAAATTGTACCTTGTTTGACTACCTATTATTTGCAACTTTTGTAGAATTTTTTATAATATTAAATTTTTATTTAGCAAAGTATTTTTATTTGTTGGCACTACTTTTATTGTTGACTGAATTCTTTCTAAAGGTAATGTACAATAAACTAATATATGCAAAAGACACATAGTTTTTAAAAACATTGGTTAAAAGGAGATATACCCCAACTGTCTTCTCAGTTTTTGTTCATTAAATGACAACCTATCAGTCAATGTAGCTCACAAATCAGATGAGTGTAAGCATCATATAAATCACAATAATGATTAACTTCAAAAACTACAAACTTAATACTACTTCCAATAATTTTCTACACAAAAGACAGTGTAGTAGAAAATGTGAAATAAAGTGATTTTCCTCAATTGAAAGGGAAAGTTTTCTCAAATGTAGAAAGATCACCGTGATTTCAATGAGCCAGATTAAATGTTAATTTTACTCACAGTAATTCAATTATAAAATTATGATAGAAATTCAAAGCAAGCAAACACTTATTATCTTGAAATTTTCTATCGAATAAATGGTTAATCTGTTGCAACTTCATAAAGATATGATAACTGAAGATCACATTTGTCTTCAACTACTATATTAATACCAAGCAACTACTACATTTCTTATGTAGACATTTTTTGGCCAATCAAATCTGGAAGTTATGAAGCTGGATAAACTTAAAAATAAGGACTTTAATATAAAGAAAAACAATTTGAGATTAAACAAGTTTTCACTATTTAATTTTTTTTAACTGTTTTTATTTTCAGGAAGATCTTATGTACATGCTCAACATGTTTCTTATAATAATCTTTTATTCTTTTTGAACACGGGTCATCAATTGCATTTATAATTTCAAATATACTTCCTATCTTACAAAATAAATGCTATACATATCACACGCATACACACTCACAATACTATACATATGTAAAATAAATGGTACAAAGAACCTTCAAAATCAGTATTCAACAGTACAGTCTCACTGCGATGTTTTATGTAACAATAAATTCTATATATGAAGTACACAAAGTATCTCAAAATCAGTATTCCATCGTTTTACATTCACCTTGGACAGGTTTTTCACCTACTCTTTAGTCAAATTTCACCACATTATAAATTTCTTAAAGTTTTCTTTTCAAGTAGTTAATACTTAAAATAATTCCTACATTATATACCTACAATATATTTAGACAAATATTCTCAAACCTATTCTATAAATAACTGTACTTGATTCTGACTGAACTAGTGATTTTAAACTACTGAACAAACACAATATGTGGCAGTATTCAGAGTTTTCAAAATACTTAATAAACGCTAATAACCTGAAATAAGAAATTTATGAAAGGCCTTGAGTAGGGCAAAACATGTCCAGAGTGAATCTAAGACTAGTGAATATTAATTTGGAGGTTCTTTAATATATTTTACAGAACATAAGATATTAGCTTTTAAAAACATGTTTCATAAAATATTATATATACATATCTGAATGCTGAAGGGAGGTTTAATATTTTTCAACCCCTGTCCTTTTAGAGAAAATTTACTAAATGTAATGTGTCTACAAAAGAACCCCCCCCACACAAACACACACACAATAAATAAATAATCCATAAGACAAAGTAGTCAATGGATATTTGTTTTTAGTTGCAGAAAAATTACTTTAAATTTCATATGAAAGGAAACTAAAGTATGACTAATTTAAACAGAAAACTAGATTGTTCTATTTCATATTTAATAAACGCTTAGTTCTATAGAATCAATATTCTGCATTTATAAAATTGATTTAATATCAGAATTAAGATGTCATAAAAGTAAACTAAATTAATTATATCAGGTATGATAATATGAATCAAAGATAATGCATTAAAATCTTACGTTACACATGTTTTAACAAATACGATTAATGTGTTCATTATCCTACAAGTATTTTTTCGTTTTTGTTGTACACAGCTGATGTGTTTTATATTCATGTCAAAAATATATAAAACACCATAGTGCAAACTCTATTTTAACAATGTAAACACTAACTGGAAACAATAAATTAAATACAACAAATGAACTGTTTTTACAAACAGCATACATTTGCCAAAACTTACAAATCATTATTGAAATTAAAACCTTCACACTTTAATAAAGATAAACATCTGTTGGTACCACTATTCACTACAAAAAGTACTGACATTTTCGAAATGCAGTATGTACTTTCATTAGCATTATACTTGTAACAGTATGAACTCACCAAGCGCTTACATTAACAAATTAAAAAACATTTTGTTAATTGTTAATTTAAAAAATTAAATAAATAAAAACTATGATGAAAATAACATTTGCTTATGTTTACCAATTGTTATTTTTTGTAAAGTTATATAGACAATGATTTAAAAAGAAAATGTAACTTCAAGATTTTCTCTTACCAATTTTTTATATTATCTTTACTATTAAATGTTGACTTTAATAATATATATATATATATCTTTAAATTATAGTATTAGTCAAAGTTGTTTTGTCAAGTAAAAAAAGAAAAATTAGCAATTAGTTACGAAGTGTGAAGTAGCTATATATACCATGGCGTACAGTCACGTTGCCCGCTACAACCGGAGGCCCTCAACTCTCGACTGCCCGTAGCCGCACACTTGAAAGTCAATATACACCAGTTATAGACAGCGAAAAGCAACAAAAGAAATCAAATATCTTACTAGCCCACAACCGAAATTTTACAATAGCTTACTATATTTCCTGTTTTAACTCATTATATATTTTCTTTTTGTTTTATTTTTAAAAGATAAGTCCATATAAATTTTATAAAATAGATTTAAAAAGCCGCTCATCTTACCTATGAGTGCTTCTATTATTAGATCAAATTATAATGATAATATGAAACTAAAACGTTTCATATATTGATTAACCAAAAAAGTATGTAACCTGTTAATTAAAAAAAGATAAATAAACAATAATAGAAGACTATCTACAGATTATATCTTTCCATGCTTCGAATTATGTCCTACTTGTAACAGACTACCATCACTTTGTTCATAATGCATTCCTATAATGTTCTCTTTAAAAAATTAAAACTTCATAAACAACTTATCAAATATTCTTTCATGGTAAAACAAGATGCTAGATCTCTAAATAATACTTCTAAATGCCCATGATATCTTTACCTACAATAGTAGGCCTAAATATGTAATTTGAAGCAGAAGTATCACAACAATGTATGGATAAAACACAAACACACAAAGGTGAGGACACACCACATAAAGAGAGAATCGGTGGAAGCTGTTATATTGTTTTCCTTTCTAAATCTGTTCAAATGCTATGAAATAATATTACAGGATTCTCCATTACTATTAAAAAAATTTTCATTTTATGCACACATTCTTTTATTAACTATTTCACAGAATTCTAAACACATATCAATCTACATAATATGGTAAAATATATAGTAATGAAATTATTGTTTCCTGATTATATAGAAATATGAAACATGATATATACATCTTATTTAATTTCATAAAACGGCATTTTAAAAAGGTAGGGATACCTAAGAATCACACAGTAAAAAATAACAAAATACGAATGTAAAAATAAGCATGTACATAATAATAATTTGCCTACAACAAAGGCAGATTTGGTATACACATGTTGACTTCAAGGACCAATATACAGTCTAAATGACTGTACTAAATTAGTAAGTCTATCTGATTTCCTATAGAATATATAAAAAATGAAGGCAACAGACATTACATGGCAATGCAAGTCCACTACTAATAAACACATAACAGTAATTACTTGTTTACTGTATCAGTAAATCAAGATGATGGCAACTATTTTTTTTGTTCAACATGGGAGCAAAAAACAATTATTATGGTTACTAGATTATCAGAAGGGGGCAGACACATGTACTATAATTTTCATTACACATACCTATACACAACCAATAAAGCTAAAATTTAAAATAAAATACAGTGAAAACTCAATGCATTATTTATGAAAATACAGTTTGTAAAAAATGTGCAGACATCTGTGAACAGTCATTTATTTAGAAACATTTTCTTAATTCGAAAAAATATTTGTGAAGATCCAAGACTGTTAATTCCACGTTGTTCATTACAATTAAGCAATGCAAAGACCACAATGTACCAAATTTTGAGGCTATACTATAAGATTCGTCTGACACAAAAACTGAAGCCACAGGCAATATCTGAAACACTGAAAGACGTTACACGTTGTCATGTTTACTCAACAGGTGGTTGTAAAATAAAGTAGTTACGAGAAAATAATTTTTTTTAGGTCAAAAACTTATGGTGAATATCACAGTGGCAAATGACTTTGTATGGCCAGAATTGATTAACACTAAATAAGATTAACACGAAATCCAAGAACTAAATAATCAATCCAGGGAAACAATATTACAGGACTAGAATATTCTAGGGGACAAGGAATGTTAAATCAAGTTTAGGAAAATAAAATATCAATAAACATGAAAATAAATTTACAAAATGTTAATAGTAAATGAAAATGTGAAATATATATAAGGTACAGAACACTACTGTCGCACTGGCTAATGGCTGTAGCCATGTAGAAAAGAATGAAAGAACTAGTCTATTCAGCATGGATTCCTGGATATATGGATAGGATTCCATATTAATATATGGAAGGATATATTTGAATCTATGAATACATAACAAATACCCAATGCTTTAATTTTGGTCTCAATAAGTCACATATATATGTGCCTTACTAAATCCTGGTGATACTGTTCCCAAACAAACTATGTAATTAACAGTTTAAGGAACAATAAAAGTGAAAGAAAGGTAGCATTATACCATACATAGAGGATAATTAAAAAAAAAGACAAAACTGAACAAGACTGATGACGTGTGGGAAAATAAATGTAATTGGAGTAATGCAGCGAGTTTTCACTGTATTGCATTTAAAATAAATTCATATTTTAATATGTAAGACTAATGAATGTATTTAAAAAATCATCAGTAACATTTCTGGTTAATCACCTGAAATGAACAACACAACACAAACAACAAAAATTGTATTAGTTTTACATGTTGCAGACTGATCGTTGTAGAATTAATAATATACAAACCAACTCCTTGCAGAACAACACAACACAGCAACAACAGATCACAACTCCTTTCAACCACAATATGTACTTCTGCATGTATTTTATTATGTGCATGCATATATGGCAACTGACTGAATCTTGAAATCAATGATTCATTGATGATTCTATTCGCATCTGATAAAAGAGCCAATGATCTGAAAAAGTATCCCTCAAAGATACTTAAATGTTACTGAAAAATATTGGCATAATTAATGGTTCAATTGTTCTAAAAGGTTTCCTTTCAAATAAATAAATCCTTTCATGCCATAATCCTGAAATATACAAAACAACCAGATGTCCCTCAATTTTAAGAAATAAATGCATGCAATTCATGTAAGCTTGTCTATCAAATCAGTGAAGTAAAAACACAAACATTTATACTGATAAGATTTCAAATCAAATTAAATTTTGATAATTTTTCATATTTTTATTTACTATTTTCTTCTATATTGAATATCAAAGGAAAAAATCAACATGTTAACTCTAATTTTCACATTACATTATGTGAATACTCTATATTACTTAAAATGAATTTAAAGTAAAAAAGTGTTTTGTGGTACAAGGCAGAGATGCCTGTAAAGATTTCACATATTAACCAAGAAAGCTTGACAATCATAATTACTGTGAAAATACAAGTTCTCTACTTCTCTTGAACTTCCTTCCTTTTATATTAAAAAGTACATTCTTCCTTTTTTGGGGGATATTAATAACAGGCCTAAATGCCTTATTAAACTTTTGTAACCATAAATAAATTCAAATTTTTAATACTGTTAGATTTACTGTTAAATAAGTAATACAGTCAACACTGGTTATTAAGTCATCACCCCTTAGGTAAAACCTGGTATTAAATAGAAACTGTTCAGTTCCACCAAACACCATAAGCTATGCGATAAAAAAACAGTTACTAAACAACAAAACTATGTCTGTTAAGCAACTTTTTGCCCTGGTCACAATTATATTTAGGCTTAAAAATTAACAACTTACACGCCCCTATCAATGCTTGCCATTTTCATACAAGTAATGAGTGCAAACTTAATGTCTGTAATGAGACTTAATTTGAACCTATATTCTAGTTTACTTGATATTGTGAACAAGTAATGCTTACAGCTTTGTTTATATTTGTTCAATGAAGTTCTTGAATATACACTTCACTGTTTCTACATCCATCAAAATGTATAATGTAAAAATGGCTTGATCAATGGAAACTAGTGTTAACAAATTTTTGGAATTGGGAGACAAAAGGATGTTGTGGTACACGGTTTAACTCTACGTATTACGTGATCTCTGTATGTAAAACTAAATGGGTAAAGAATCAGCATATTAAGAAATTAAACAAGCAATGAATATCTGGACAAAGCACTGCTGAAGTGGTTTACTCACCAAAGAATTCTCAATATCACGCTAAACAGTCCAATCCTAAAAGTCAAACTAAATCACGCCACTTTATAACTGAATATGGAAAAATTCCAACGGCTCTGAAAATTGGATTGAACACTTCACAAAACTTCATTTAATAGGCTTTGTGAAGAAATGGGGTGAGACCTACAACTGGATAAAGGGAAATGTGGGCACTATCCAAAATGAGTACAAGATGTTTTTAACACATATGAGACAAAACTATTTTTCAAGAAGTCTCTGGGCCACTTTGAAGTTTAAAAATGTGAAATGCATTGGAAGTACGATGTCAAAACAGACACATTTCTCATCTGAGCAAATGGTATGGGATACAAAAAAAACCTTGATGACTGGCAAGTCACAGAAGTCGGACTGTTCGAAGAATGTTAAAAACCTACCATGAAGCACACAGCAAACAACAAACCATGGGTGGCGGTTGAGCTGTTTGAAAGAGGAATGAAGCTTCAGATGGAAGGCAGTGTTCATGCTCTACAACTGGTTTCTTTAAATACAACATTTATATAGTTTCTTAATTTCTTACATATAGTGTGATTCGTCATAGCTTTTCACAAACTGTATGTATTACATTAATTATAATACAGTATACCCTATGTGTAAATTTAATACACAAGCTGAAGTTTTTTGCAACTTTGTTTAACAAGCGACTATGGCTAGTTAAGTAAAAATGGCAATGTCCCACCAGGTATTTAATAACCAGTGTCAACTATAAATCTGTAATCCTACACATTGACTTATCTCTAACAATTTGAAAGTCTGCTTACTGAATACCATCTAATCATAATTTACAGAACTGACTTTAATAAGACCTACAAATTAATTTAAAAAAAAGAACGTATAAGGCTACACTCGTCCTTTTCAGTGAACTATTAACTCGTAACAAGCATTTTACTCATCTATGTTTATTCTAATCTGATTTAGGCAACTATTTAAATAAATGATACAAATAAAATAGTAATTATTGCTCACTAGCTTCATGTGTTAACAGAAGAGTCAAAAATTTACTCAAAACAAATGAGAACAAGTAACTATATATTCTGAAATATTATGTATCAATAAGTACTTATTTTTTATTTAAAATGCTTTCTTAACTGATTCTTTAAAAATCATTTCTTCAAAAACTGTTAACAAATAATATAGTTTTCTTAAATGTGAAGGTAGGCTAATAACAAAACTTACTAATATACAAATGTTATCAAGGAGTCTGTAGTGGATCCGAAGGAAGAGGGCTGCCATAGCATTTTGAACTTGCAGGCTGAGCGATCTACAAGGCAAGTTGTAACTACATACCAATCTTGTATACAATATGTCGAACACTGTCGCAATGTGCAAGAGTTAATAAAAAACAAGGTTCAAACAATTATTATCTTCAACACCATATATTAAGGATATTAAACCAAAATACACTTTTAATGCAAAATTCTAAACCTCATTTATTAAGAATACTTAGTTACTAAATATTTGTGTACATTTATTAACTCCTAGCTAAAACAGGTCTAACAGAATTTAATAATTTCAATTTCTTGTTTTTACTAGATTTAGAAATCTACAAAATAAACTATCAAAATATAAATTCTTTAAAATTGTGGAAATGCAGCAATTTGAAATAAAATGTATATACAGATCTCTAAACCATGACAAACACACAACTTTCTCTAAGAAAAGCTCTATGTTTCATTTTTATATTATTTACTGCTTTAACATTTTAAAGATGTAAATTTCTTTACATTCTGATTTCAAATAAAAACTCTTTTAATCCAACAATAGCTGCAACTACACTATTAAAGTTGTGTATTTAATGAAGATGAAATATTATGTGCCCTGTCTTTTAAATATTTGACAAACGAAAAGATGAACATATGAAATAATATTTTAATCCTATCCAAAAGCTTCCACCAAATAACTGTTTTTTTCTAAGCCAAAAATTTATCAAAAGATATATTACGTATGTGGTCTTTTTTTTAACAAAAAAGACACTAAATAAATAAGCATTAATCTACATGCATTTTAAGAAATATGTACAATCTGCTGGTATATCTTCTTGTTCCAGGCAATATATTAAAAAAATAATAATAAAAGTTCTAGAAAAAAAATCCACCTGAAATAAACTGAATACCACACCGTGAATATATACGTAAGAATACAACATATATAATTATATAACTTCCAACATGTCCGTCAACAAAAACATTTTACAAAAAAGTGTGTTCTGGAAATGGCTATTTGTATTACAAATTTCATAAAAAATACATTGTGCTTATTGTTTGTACACTAGGTAAATCAAAATGGGCCTTCCAAAGAGGTCTTTTACTTGTATCTAAAACACTATATTTGCAAATGTATAAAATTCGTGTAATGAAAAATTGTTTATATGTATTTTTATTGTAACTTCCTATGACAAAGATAGCATTTGCAGTAGCTAGTGAAACCACAAATTTTTGTCCTGCAACTCTATACCTATTCAGTTCAGATTTGGTTGAGACAAAACATACAAACAGCCATTTCACCAGAATACTACGAGAAACATACACTTTAAGTAGAAAGTTACAAACCTGTTCTCTGCGCATTGCTTTTTCATCTTTTTCTCGTTTCCGAACCTCCAGAAGGTACTCGTTGAATAAGCTCTCACGTTCACGCATCTTCTCTATGTTCTTAAAACGCTCATCTTTCCCATACTTTTGTGCAAAATCACCAAATGATGACCTGAAATTATCAGTTTATTACCATACAAATTATAATCAACAAGTTTTCTTGTGCCAACTTAAAAATATTAAGTGATTAATAAAGAAACTCACCAACTAGACTGACAGACAAACGACATTGACCCAACCCCAGAGATTGGCCAGCTAAGAACCAAACAAGATAAACAAAAGAAAACAAACAGCTATGAAAGTAAACAAGATGAGGAGTGAAGGAGACGAAAAATGAGAACAAAGAGGGAACAAACCAACAATGAAGAAAATAAAATGAAACACGTCAAGAAAACAGAGACAAGGCATAGAGAATAGAGAAGGGAGAAATAATGTAATCAAATATAATAAAGAAAATGAAACCGGTAAAGAACCAAAATAAATAATGAATGTTAGTATTGATTGAGTGACAATTGTAATTAGTCATTAATAAAAAAACGATAGCTAAAAATACACTACCCAAAGAATTAAAAGTACATGATAATAGAGAAAGACATGATATTAATAAGTATATATTATATGTGTAGAGAAAGAGAAAGATATTAAAATAGTGAGAAGTAAACGGAAGTTAACATAGTGAAAGTGAAATTACCCTAAAGTGAAATGATAGAAAAAGAAACACTAAGTAAATTATAATAAACACAAAATAATTTAAAAGTGCAAGTGATGAATAAATAAAAATATTGTCAATGATAGTAATAGGGAAAATAGGGAAGGCTAAGATAAACACTTAGTAAAAGTAACAAACACTTAAGGTTTGATAGTGAACAATAACATTTAAGAAAGTTGTTAAGAATAATATTTAAAAGAAACCATTGATTCAGTAATAATGAACACTGAAGAGTGATATTAACTGTAGTGATTATAAAAGAATATTATTGTAGAGCTTAAAAGTGTATTGTAGAATTTAAAGGTACGTAAGAACCACATGACAAAGTAATAAGATAGTGTTAACATGGAAAAGAAAACAAAGTGTTTTTATAAAATAAGTAGTTTAAAACCATAAGTAAACACCCATGTTATAAGGGAAGATTAATGAAACAAGTTCAATAGAGGTGAGGTTGTTTATCACCTGAACAATAAATCAAAGGTAATGAAGTGTACACCAATATTAGATAATAAGTGTTAAATAATTGTCTAAACACACTTATGAATAGGATGTGGATTGGGTAATTATCCCAAACATAGACCTAAATGTTATATGATGAAAAAATAGTAATTAATAGCCATATTGTTGACATTGGCAGAGTAAATAAATAAATAAGAAAAGAAAGCAATGTCCGAGTTAGAAAAGAGAAAACCAGTTAGTAAATAATTACCAATAAATAATGAATAAAACAGTTATAACACACAAAAATCACACAAAGACTGAACCAAAACACATCCATAGATAATAAACATAATTATAAGAACAAAATAACGCTCTAGGACAAAATGAGATATAATGTATATGAAATAATCAAAAATCAGTAATTGCTTCTTAGACTTGAGACAGGCCTAACGGTCAAACACCAACAAATACTAATTGTATGAAAATAGCCAAGTAATTAACAAATCCAAGGTGACTAATTAACCAAGGATAAATGGTAAATTTTATTAAAAACAAAATATTAAAATAA
Organism: Magicicada septendecula; assembly: GCA_034769895.1. Taxonomy (NCBI): domain Eukaryota; kingdom Metazoa; phylum Arthropoda; class Insecta; order Hemiptera; family Cicadidae; genus Magicicada; species Magicicada septendecula. Next base: position 189,812,004 of record CM068367.1, read on the forward strand.
GGAGTTATATAAACAGAGAAATGTAATTAGTAAATATTAAATTAATTGTAAACTTAGAAACCATGAAATAACCAAATATCGTGGGATACCAAAATAATCTTTGTAAGAAAATACAAATGACAGTGCTAATAATTAATACTTAAGAAGGAAGATAATGGAAGGAAGAAAGTCAGAAGATATACGAAGATTTGAAAAGAATTCAAATTTTGATAACAATGGATTTATATCAAGCTAGTCCAATCAGAATTCTTTGGTAACCATAGAAACAGGACGGGTAGCGAAAATTACCATTGAATATCGTTACTCAAAAAGTGACGCTCATGAAAAACAGAAGCCAAAGTTTTGAACAACCAATTTTCTTATTTAAAATGTTTTAAAAGTGAAACAAATTGTCAAAATTGAACGAGAAGGAGGCTGACTATCACTGAACTCAATTAACTGATGGAGAAGACTTTTTAATTCAAGACGAAGTGAATAAATTAATCCAAGTACTTTGAAAAAGATGCCAGAAACCCGAATAATTGAAAACTGAATTCTACTGCGGTTCCAGTCCTTTGTTCCAGACCAACAGATTAATCACAGGCTACGAAGCTGTTAAGTATCCCATAAATTATCTAAACTTCCGAAATAACGCACTTTGAATATTTCTCACTATATTCTGAAACATCACTGAACCAATTTTATTCTCTTTCAAAGATTAAATAAAAATATTAACACTGAAAATTTGTCAAATTATAAAGATAACCTAGTATTAGTTTACGAACCTTTAAAACACTTTTAATACACTCCAACCAAACACTTATAGGTACACGTTATAAGATTTAAGTAGAAACATTGTAAGGTTGTGTATTTTTTATTATTGTAATTGCATCTAAGCCTTTCATCATGATCAAAAGAATCCATACGATTGAATGAAATTATTTGTAGACTACTTTGGTAGAATGCCATACTGTATGTTAGTTACGTTCAAAATCGATTTGTTAAACCCAGAGAGAGATTGTCTCATAGATAAATAACCGGTGCAAAATTATATAAGAAATCAAATATAGCTTGTGTCAATGAAACAGTAATAACCAATCGTTAATAAATCAATACTGTGTATATCAAATGTGTTTTATTTTCAGTAGGAAGGTGTATTCTTAATATTATAAATTATAGCGGATGTCTATGAAGTGGTGACTAGCGCTCAAGCAGCGAATACGGCAAACTGCTGGCTTGATCATACAAATCGATAAGCGGCGGGACAAATTGAATTCTCCACACCGCCTGAGCGGAACCGCTGATAATAATACATTTTTATTGTTTTAAATAAACAATTTGGCGCCACCAGGGAATCATACACTCCTAGTGAACCTCAGGTTAGTACTACGATACCTGGTTATTCGTACGTTCATGACGGACTCGAGCATCGTAAGTTACGTTACCGAGCGAGGACGAATTGGTAAGACACACATACACAAGTTACACTCTGACACTTCTACATTTTACAGAGATAATACCGACGACACAAAGGTTGTATTAGAAATTGACGCATCCAACGTGTGGCATTACAACACGGGAGATAAATATCGATGTATTATAAATTGGCGACCAACTGGTGGGACTAGAAGAAAGGAAGAACGAAATTCTAGCGGCGGTTATGAAAGGAAATCAAGGTGCATACTAGAGGAGTGACGAAAAAATTGGCGAAGGACAAAGAGATGGAAGAAAATAGAGGGGAAGAAGAGGAAGGAACATTGATTGAAGAAGTGGAGACAACAATAACCACAACAGAACCAACCCAAGACAAAGAAATGGAACTACAGGTGGGTGACAAGGGAGAAGTTAGAGGAGACCCAAACATACTAAAATTAATGGAAATGATGAATAGTACGAACAATAAATTCGACAAGAATGAGGAGAGTTTGAAGGAGATGAACAATAAATTCGACAAGAATGAGGAGAGTTTGAAGGAGTTGAACAATAAATTTGACAGCATGAAGAAAGAAACCAGTGAAAATTTTAAGAAACAGAAGGTAGAAACCAATGAAAATTTTAAGAAACAGGAGGACAATTTTCAGAAGCAGAAAGAAGAATTGAGACAAATCATTAACCAAAATAACAAAACCCTCCAACAACAGCTGAAGGAAATCAATGAAATAACCAAGGAAGAGATGAAGCAGCAAGTAATCCAACAGCTAAGGGAGTATCGAGAAGAAACCATACAACAGATCACCGAAATGAATGGGAAATTGGAGGAGACGTTGGAGAGACTGGAGAAAACCAACGAAAATGTTTCAGAAGTCCGTGAGGAAGTACTCAATAAAATAAACAACCTTGAAGGAGAAAATAAAAGGAGAATTGAGGAATGCCACGAAGAAACAGCGAAAAGATGTGAACAGATGGACCAGGATGTAACGGGACATTTTGGCCTACCCAGGGTAATAAATAAATTTGTGTTTAATAGAAAAACAAATAAAATTTTATTGTATAATTTTGGGGAGATATAAATATAAATTGAGAATAAAGGTAAATTTTATTGGTAATGAAATTGGCAGGAGTGATTGTAAATACTGTTCATGAATTATAACAACGCAAAAGACAAACAAGCGAAAATGTGTCGAGGTCAGCTCCAGACGTGAGTAAAGCAGTTATTTTCAGAACCAGTGACTAACCGATGATGTAACATCCAATCGAACGATATTACGCCAGTACTTACATAACGTTGGAATGCAGGAGTGTCAGGCGACCCTACTTCTGGCGTAGGGATACCAGGACTTAAAAACAATGAAAAGTTAGTAAAACAGTCGCGGCCGCTTTACAAAGTAGTGCCGTTCGTCTCGGCCCAGTTGAATTCTGCATATAGAGCCAGCCGGCTGCTAAAAACCCGAGTTCCAGAACGTAAATCGCGGGCGCCCGCAGTACAATAAAATGTAATGTAAAATAGAAATTTATACATAACTAACAGTTTTTCGCTACACAAGAACAGTTTTTTCGGAAATTATCAGTTGAAAAATTAACAATGTGCGTGTAAAATGTGACGTCTTCAAGACTCAGTTGAACAGCTAAGTAACGAATGCGTACATAAATTTTAACAAGGGCTATCCAAAATTACTTTGAATGTGATGAAATAAACTTTTAAACAAAAAAACAAAAAATGTGATCTCTAAGGGTATAAAGTAACTGTGTGTGTGTGTGTGTGTGTAGATGAAGAAGGCTGGTTTGTGTTCTTGAAAATTAGTTATATTTAATATCTTGATTATTACACCATGTTTTAATTTTATTTTATGTGAGTTTTAGAATGGGAATTTTATAATAGATGAGGGAGTGGAAGAGGTAGTTTGTCAATGATAAAAAAAAAATATAATGATGAAAGAAAATAATTAAATGTCAATAAAACTTAATTATGGGAAATAAGTAAAGCTTTCTTATTTTGAATAACCATAATTCTGTTCTCCTGAGTTCGCCGAAAAGAACCCGAAATTGGTAAGTACATATTTTGTTTCTTGTAATTGGTACAAATGCAAGATGGCGCCCGAAGAAATTTATAAAGTAAACAATGAATTAATTAAGTTTTAAAGTGACATAAAAAGTTAGATCACAATTGGCTTCCGAAGGCAGGGACATTTTATATAAAATATTTTATATAAAAATAGGTCTACTTGGGAGAGCAGAAATGGTTGTTTAAGGTAAACGTGTGTAAACAATGTGTAAACATAAATAATAAGGTTATGTTACAGTGTTATTGATGAATGTTTATAATAGATAAGTAAGAACTAAATAACGATGATGAATACTAATGATAATATTAACAATGAAGTCAGCTTCACTGACAGCCAGACAGAAAGACAAATAAATAGCGATTCAGGTATTCAAACAGAGTCACTGTCAATAAGTGACAGTAATGTAGACAGATCTGTATTAATTAGTGAGGCGGGAGCAAATTCCACTCCCATAACAACTAAAACAAATATAAAAGAAAAGGAGATGTCAATGAATGACCTATTTAACCTTCTCAGTAAACGATTTGATAGTAATGACGAAAAATTTAATGAACAGAATAATGAGATAAAATTAATGAGAGATGAAATTAAACAACAGAGTTTTGATTTTAATAAACACATTAAGGAAATTGATGCACGTTGTACTAATATTAAAGAGCAGATACTAGAATCAGTAGATGATAAGTTCAATGAAAAAATTTGTGAAATCACAGAAAACATTGAAATTAAAATAAATGATGTAAATGGAAAAATGACAAACGAAATTAAAACTCAAGTTAAAGAACAGAGTGTAGAGACAGAGAGTAAATGTATTTATAAGATTGATGTTGACAAAAAAAATAAAATAATGGAGATAGTGTGTGTGTGTAAACAATCAGTGCAAGAGAGTGTGGTGGGGGCTATGAGTAAACATAACCTCCAATATGAAATTATAAATGATAATAAATTAAAAGTAATTGAGCAAGACATCATAGAAATTAAAGATGAGTTACATGTGGCCATAAGCCAAAATTTAAATAAGTGTTGCGGAGCGAGTGTTGTATACTCGCGAAGTAAAAGATGACATAGAACTCGAACAATTTAATTGTGACAACCGTAGAGTACACCCGATGCAGTTTTTGAGTAGGGCAAGGGAATTTAACCGTTTTAATAGTAGTAGTTGGGAGGTTAAATTGTTAAGATTTTAAAGTGTTTTAAGGGCAGTTCTGAAATATGGGCTGAAGTACATAGAAACGAGTGGGGTAGTTATGAGAATTTCGAGACAGCATTCCGAAATAAATATTGGTCAGAAGAAGATAAAGAAATTTTACGTAGTAAAATTATGGGAACTGGGAATTTTGGGAGAATAAACAACCACCTGACCATGTACGTCATGAAAATATATATTGAAGCAAAGTACCTAGAACCGCCGTTGCCGTTCCGGTCATTCGTTAGACATATTAGTAAACACCTGCCCAGGGAAGTACAAATAACTTTACTAATGAGAGAGATAGGAGATATAAACGAACTGGAAAATATGTTTGATGTATTACAAAACATTGGGGAACGCGAAGTAGGGAGGCGTCCAAATCCACCAGCGGTACTAAATAACGACAATTATCATCAGTATAGGGGAACACCAAACCCTTATAGAGGAACGAGGGGAAATAATAACCCTAATTTTAGAGGCGGAATTTGGAAATGTTTAAGTTGTGAATACGAGAATTATGCTATCCGAACAGTATGTTACAGATGCAACAAAACAAGAGATTGCCAACGGAGCAATGTGGCACCGAATCAACATCATCAACAACAACGAGGAAGAGGTAACGACAGAGGAGGTGGACATGCGACGAGAGGAAGAGGAGGATGTAACCAAGCCGTGGCGGGTACGTCAACGGAAAACTGAGGCCGACAATGGAAGCGAGGACTCCACCATTGTCCACGGAGAACAAGAGGGTCCAGATAACCGACGAATATCATAATAATGTAATACAAATGGACATGACGAAGGAGTTGTTGGAGGAAGATGATACGAAAGTTATAGAAAACAAAACCGGATTGACGGAGGTAATCGTCACCATAGAAGGTAAGAATTTTAAAACATTAATTGACACAGGGAGTGAAATATCAGTAGTTTCCAAAAATGTACTGGGAGAATTAAATGAAGTAAATAAAAATATACCATCATTACCAGTTTCGGGCATAACAGTAGTGGGGGTAACTGGAGTACGAAGTAAAAGAGTTACTAAAAAGTACAGTTAAATATATTCATTAATGAAAATGAATTTGAAAATACCTTTCTAGTAGTTAAGGAACTGAGTTTAGATGTAATATTGGGAAATGATTTTTTGGAGAGAAATGGGGCAGTAATAGATTTTAATAAACGGATAGTAGAATTTAAAAATGGCAGCGAACCAGTCAGGGTTAATTTTAAGAGGGTGTTAGATGAAGTTAGAGTTACAGGGGTAAAAATGATACAAAAGCGAGTAGGCGACGGAGATATAGAAACTAAAGTGAATATATGTCGAGAGAGTGAGATTGTAGAAAATAAGGAGAGAGAGGGAGAGAGAGAGAGAGAGAGAGAGAGAGAGAGAGAGAGAGAGAGAGAGAGAGAGAGAGAGAGAGAGAGAGAGAGAGAGAGAGAGAGGTATGTAAGTGAGGAGAGAGTATGGGAAAATAGGGCTGATAAATTTTTTAATGAGGGTGGAGTTGTAGGGAATCCCCAACGACAGGAGTTGTGGGCAGTTGTTGAACGTTTTAGAGATGTGTTTGCGGAGTTGCCTGGAAAAGCCAGGGACTATGTGTGTGAGTTGAAGGTTCGAGAGCACTCACCCTACATGCAGAGGAGTTATCCAGTACCATTTTCAAAGAGGAGAGCAGTGCAAGAGGAGTTGGATCGAATGATGGAGGGAGACATAATTGAAAGATCAATATCGCCTTACTCACACCTATTAGTGGTAGTGATCAAGAAGGACGGAAAGGTAAGATTATGCTTAGATGCAAGGAAAATAAATCAGATTATAATACCTGACCGAGAGTCACCAGAACCTATTAATGAGATTTTTCAGAAATTCTGCGGGGTCAAGTACATGACGTCTCTGGATTTAACCGCAGGATACTGGCAGGTGTCATTAGCCGTAGAGAGTCGGAGGTATACTGCATTTCTCTTCAATGGTAAGAATTATCAGTTTAAACGTTTGCCATTTGGGCTTAACACTAGTGTAGCGAGTTTTATTAAGTGTTTAGACATAATATTGCAACCAAAGGATTTAGATTTTCTGACTGTATACGTTGATGATATATTAATAGCATCCAGAACATTCGTGGAACATTTAGAACATATTGAGTATGTGTTGGATAAATTACAGAATGGGGGTTTAACTGTTAATTGGGAGAAGTCTAAATTTTTACAAACTGAAATACATTTTTTGCGTTTTATAATAACTCCAGAGGGAATTTTAGCTAACCCTGATAAAGTAGAAGCTGTAATGCGCTTTCCCGAACCTAAGAATATTAAACAGTTACAAAGTTTTTTGGGTTTGTGCAATTTCTATAGAAAAGTCCAGAAAAAATACGCGCAGACGACAGCAAGGTTAAGTGCTGTACTACAGAAAAATAAACAATGGAAATGGGGAGAGAAGGAAAGGGGTGCATTCGAGGAGATAAAGAGAAAATTTTCAAATATGATAATGATGAACCACCCTGATTTCTTAAAAACTTTTTACTTAGACTGACGCCAGTAACGTCGCCCTGGGAGCGGAGTTGTATCAGGAGGATAGCGACAAAGAACACCACACGATAGCTTTCGCCAGCAGATCTCTATTGGCAGCTGAAAGAAATTATACAACTACGGAGAAAGAGTTGCTGAGTATCGTGTTTGCGGTAGGAAAGTTCCGCACCTACATCTTGGCGAACAAGACAGTTATCAGGACGGACCACAAGGCACTGTCATTTTTGAACTCCTGTAGATTAACACATAGTCGTCTAACCAGGTGGGTACTAACCTTACAAGAATACAATCTTTCTTGGGAATATATTAAGGGGACAGACAATAAAGTACCAGACACTCTATCCAGGGTAGATAACACAGAAAATAAGACAGGGAGAGATCTGAAGGAGATAGAAATTTTTCGGTTAACGAGGGAGGATAGAATTTTTGGTGAGGAAGTAAGGGATATTAAGAGCATGCAAAGATCTGAAAACAAATCTGGTAAAATAATTGCTAGTTTAGAAGCGGATGTAAATGGGTCAGAATATAATGCACGTTTCCAAGTATATCAAGGAATTCTATTCAAAAAGTAGAAGGGGGTGAACGTGATTGGAGATTAGTTGTACCAGAAGGGTTGATAGATAAAATTATTTGGGATTGCCATATAAGGTATGGGCATTTTGGGGCGAAAAAGTGTACAAATGTTTTAAAAGAATCGTGTGTTTTTAAGAATATGGAGAGGCGAGTACGGATGTTGTTACGGGTGTGTGATTTATGTCAGAGGTCTAAGGTAGTGAATTATAGAGTAGAAGGGGAATTGAATTATATTAAGGTAGAGAGACCGTTTGATTTAGTTGCTGTAGATTTGTATGGGCCATTACCCAAAGGTAGGGGTGGAATAATGTAAGTTTTTGTTGTTTTAGACACGTTTTCTAAGTTTGTTAGGTTATATAGTATCAAGAGAGCGACGAGCAGAGTGCTGAGTGAAAAGATAAGAGATTATATGGTAAATATAGGTAAGCCGAAGGTAATTTTATCCGATCATGGACCCCAGTTTATAAGTGATAGGTGGAGACAAACTCTTGGATGGGAAGGCATCATACCCAATCATACAGCAGTTTACCATCCACAGTCAAACCAGGCAGAACGGGTGATGAGAAAGATTGGTAGGATATTTAGGGCGTATTGTCACGCCAAGCATACAGAATGGCCATTCTACGTTAAGAAAGTAGAAGAATGGTTGAATAGTACCACCCATGAATCCACCGGGTTTACACCGTACGAATTAATAAAAGGAACAAGGCCACCTAGGATACTGGAACAACTTTTTGACTATCCACCAGAAAATCAAACTATAGACGTGAATATGAAGATCCGACTAGCGAATGAAAATTTACTCACGAAAGGAGAAAGCAGAGACATGATGCTAAAGGTAAGTGGACTAAATATGAGGTAGGGCAATTAGTACTAGTAAGGAGACACGATTTGTCCAGCGCACAAGATAAAGAGATAAAGAAGTTTTTTCTATTATATGAGGGACCATATGAAATTGTAGAAGTAAAGATGAGTAATGCGTATGTACTACGCAACCCCGCAACACAGGAGATAGTAAATACGCAAAATGCGATGAACTTGAAGTTGTATCGGTCACAATAAGTAATTGAATTGTAATATATTATTTTATGTTTCAGAAGGGACTCTCCCCCATTTTCGGGCGGTCACGACCTTACAAGTCCTGACCGTGCGTGGGTTTCGGCACTGGGAGGTGGACTATGGTTGCCAGAACTTCCTTCGAGTGGTGAAACGACGATGGTCCGGCTCCACCAAAATTGGTATAGAGTAGAAATTTCAGCATCTCATTGAACGGGGAGGGGGACCCATAAAGGTACTTGATATAAATTATTTTACACTCACGGTGCAGCGGTTAGGTGTACCATATCACGTACCAGTACTGCTTTAGAGTGATTGTAAATAATTAAGGAGGCTATATTTTACAAGGCAGTGCATTCATATAAATTTTTCTAGTGTTATTGGTAAAAACTAAATTGAGCCAATGGCTGTAGTTACAGTATAGTTTGGAAAAGACGAATTTTGTTGCAAAAGGGATAGAGGTGAGGTAGACGGCGGGTTAGAATAAATGGGAGAATAAAAGGAATAGATTTGGTGCTAAAGGTAATATAAAAGGGGGACGTGAATTCATGTAGTATGTCTACCTGGTCCCAATTCTCTTTGCGGCAAAAGCCTGTCTTTTCGGGCGGTTACGAACTTACCACTCTTGATTAAGGATAAGAATTAGCCTCCAATGTAAATACTTATCAGTCTATATAATTTGGAATGTTTATAATTTTAAATTTTATTCTAGTAAATAAGTGACCAAATATAATTGTAAAGTTTGTTGTACAAGTGAAAAGTACGACTTGCAGAAGTGTCTGAAAAAAAAAAACTTATCATGCAAGAGAGAGGGGTAATTTTGGGGGGTTGTTTGGTGTTAATAGAAGTGAAATAATATGGAAAGTAGAGACTGCAGCAGTAGAAGGATTTAAGTTTAGCTATTAGTTATGCTATTGCAGTGGTGGCATGTGCTACTGCAGATAGCGATGAGTGTTGGTGGTAACATCAAGGTATGTTACCATCATTGGAGGCCAAACTGGCGTAAAATACACTGCACAACTTGTTATATAATGTCATATTATATATTGATTTGTTGCCGTGCAGTGTATCACAAAGATGAAGTATAACATGCCTGAAATTAAAGTTGATTTCCCCGCTTTTCGGGCGATTACTGCCTTACCAGCACTAATTGTGGTTTTGGACGACAGCCAGCTGTGGGCAGCAATTGTAAACCTGACCATAGTTGGCTTGAAATTGGTATAGATTTGAAATTAGTGGGGGGTGACTTAGGGGAAATCCCCGGAACTACGGAACAGCGGCTATCACTCTGTTCGCGTGGGAACAGTTAACCAGGTGATAGACCCGCATTAAGGGCGTATAAATCTGTAACTTTAGATATGATGATATCTCGCATTTAAAAAAATGTAATGCAGAAGCAAGGACAAGGAGATGACAAAATTCCTCCAAAACTTTAGTCCTTGTGGACGCAACTGGACGCCACAGTCCAGGGGGGGGGTCATAGTGTGTGTGGAAGGGAGGTTACTCAGGGGAGTAACGAATTCAAATTTTGTTGTAACTTAATAATGATGACTCACTACTGAGCTGACTAAATAATTTTGTTTTGATTTGAGAAATGTATACTAGATGTTTCTTATATTGTGTTTATTATGTTTTATTGTGTTAATTGCATGTGGTATGTTAGGGATAAGGGTTATAAAAATGTAATAATAGTTTATAGAATAAATTTTCAATATGTTTAAAGATTTTAAGTAAATAATGGAATAAATTTGAGGTATTTAAGAATGTTCAATGGTTTGTAAAAGATAGAATTTGGGTGGTTATTATTTCGTTAGGACATTTAAATCAGTCCAAATTAAGTTTAGAAGGGGAATTGAATAAAGTAAGATTGTTGTGAATAAAAATAATGTAGAATTTGAGTATTGATAGTGACACAGTAGCTATGGGGAAATATGTAGAGTAATGATTGATATATTGAGGTAATAAATAAATGGAGATATTTTGTAGATGAAAATGATGTAATGGGAGAGTAATTAGTAGATAGAGGAATTTTGTAAAGGGGGTGGTGTGATAAGGAGTCCTCAACGAAAAGCGTTGTGGTGGCAGGTGAACCGTTATGCGCCGGAAAGGGTTACCTAGGGAAGGTCCAGGAACCAGATAAGGGAATGAGCATTGGGAGGGGAACACACATCCTGAGTACAAAGGGGTAGAGAGTATTTTGTTATAAGGGTAGAATGATGCGAAATGAGTTAGAGTAGTAAGTTAGAGGTAGAGAATGGTTGATAGATGTTTTGGTAGATGGGTGACAGACTAGATAAAGATTTGTAAGTGGGCGTTAGAGTCATAAAAGGGGTAAGATTATGGGTAAATGCCAAGTTGATAAAGTGAATTATAATGAATAACTGAGAATCACCCAAATTAATAAAATGGAATAATAAATGAAATGTTATGTAAAATGAAGGTTGAAAAAAAAAATTTTATGGGAAATGATGAATTAAACAAAGTTCAATTGAGATTAAAATGTAATTTTTATAATTTTATATGCAAATTTAAAGGTGTAAAGTGTGTAAATTTTGGTCAAACTTAAATGCAAATTGTTTATTTTAAGGTAATAATAACAATGTGAATTATAAATATACTATGTTTTATTATGTTGTATTGTGTTTGTTAATGTTTAAGAGAATTTTATGAATTTAAATATTTTAGATGCAAATTGGGGATGAGAGAGATGTGTAATATTGTAATGGGAAATGTTTACTTAAATTCTGATGGGAATCAGGGCACTAATTTTGAATTTTGGGATAAAAGTTAACAAGAGAAAGTAGACAGAATGAGATTATGGAATTTAAAAAAAAAATGTATCATGTTAGGTCATGTATTCATATATAAGTTTGAGGTTAAGAGAAAAAAAAACCAGTGCTTCTTAACGCAAACCAGCACAGCTAAGGGGAAACAGATCAGTTAGGGATATAGTATTGTATAAGGCCACTAGTTGATATTTTGATTTGTTGTTTCAGTGTTTGGTGATGCTGTGGCGGCGGTCCTGAGCTGGCCAGTGCATCAGAGCAGGGGCGTTAAGTACCTGGCTGACTTAATGGTGTTGGGATCTCGAGAGAGAAGTCCAGTAAGGTCATTCAGGTGCGGTCACAGTCACTGGACCAACGGTGACTTAATTATATTTTTTTTTTGTAAACCGTAAAGGGGGTTGTGGCGACATATCCTGGCTGATCCCTTTAGCAAGTATGAGTGTGTCAATGAGAGTTTTTATGCTTCGGCATAAAACCTCTCATTGAGGGGGTATTGTAACGGGACATTTTGGCCTACCCAGGGTAATAAATAAATTTGTGTTTAATAGAAAAGGAAATAAAATTTTATTGTATAATTTTGGGGAGATATAAATATAAATTGAGAATAAAGGTAAATTTTATTGGTAATGAAATTGGCAGGAGTGATTGTAAATACTGTTCATGAATTATAACAACGCAAAAGACAAACAAGCGAAAATGTGTCGAGGTCAGCTCCAGACGCGAGTAAAGCAGTTATTTTCAGAACCAGTGACTAACCGATGATGTAACATCCAATCGAACGATATTACGCCAGTACTTACATAACGTTGGAATGCAGGAGTGTCAGGTGACCCTACTTCTGGCGTAGGGATACCAGGACTTAAAAACAATGAAAAGTTAGTAAAACAGTCGCGGCCGCTTTACAAAGTAGTGCCGTTCGTCTCGGCCCAGTTGAATTCTGCATATAGAGCCAGCCGGCTGCTAAAAACCCGAGTTCCAGAACGTAAATTGCGGGCGCCCGCAGTACAATAAAATGTAATGTAAAATTGAAATTTATACATAACAGTTTTTCGCTACACAAGAACAGTTTTTTCGGAAATTATCAGTTGAAAACTTAACAATGTGCGTGTAAAATGTGACGTCTTCAAGACTCAGTTGAACAGCTAAGTAACGAATGCGTACATAAATTTTAACAAGGGCTATCCAAAATTACTTTGAATGTGATGAAATAAACTTTTAAACAAAAAAAAAAACAAAAAATGTGATCTCTAAGGGTATAAAGTAACTGTGTGTGTGTGTGTGCGCGCGTGAGTGAAGGTATGTAGATGAAGAAGGCTGGTTTGTGTTCTTGAAAATTAGTTATATTTAATATCTTGATTTTTTTTTTATTATTTGAAAATTTTTATACCATGTTTTAATTTTATTTTATGTGAGTTTTAGAATGGGAATTTTATAATAGATGAGGGAGTGGAAGAGGTAGTTTGTCAATGATAAAAAAAAAATATAATGATGAAAGAAAATAATTAAATGTCAATAAAACTTAATTATGGGAAATAAGTAAAGCTTTCTTATTTTGAATAACCATAGTTCTGTTCTCCTGAGTTCGCCGAAAAGAACCCGAAATTGGTAAGTACATATTTTGTTTCTTGTAATTGGTACAAATGCAAGATGGCGCCCGAAGAAATTTATAAAGTAAACAATAAATTAATTAAGTTTTAAAGTGACATAAAAAGTTAGATCACAATTGGCTTCTGAAGGCAGGGACATTTTATATAAAATATTTTATATAAAAATAGGTCTACTTGGGAGAGCAGAAATGGTTGTTTAAGGTAAACGTGTGTAAACAATGTCTAACATAAATAATGTTATGTTACAGTGTTATTGATGAATGTTTATAATAGATAAGTAAGAACTAAATAACGATGATGAATAATAATGATAATATTAACAATGAAGTCAGCTTCACTGACAGCCCGACAGAAAGTCAAATAAATAGCGATTCAGGTATTCAAACAGAGTCACTGTCAATAAGTGACAGTAATGTAGACAGATCTGTATTAATTAGTGAGGCGGGAGCAAATTCCACTCCCATAACAACTAAAACAAATATAAAAGGAGATGTCAATGAATGACCTATTTAACCTTCTCAGTAAACAATTTGATAGTAATGACAAAAAATTTAATGAACAGAATAATGAGATAAAATTAATGAGAGATAAAATTAAACAACAGAGTTTTGATTTTAATAAACACATTAAGGAAATTCATGCACGTTTGTACTAATATTAAAGAGCAGATACTAGAATCAGTAGATGATAAGTTCAATGAAAAAATTTGTGAAATCACAGAAAACATTGAAATTAAAATAAATGATGTAAATGAAAAAATGACAAACGAAATTAAAACTCAAGTTAAAGAACAGAGTGTAGAGATAGAGAGTAAATGTATTAATAAGATTGATGTTGACATAAAAAATAAAATAATGGAGATAGAGTGTGTGTGTAAACAATCAGTGCAAGAGTGTGTGGGGGCTATGAGTAAACATAACCTCCAATATGAAATTATAAATGATAATAAATTAAAAGTAATTGAGCGAGACATCATAGAAATTAAAGATGAGTTACATGTGGCCGTAAGCCAAAATTTAAATAGTGTTGCGGAGCGAGTGTTGTATACTCGCGAAGCAAAAGATGACATAGAACTCGAACAATTTAATTGTGACAACCGTAGAGTACACCCGATGCAGTTTTTGAGTAGGGTAAGGGAATTTAACCGTTTTAATAGTAGTCGTTGGGAGGTTAAATTGTTAAAGATTTTAAAGTGTTTTAAGGGCAGTTCTGAAATATGGGCTGAAGTACATAGAAACGAGTGGGGTAGTTATGAGAATTTCGAGACAGTATTCCAAAATAAATATTGGTCAGAAGATGATCAAGAAATTTTACGTAGTAAAATCATGGGAACTGGGAATTTTGGGAGAATAAACAACCACCTGACCATGTACGTCATGAAAATATATAATGAGCAAAGTACCTAGAACCTTGTTTTATTGTTGATACAGTTTTAAATAATAATAATTTACCTTATGATGAAAAAGTAACTGACTTGATAATGAATGTAATTACTGATGGAGACTTAACCGATGTACTTAACGTTGACTTGTTTTATGATTATTTTGGTAAAATGAATGAATTTGGTTTTTATGGTGACGACACACAAGACAGTAATTTGTGTGATAATGAAATTGAACAATGCTATATAAAACAAAGACTTATCTATGACGATGGAGGTTGAGCCTTAAATTCACAAATGGACACTTTTAAATAGTTTGTTTATTGGTTCAGACCTCGCAACCTTGGACAATGAATTGTGATATAACTGAATAATTATTGCTGAAGAGTTGTAAATACAGGTTTAGTGAAATTAATTGTATGTATTATAAAATGTTAGATAAACAATGTAGGTATGTAGTAGAAATTGTTGTGATGATAATAATAATATTAATATTTTGCAGCTTAAATAAATAACAAAAATAATTTGGAGGAAGATAATGAATGAGTTGTAGTTATTGCAATGGGGGAAAGTAATTAGAAATGTTGTTTTCATTAATTGATTTAATTAAAATAATTTTAAATGTTTAAATATTTTGCTTGATTTAAATGTTATATGGTTGAATTTTTCTAATGGATTTAAATTGTTTTATGAGATTTGATATTAATGAATAAATGTTAAATCGTTTGTATGAAATAACATTGCTGTTAAATGTTTAAGAGGTTACGTGGAGATATTGGTGTATGTGTGTGGTGTGTATTTTGTGTTCAGGTCAATAGGTGGATAATGTACTGTAAGTATAAAGTTTATAATACCGATTACATAGAATAAAATGTTTATAGGGGTGAAAAGATTGGATTCAATAATATAAATAAATTGAGATTGTGATGTTACTCACTTTTTACCCACTCTTCGTAAAATAACACTTACCGCTGCCAGAATTTCACTTACCGTCATGTTCCCCGTAAAACTTATCTTTTGAAAACTGCCCAAGGTCGCCACGATATTTTTCTAAAAGGTAAAATATCGAAAACTTATACACTCTTGCCCTTATAAAAATCCCGCGATCTGACTGTAATAAAATTCAGAAAACCCCCGATTTCGTTAGACGAATTTTTTCCACAGAAATGAGGAAGTGGCAATGACGAAATAACTTAGACTAACACATTATTTCAAAGAGAATCATTATTTTTTAATGAGCAATTACCAACAAAATATTCATGCTATTAATCTTTTAACAACTTGACTTTAAAATTTTCGTACACTTTTACACTATGTTTTATCCAATTATATTTACATTCTATTACTTACTACTAGACTGCCCAGCCTGCAATGCACTCACACATTTATACACACTATTTATTAACCCCTCAACATCTTAAAAATTTTTCTTTTAACTCGGGGAACCGCACTAGAGCGAGGCCGACCAAACACGTGGCATTGTTCCGCGCTTACAAAAGGTCTGTATTGAATCGTTTTACTGCCTACAATGTCACAAATTTTTCACTGTGGTGGATTGATTAACTTCTTGGGTCCCGGTCGGTGTTAAATCGTTATTACACTTGATTTATCCATATGTAAGAGCTCGACCCGACCGGGGCCCGCGAGTCGTAACTACGTGTGTATTGTACTCTGTAGCTCGTGGACTGTGTGGCGTCCCTGCTTGAAGTCCACCGTCACTGAGAACGTAACAGGTACATGTTGCTTCGTTGAGTCGCAGGAAATGAGCAGTCACGGCCATCAGGTTTTCGTCGCCGTATACTGTTGATTTGCTGAGGCATATTCAGTTTATGCATGGATTATAGCTGGTATATGTGTGTGACCAGAGTTTAATATTGGACTTGGCTCTGATGACGTCACCAACAGTAGGCGGAGTTTAATGCGACTTCCGGGAGGTCTTAGAGAAGACGACGAATATTTTTACGCTCTGGCCATCTTAGTTTTTTGTCCAGAGCGTCCTTTGGAGCGCGTACAGGTGTAGTTGCGCTTGAGCGTTGACACACATTTACAGAGTTCTTAGAATTTTGGTGGAGGTGCGAATTCCTCTGCCGCATTACTCAACAACAACCTGCGTCTTATTGCTTTGTTTCACTGTTCTGTTACACTGACTGTTATACGTTGCACAATAATACCGTTATTTCGACATATTTTATAAGGCTCCCGACCGAAAATGAAATGAATACAAATATATAAATGCCCCAAACGGTTAAAATAAAAACACCCAAAAATTGACCCGCTACAAGATAAGGGTATTAAATAGAAATTGTAATTAAAAGAGAAATAATAATTGAAAGGTGAATTAAAATTATATTTGGGTTTGAATTGTAATAACTAGACTTTGACAAATATGTTAAAAGAAGATTTATAGAAACCAAAAAATTTGAAGGAAGTATATATGTCAGTATATGATGTAATCATGAATGTTGAAACTGAGAGTGTTTATGAAAACAAGTCTGGCACACAAGTGTTTATGTAAACAGGTATGCTGTATGTTTTGACTAATGTGTACAGCCAAGTGTTGAAACTGCCAACTGTTGCAGTTTGATGAATCAATGCCAGTAGAAAATCCTATTATGAAATAAAAAGTAACATCTGAGGTGATGGAATGTAGGTAATATATTTTTAGGGCCTTTTTGTAAAATGCAACTAATTTTGAAATTGTTAATTAAAACAAATGAAATTGTTTCGAACAAATAAGATGGAAATAATGAACTTAGAGTTTGAGAAATTAAATAAAATTAAATTAATTTGGTAATTAAATTAATTGAAAAGATGATTTTAATAATGAACTTAAATTTATTTTCATTCGAATTCAAATTGGAATTATAAAGTAAATGTTAATTGATGTAAATAATGATTAAAATATTCATTTAACACTGACAACTGATGGAAATATTTGGGCTGAGATAGTGTTTGGGAAAATAAGATGTTCATATGACCATTCATGTAAACTTTTACAATTGACAATCTATGTTTTACGTTTAACTGTAGATTCCCCACCTAAGTGCGGCCATGACCTCACCGGATCATGACCGTGAAAGTAGTTAATTGTGGCAAATCATGAATTTCACTTGATATAACCGGCTTGTGGTTTGTTTTATTTTGCCAACCCGGTGGTTTGTTAGACTTAGTAGGGGGGTTATTTTTTGGGGGAATCTACCAAATTTTGGAACAGGGCTATTTTCACCCAGATAGGGGTGGTAGTCCATTAGGGGTGTATAAATAAAAACTAGTAGGTGTAATACCGAATTTTATTGTAACGCCGAAGCAAGGATGGGGGTGGAATAAAAGAAAAAAATGTCCACCCCTTCCGCATCAGTCCTTGTGAAAGCAACTAGACGCTACAGTCTAGGGGGGGGTAATAGTGAGTGTGGATGGGAGGTGACCCAGTTACAGGTCACGAGGGAGATGTGATTACGGCTAGATTGAGGTCTGCAAGGGACAAGAAGTCTAGTGCTGAACACAGTAGAATGTAACGGGTATCAGGGGTCAAGGGATTAAAAGGGGGGTAGAAAGAAAGAAAAAAAAAAAAAAAAAAAAAAAGTTTTGGTGCCTGCCATCACATTGATGTTTGTTTTAAATTCTGATAATATTATTGTTTATGTATATTAATAGTGTTATTGGATTATATTGTTTAGGATATATGTTTAATCAAATGCTAGGATAAGGCAGTTCATGTTTTGATTAAATATTCAATTTATTTGCTTTTTTTTCAGTAATAATAACAAGAAGATTTAATCTATTCAGATAAGAGATTTTGTTTTGATACAATCTGATTTTGAACTCAAATTTTAAAGGATGAGTTTGTTTAGAAAATATTATAGGTGTATGTATGCGCCCAGTATTTGCCAAAGGCGACCCAGTTTGCATGCAAGGGGGAACATATCAGTTGAGGATCTGGCATGATATAAGCCAGGGATTTGGATTTTTTGGGGAAATATGTTAGAAGGTGAGGTGTGCTGTGGTACTTGTCTGTTTGATTTTTCGGTGTTGGGATCTCTTACGGAGAAGTCCAGTGATCTCGTTCAGATGCGTCCATAGTCGCCGAGCCAGGGGGGTTATTTACCCATGAGGTATAAGAATAAATGGGGGGTTGTTGGCACCATATCCTCACCGGTCCTCTTAGGGGTTTTAGCAATGAGATTTCTTCTGTTTCGACAGAAGACTTCTCATTGGGGGGGTATTGTAATGGGTCGAATTAGAAGGTTTTTTTATTTTATTGATTTTGGTCTCGATTTTATAAAGATTTTAAATTCACTTCTTATATGTGAGCTACCCCAGTTTAATTTTATATTAATACAAATCACCCATTCAATCACTTTCAAATTGCCAGACGTATTGCATAACCGCCCAGTAAGCAGACTTTTTGTGAATCACAGTCTGCAGATTGTCACCACTGAATGAACATCAGCATCAGACAGTAAAGTTGGTTAATTTAAAACAGTGGCCTCGGGAGTGTAAGATAGGCCGTAATAATTAGTCGGCCTATCTATTCTATTTTATAAAACGTACAAACAGTATAACATGCGCCCAGTCTTATAACAACTTTAGACCGCGCGGTCATAAAATTTTTGCTCGAGCGTAACTAGTGTCGGCCGACCTCACAAGTAAGAACCCGGAACAGTTATCTAAAAAGTGCAACAGTAAATCAGAATATGAAGCGAAGTGAACGAACAGAAAATAAAATGTGGTAGATTGAAAAAGACAACTTTCGGACATCAGAAAGGGGAATTTGTGCGGGTCACGCCATGAGGTCAAAGGAGGCGCCGCTATACAAGTAAAAGTATTTATGTAAAACATTTTAATGATGGCCAAAAATAAATAAATGGGGGGGGGTAGAACGGAATGAGAGTTGTGTGTGGGCATTGCTGGGTCGTCTCAATTAGAATTTAAACAAATAATTTAAGAATCTTATATTTTTGTAAAGAATAATTTCAGAGAATATGTAGAATTTATTTCTGTTATTTGGAAATTAACTCAGAGATAGACAATTTAAAATTAATGAATATTCACAGTATAACAATATAAACGAACTACTATGCTTGGTTGACATACGTTTTGTTTCTTTTGAAAATAGTAACAGAGATCAAGGTTATTTTTTGATAGTAAATGAAAGAATATAAGAATAAAATTCAATGTCACATAATGGGTAAATAAATACATCTATTTCCGAATATAATTGAGAGTATGATTTATTGAAGAGTGTTAACCTAAGTCACGCTTATTCTTCACGACTTCGTGCTAAGAACTTTGGACCCGAGGAAGGCAAGAGTTGTGAGGAGTGTCTATTATTTTAATAATTGTTTTTACAATTAATCAATAACATCACAATTGGAACAACTTTTTGACTATCCACCAGAAAATCAAACTATAGACGTGAATATGAAGATCCGACTAGCGAATGAAAATTTACTCATAAAAGGAGAAAGGAGAAAGCAGAGACATGATGCTAAAGGTAAGTGGACTAAATATGAGGTAAGGCAATTAGTACTAGTAAGGAGACACGATTTGTCCAGCGCACAAGATAAAGAGATAAAGAAGTTTTTTCTATTATATGAGGGACCATATGAAATTGTAGAAGTAAATATAAGTAATGCGTATGTACTACGCAACCCCGCAACGCAGGAGATAGTAAATACGCAAAATGCGACGAACTTGAAGTTGTATCGGTCACAATAAGTAATTGAATTGTAATATATTATTTTATGTTTCAGAAGGGACTCTCCCCCATTTTCGGGCGGTCACGGCCTTACCAGTCCTGACCGTGGGTTTCAGCACTGGGAGGTGGACCATGGTTGGCAGAACTTCCTTCGGGTGGTAAAATAGAAATTTATACATAACTAACAGTTTTTTGCTACACAAGAACAGTTTTTTCGGAAATTATCAGTTGAAAACTTAACAATGTGCGTGTAAAATGTGACGTCTTCAAGACTCAGTTGAACAGCTAAGTAACGAATGTGTACATAAATTTTAACAAGGGCTATCCAAAATTACTTTGAATGCGATGAAATAAACTTTTAAACAAAAAAACAAAAAATGAGATCTCTAAGGGTATAAAGTAACTGTGTGTGTGTGTGTGTGTGTGTGTGTGTGTGTGTGTGTGTGTGTGTGTGTGTGTGAAGGTATGTAGATGAAGAAGGCTGGTTTGTGTTCTTAAAAATTAGTTATATTTAATATCTTGATTTTTTTATTATTTGAAAATTTTTATACCATGTTTCAATTTTATTTTATGTGAGTTTTAGAATGGGAATTTTATATAGATGAGGGAGTGGAAGAGGTAGTTTGTCAATGATAAAAAAAAAAGTATAATGATGAAAGAAAATAATTAAATGTCAATAAAACTTAATTATGGGAAATAAGTAAAGCTTTCTTATTTTGAATAACCATAATTCTGTTCTCCTGAGTTCGCCGAAAAGAACCCGAAATTGGTAAGTACATATTTTGTTTCTTGTAATTGGTACAAATGCAAGATGGTGCCCGAAGAAATTTAGAAAGTAAACAATGAATTAACTAAGTTTTAAAGTGACTAAAAAGTTAGATCACAAGGACATACATCAAGTCCGGGAAGAAAACCAGAAGGAGATAGCAGCTGTACGAACAGACCTGGGAGAAAGAATGGAAGGGGTCTACAGCAATTTAAATAAAATAGACAGCAAGGTAGACAAAAACAAACAAAGGATTGACGAGATGCACAGACTAGAAGAATCATTACGGGAAGAAGTGGACGCATGGCGTGACCGACCATGTAACAGTAACCATATCATTAACACTGGCAATAGGGATACGATCAACTTCCGTAATTATAAAAGGAACCCTACTGAATTCCTGAAGAGGGTGGAAGAGTTGATAATAAAAAATCGAGACCCGATGGACAACGGTGAGAGGAATGCTGGACGAAATGTTCAAAGAAACATACGACAACTGGTGGACTGCCACAAGACCAGACATCCAGAGCATTCAAGAATTTGAGACCCAATTCAAGGCGAAATACTGGTCTGAATCGACCCAGAACATGGTCCGCAACAACCTAAGCAACGGGAGGTATGAGAGTCAAAATGGACAATCTATCACATCCTACTTCCTGGGAAAGATCTGCATGGCAAGAAATTTGGAACCACGCATCCCGGAAGAGTGTCTTGTGATACAATTGTCTTACCACTACGACGACGCCATACAGAAAGCCCGGATGTACAGTCAGGTAAAGACCATTCAAGACATGGCTAGTTTGTTAGAGAGCCATGAGCACGAGTGGCAATACAGGAAAAATAGGGTCTAGAGCTTCAGAAGTAGTAGAGTAAACGAAGGACCATCATCACCAAACCAACAGGGTGATAACAAGCCACCACAAAACAACCCTAATAATTATCAAGGGAACCAACAGGGCCATAATACACCCAGGAACTTCAACCAAAATGGGAACAATAATAACAATTTCAGAAACAACTACAGGGGTAACTACCCACAGAATGGTCCTAATAACTATTATCGCCCTGGAAATGGTAATAATAACAACAACCAAGGGTACCGACCACAGGTAAATTACGTAAGCGGACAAACACAACGGAGTCCAGGAAGAAACTATTCCCAAGCTAATTACCGACGAGCGTACTTTAACCAGGTACCCGACACAAGAAGCCACACATTCGAGGAAAATACCAGGAACGACGTAGATAACAGGAATAATCGACAGGAGCCAGTCACTAACCAACCATTAAACACTAATGAAGTTAGGGACAATGAGGCCAGCCCTCATTTAAACGACTAAGAAAATAAAGGGGTTATACAATCAGGCATCAATTAAAAAATATTATGACAGCCAAACATGACTGAAAAAACTTAAAATTAAAAAACCAACCAAATTACTTGGAATAAAAAGAGATAACAAGACAAACGAATAAGTCCGCTAATAAATAATAAAGAAAAGTATAAGATGAATTTCAAAATTCAAAAAAGTTAGGTAAGGACAACTTACGCAAATATCTCGATAATATTTTAGACCAATTATAAAATGGAGAAATAAAGTTACAAAGAATCCATATAAAGTAAGGACCACAAACTTACTATAATATTTAAATAAAAAATAATAATAAAGGAATGAAGTTACAGAAAATTCCTACAAAATAAGATTAAGTTACAATAATCTTTAGCCAACATATGAGGCATAAAAAGCATAACATACTATAAAGGAATAAGCTACAAAAAATTCCTAACTAGTAAGAAATACTAACTTACTATGATATTTAAAAAATTATGAAAAAAAAAATATCAATCAAAATGATCAACTTCCACAACTATTTAGAAAAAAGATAGGAAGTAAAATTAAACAAACCAATGATCAAAAAATGAAATAAATAAAATAAACAGTCTAAGAGTTATAATATGAAATGAGATGAAACAAAAAAAAAATGAATAAAAAATGTGAATTGTATCAATATAAACCAACGCTTCAAGTATTATCAAATGATATCTATAAAGAAAGATGGAAAAATATATGACTCGAACTGAGCAATAATGAAATACAAAAGTAAAAGATTCCCAACAAATACTATGATTATTATTATTATTATTATTATTATGAGTCACGAGATGACTATATTGAAGATTCATTAATTGAGATTGACTGTTGAATAAGTCCAGCAATCATTTAACTGAGCAGGGATGATGTTCCCCTGATCTCAGAAAAAGAGTAGTTTTGAACAACGGAGTTAGGTAAGCCAATAGAGCCCATCCAAATCGATTTCAGCTACAAAGTAGGATAGTTAGGGAAAATAAGATTTATAAGGAATAATTTATAAATAAAAAATCAATAAGCCAGTTCGTAATATGAGAAAATAATGAAGAAAAGACTCAGAAGAAAGGAAATAAAAGATACAGAATTAAACATAAAAATGAACAAGAAGCAGGAGAATTTAAGAAGAAAATGATACAATACAATTGATAATTTCATCAAACTTAGAATCACTTTTTATAAAATGATCAATTTTGGTGGAAGGGCATTATATAACATCGCCAAAATCAGATCATATCTGATGACTATAAGTATGTATAAAAAAAACTAAAAAATAATATATTTGTATAAATAAATAATGAAGAGAATAAAAATATAAAAATGTAATTAAGAAAGAAGGAGAAAGAGCTATAAACTAAAAGTGATTAATAAAGAAACTCACCGACTAGACTGACAGACAAACGACATTGACCCAACCCCAGAGATTGGACAGCTAAGAACCAATATGAAAGTAAACAAGATGAGAAGTGAAGGAGAAGAAAAATGATAACAAAGAGGGAACAAACCAACGATGAAGAAAATAAAATGAACACGTCAAGAAAACACAGACAAGGCATAGAGAATAGAGAAGGGAGAAATAATGTAATCAAATATAATAAAGAAAATGAAACCGGTAAAGAACCAAAATAAATAATGAATGTTAGTATTGATTGAGTGACAATTGTAATTAGTCATTAATAAAAAAACGATAGCTAAAAATACACTAGCCAAAGAATTAAAAGTACATGATAATAGAGAAAGACATGATATTAATAAGTATATATTATATGTGTAGAGAAAGAGAAAGATATTGAAATAGTGAGAAGTAAACGGAAGTTAACATAGTGAAAGTGAAATTACCCTAAAGTGAAATGATAGAAAAAGAAACACTAAGTAAATTATAATAAACACAAAATAATTTAAAAGTGCAAGTGATGAATAAATAAAAATATTGTCAATGATAGTAATAGGGAAAATAGGGAAGGCTAAGATAAACACTTAGTAAAAGTAACAAACACTTAAGGTTTGATAGTGAACAATAACATTTAAGAAAGTTGTTAAGAATAATATTTAAAAGAAACCATTGATTCAGTAATAATGAACACTGAAGAGTGATATTAACTGTAGTGATTATAAAAGAATATTATTGTAGAGCTTAAAAGTGTATTGTAGAATTTAAAGGTACGTAAGAACCACATGACAAAGTAATAAGATAGTGTTAACATGGAAAAGAAAACAAAGTGTTTTTATAAAATAAGTAGTTTAAAACCATAAGTAAACACCCATGTTATAAGGGAAGATTAATGAAACAAGTTCAATAGAGGTGAGGTTGTTTATCACCCGAACAATAAATCAAAGGTAATGAATTGTACACCAATGTTAGATAATAAGTGTTAAATAATTGTCTAAACAAACTTATGAATAGGATATGGATTGGGTAATTATCCCAAACATAGACCTAAATGTTATATGTTATATGATGAAAAAATAGTAATTAATAGCCATATTGTTGACATTGGCAGAGTAAATAAATAAATAAGAAAAGAAAGCAATGACCGAGTTAGAAAAGAGAAAACCAGTTAGTAAATAATTACCAATAAATAATGAATAAAACAGTTATAACACACAAAAATCACACAAAGACTGAACCAAAACACATTCATAGATAATAAACATAATTATAAGAACAAAATAACGCTCTAGGACAAAATGAGATATAATGTATATGAAATAATCAAAAATCAGTAATTGCTTCTTAGACTTGAGACAGGCCTAACGGTCAAACACCAACAAATACTAATTGTATGAAAATAGCCAAGTAATTAACAAATCCAAGGTGACTAATTAACCAAGGATAAACGGTTAATTTTCTTAAAAAAAAAAAATATTAAAATAAGGAGTTATATAAACAGAGAAATGTAATTAGTAAATATTAAATTAATTGTAAACTTAGAAAACATGAAATAACCCAATATTGTGGGATACCAAAATAATCTTTGTAAGAAAATACAAATGACAGTGCTAATAATTAATACTTAAGAAGGAAGATAATGGAAGGAAGAAAGTCAGAAGATATACGAAGATTTGAAAAGAATTCAAATTTTGATAACAATGGATTTATATCAAGCTAGTCCAATCAGAATTCTTTGGTAACCATAGAAACGGGACGGGTAGCGAAAATTACCGTTGAATATCGTTACTCAAAAAGTGACGCTCATGAAAAACAGAAGCCAAAGTTTTGAACAACCAATTTTCTTATTTAAAATGTTTTAAAAGTGAAACAAATTGTCAAAATTGAACGAGAAGGAGGCTGATTATCACTGAACTCAATTAACTGATGGAGAAGACTTTTTAATTCAAGACGAAGTGAATAAATTAATCCAAGTACTTTGAAAAAGATGCCAGAAGCCCGAATAATTGAAAACTGAATTCTATTCCGGTTCCAGTCCTTTGTTCCAGACCAACAGATTAATCACAGGCTACGAAGCTGTTAAGTATCCCATAAATTATCTAAACTTCCGAAATAACGCACTTTGAATATTTCTCACTATATTCTGAAATATCACGGAACCAATTTTATTCTCTTTCAAAGATTAAATAAAAATATTAAGACACTGAAAATTTGTCAAATTATAAAGATAACCTAGTATTAGTTTACGAACCTTTAAAACACTTTTAATACACTCCAACCAACCACTTATAGATACACGTTATAAGATTTAAGTAGAAACATTGTAAGATTGTGTACTTTTTATTATTGTAATTGCATCTAAGCCTTTCATCGTGATCAAAAGAATCCATACGATTGAACGAAATTATTTGTTGACTACTTTGGTAGAACGCCATACTGTATGTTAGTTACGTTCAAAATCGATTTGTTAAACCCAGAGAGAGATTGTCTCATAGATAAATAACCGGTGCAAAATTATATAAGAAATCAAATATAGCTTGTGTCAATGTAACAGTAATAACCAATTGTTAATAAATCAATACTGTGTATATCAAATGTGTTTTATTTTCAGTAGGAAGGTGTATTCTTAATATTATAAATTATAGCGGACGTCTATGAAGTGGTGACTAGCGCTCAAGCAGCGAATACGGCAAACTGCTGGCTTGATCATACAAATCGATAAGCGGCGAGACAAATTGAATTCTCCACACCGCCTGAGCGGAACCGCTGATGATAATACATTTTTATTTTGCTAAAAATTATGCCACTGATTTGTTATAATATTATTATATATATCCACCAAAATCAGTAAATTTTTTTATTTTTATAAATAAGGCCTTTTCGAAATTATTATAATTTCATCATCAGTTTACACTATAAAATGTTGTTATTTGTGTTCATTATATTTCACTTCACTTCATATTGAATCTTCCACTGCCATCATTATTTGGTGAAACCAAGCAAGTCATATATTGAAATAGTTGATCATTTTCGAATATAGTCTGCTGATTCATCAATTTGTTATATTTTTTATGTAGGTATATATATATAATTTTTCTAACTGTATAATGTCATTTTTATTATTATTTACTTCTACTATTTCCATATTGTTGTTTATATCTGTTATACTATGATTCATATCAATAAGGTGGTCTGCTATATTAGAGATTCCCATTTTATTATTATTAAAGGCTCTGATATGTTCCATAAATCTCTGTTTGAAATTTCTATATATTCTACCGATGTATATGTAGTCACAATCATTACACTTTATTTTGTATATTCCACTTAATTTTGTAACGGGCCAAATTTGTGGGTTATTTTATTTTATTAAATTTGGGGTTTTATTAAAATATTTGTAAATTTATTTCCCATTGTGACAGACCACATGTTGAAAGAACAGTGTTGTAACAAAGCAGTAATACGTGTCCACCGTTGTGCAATCGGTAACCAGGAGTTTGCCCAGCCTCC
Organism: Magicicada septendecula; assembly: GCA_034769895.1. Classification (NCBI taxonomy): domain Eukaryota; kingdom Metazoa; phylum Arthropoda; class Insecta; order Hemiptera; family Cicadidae; genus Magicicada; species Magicicada septendecula. The sequence goes on from CM068367.1 coordinate 189,839,329, forward strand.
GTTTCCAAGAACTTTGTAAGAATGTGACAGTGCGCCCATATGCATCACACAACCAGGCGCGCGGACCCATGCCGTAGGGAACCGCAAAGATGGCCAAGATGCTTAAATTCTGTTCACTTAGCTTGCCAAGGTGACGGATGTAAAACTTAAGTCACGCCTATTTTGTGACGTCGGCCAGTGCCTAGCGAATACCTTGTATGATCAGCACACAAACAACAGCATGAGTTAAATAGGGCATATCTGTGGCGACGAAACCACAGGCTGTGGTTTCCACCTAAAACGACGTAATCGAGTTGGCCGCGAACTTATAGCGGTTCTGCGCAGTTGAGCCTAGCGACCGTACCTGCAGGTACAGAGCCAAGTGGGCTCTTCTAAAAATGTTATAATTACCAGTCAAAAGTGAGTTTCGGTTAATAATGAATATGTAACAGTGAAGTGAAAACTATAGTCAACCAAAGAACACCAACAAATTAATTTTGGACACACTACCAAATACAAAAATGAAAAGCGAATAATTCGAGCGATCGCCACGTGCCGGCAGGGAAGGGTATTCTTTTTAAAAATGTTAAGGGTTGGTTAATATTCTGTGTGAGTGTGTGTAAAAAATTGCAGGCTGGGCTGTTTATGTTGATGTGTGATATAATTAAGGTAAGCCAGTAGAATAAGTTATATACATGTAACAGATAACCAAGAGAAGAAATTATTAAAATTAATTTAATCTGCGCAAGCATGAATAAAATTTTGGATGAAATTTGTTAAAGATTTAAAAAAAAAAATTAAAAGATCATAAATTCTCTTCATTCAAAAATGAGTCGAGTCACTTATTCCAGTAACCTATAAAACACGTTTGCTTCCGACGTTCATGCGACCGAATCCTGGACCCAGATAAAAGAATTTTTTTGCAGGTAAGTGGAAGAAAAGTTTTGTATATATATATATATATATTGTAAATAGTTTATTAACTTCACAATGGCTTCCGATACAGGGACGATTTTATAAATTAACAAATTTTAAAATAAAATCCACACCTACAAAGATGCAAACGTGCTTTTAAGGTTGAAGTAGTGAAGGAGGAATAAATAATGTACACAGTATATAGGCAAGATTGAGATTGTAATAGAGTAAAATAATAAATTAATTAAGATTTAAGTAAAGAAATAAGTTTTCGAAAATAATAAACAATGGAGAATAGTAAGAGCATTAATAATGAAGTCAGCCTCTCTGACAGTCAGACCGAGAGTCAAATAAATACAGACTCCGGTAATCAAACAGAATCAATGTCAATAGATGACCATAATGTGGAAGAGTCTGTAATTAGTACGCCGGGAGCGATCTCAACTCCCGTAATGAGTAAAACAAAAGAAAAAGAGATGTCAATGAGTGACTTATTTACCCTCTTAAGTAAACGTTTTAATTCCAATGACGAAAAACTTGAGATTTTAAGTAATGACTTTAATAAACGTTTTAATTCTAATGACAAAAAATTTGACAAAATAGACCGTCGTTTTGACGTTCAAAATAGCAATTTTAATAAAAAATTCGAAGAACAGAATATTCAGTTGCAGCAGATTATTAGTGTACAATTTGATGAATTAATAAATGATATACAAGAGAAGAATAAACGGTTAGAAAATACCAATGAAATAAAAAATAGTTTAAATAAAGTAGAACAGAGTAAGAGTAATACAAATGAAAATTGTAATGACATGTGTAAAAATGTGGTACCAGATAAAGAGTTAACAAATGATAGTGATGATGTCGAAAATAATAAAAATAATACTGAGAATAGTAATGCAATTGAAAAGATAGTATCAGAGAGTGATACGGTGAAAATAAATAAGGAGAGTACTGATGAGTTTGTAGAATGTGATAATGAAATATTAATGTGTGTTTATGAGTTAGAGAGAGAATGGAAAGTTAGTATAGTGGTAGAATGGGGGCAGAGGGTAAATTTTCCCGTTATTATTTGTTCTGAACCAGAGTGTTCACAAGTGTTGTTTTTGAAGGGCAAGAGACCCGTGTTAATAGATGATTTTTGTTTCCCAGTTCTGTATAAGTTTATACCCTCTGCGTGGAATGATTTTATAAGTATGAGATGGTGTTATGATAAGAGAAAGTTAGGTAAAGAGTTGTATGTTGAGAGAGAGATAGAAGTATATAATTTAAAGACAGATTATGATGAGTTGAAAGAAATGTTAGAAGTGTATTTAAACAAGAATAATTTAATTGATGAGAAAGTAACTGACCCGAGATTGGAGATATTTACTAACGCAGACTTAACAGAAATACTTAATGTTGACTTGTTTCATGATTATTTTGATAAAACGGATGGATTTGATTTTTGTGGTTATGACACATAAAATAACAATATGTGTGTCAATAAAATTGAAAAGGGCTATCTGAAACAGAGATTAATTTTTGACGATGGACGCTAAACTATAAACAATCAATGGACAATTTTAAATATATTGTTTTATGTTTTTGACCTCGCAACCTTGGACAATGAAGTGTGAAAAAAACGGAACAGTTAATAACAAAAGTTTGTAAATAAGTGTAGTAAATTTATTTGTGTGTATTGTAGAATGTCAAGTAAACAATGTGTGTGTAGATGGTTGTGATAATAATAATATTAATATTTGTAATCTAAATAAATAACAGGATTAATTTTGGAGACAGTAATTGGCTAATTGTAATTGTTTTGATAGCAATGAAATTTGTATTTTAATAATGAATATAATTAAAATAATCTGAGATGTTTTAAATATTTTGAATGATTTGAATGTTATATAATTGAATTTTCCAATGAATTTAAATTATTTTACGAGATGTGAATTTGGTAATTAATTCTTAAATTGTGTTATTTGAAATAACATTGTGTTAAATGTTTCAGAGGTTACGTGAAAGTATTGGTGTATGGTGTATATGTTTTGTGTATGTCAGTTTAAATGGACTGTAAGTATAAAAATTTTATAGTACGAATCAAGTATAATAAAAATGTTTACAGGTGTAACTCAGATGAAAAGATTTTAATACAATAATGAGATGATTTGAAATAATTGTGTGAAATAAAAATGATAATTAAAAAATTTAATAATAACTGAAAAGTAATATAAAATAAATAATAAATTTGAAAATTTTAAGGTGATGAATGAGTTAAATGATTAATGATTGATGAAAATGTTATGTTAGAATGGTGTATATAAAAATTTTTATTATTTAGTTATTAAGGCGCTATTGCTGGGGTGGCCTGTGCCCCAGTAGATAGTGGAATGGGTTGGGGGTAACAGTGAGTGTTACCCCCATCGGAGGCGAAAATGGCAAAAATGTGCGGCACACCTTTTTGTACAATTGTACCATGATAGACTCTCGTGCCGCACAGAATAATGATATAGAACAGGCATTGAAGTGAAAGTTTGATTTCCCCGACTTTTCGGGCGATTACTGCCTTACCAGCACTAATCGTGGCTTTGGCTAGCGGTCAGCTATGGCCATATCAAGTCCCCTGACCATAGCTGGCTTGAAATTGGTTGATATTAGAAATTAATAGGGGGGTGAAACTAGGGGAAATCCCGGAACTATGGAACAGCGGCTGCCACTCTGTCCGCATGGGGACAGCATAGCCAGGTGGTAGACCCGTTTTAAGGGCTTTTCAATATAAAACGAGGATATGTCGATATCCACAATTTTTAAAATGTAAAGCCGAAGCAAAGACACGGAGATGTCCAATTCCTCCAACTATGCAGTCTTTGTGAAAGCAAATGGGCGCTACAGTCCTACATAAATTACAATAGTGTGTGTGGATTAGGAGGTTGTTCAGATGAACAACGAAATTAAGTTTCATAACATAAAAAATGCTAACTAAATATTGCTCTAATAAAATGCTTGTATTACGCTCTGATAAATAGGTGTCCATACGTTCAGTAAAATGTGTTCATTCTGTATTTTAGAAATGTATTATTTTATTGGGTTAGAGGTAAGAATTGATAAACATATGTGGTCTATATAATTTGTGTAACCTTGAAATAAAGTAAATAACTAGACCGAGCGGCAGGCGGTTTACACAATAGTACCAGAGTCAGAAAGAGGGGAAACAATGATGGGTAATATGGTAGATGTAAGGAATGATAACCATATGTATTTCATGTAATTTGCATAATTTCGAAATGTTTTCACTTGCTAGGAATGTCAGCTGATCAGTAATAAAATGTCACTGTTAAATTGTTTATTAATGTTGTAGCGTGACAGATGTATGCATAATATTGAATGGCAATTGATCATTAGAATAATAAAGTTATAATATTTAAATTTGGAAGAAAGCATTAAGTTTAATATAAAAAGATTAATTCATAGCAACTGTGGAAAGAAATCATTATTATTTAAAAATACAAGTTCAAATTAAATGAGTTACTAGTGATGAGTCATCCAAAAACAGTCTCATAACCAAAGGTTTTCAAGTTATAACCCAGGAAGGTAAGAAAGTGAATAACCAAGCAGTACAGAATATGACCAAACAACACAACGAGGAAGAATAAATAGAATAGAAACCCTAAAATAAGCCAAGATCAACCAATACAGGTGGTGTATTTCTAAAATCAAGAAGAAGATGGAGAAGATCCCAAGAAACCTGATGGCATCAAGAAGAAGATGGAGAAGATACCAGTCCCAGAAGGCAGGAGAAAAGAAGACTGATGAAAGAAGAAGAAGGCAGCATCCTGAAGAAGATGTCATGCTCTTATAAAAGACACCCAAATCCCCATACCCCAAAATAAATCATTAACCAATAAAAGTATAACGAAATGAAAACCACATGTATATAAATTTAAGAGAGAGAAGTGTATAAAGTAAAAGTTGCCTGTGAACTAAGATGAAACAGTAATATAGTACCCATGGAACAAATCTCCATTGTAAAACACTAACCAATTTATTATGTTAATAAGACTATACGACCATTTAGCGATAACATAATATAAAAGTGCAAAGTGAACCAGTGATAGTTTTGGGTATTATAGAAAATAAACCTTGTGTTTCATTCTTGGCAATCACAAACATTGAATACAATGAAATATGCAATTTTCAATGACTTGAAATGTGTACTGTGAGAATATGTTACTTATAAGACATAAATCTGTTTAAAATAACATTTTTGTTTTATATGCCAAAAGAAAAACAGATTTCATAACTTTTTGAACAATTTATGCTATTTATTTATTTATGACAGGGTACAATTCACCAAAGACAATGTATAAAAGACTGTATAAAAACTGTAGAATCCCACTTATAATAATAGTTAGCAACAAGAATATAGATATAAGGTTTTTATGTATATAGTATAAGAATGTTTAAAAATGTGTTAGATATAAGGCCATTTGTTTGGGTCTGATACAACTAACATCAGAACTATAAAAATAATTACTACTTGTAAATAGTAGGAAGTAATTAAGACTTAGAGTTAGTAAAAAAAACCTTTTTTGTGAACCGTATTTCCATGTTAGAAATAAGGATTTTGTTGTAAAATGTCTGAAGGTTGAAGACAACCATTTATTTAAAAAAATATTCTTTATTTGTTTAACTGTTATTGGTATTGTAACCAATACTCATTGTTATTGTGTAATTTGGAAAAATGTTTAGTTTATAAGACTATATTTAAAAGTCAGAGAGGGTATCACACATCATATATTGTTTGTAAAATATTTTGTAAGAAAAAATTGTTAAAAAATCATAGGCCAGAGAAAGAAAACCAAATTTCATTAAAACAGGGAAATTACTCATTTAAATGCAAATAAACAAAAGGGGTTTAGACAAAATAAACTTGAGATCAAGCCATATAATTGCACATGCCATTTGGAAAGATTTTTATAAATTATATTCAGAATTATAAATAAAAATGAAAATGACTAAACTCAGAAATTTGGACATGGGAGTCATATATTCCAGAATAATGTTTTAGAATACAACTAATTCAATTAATTACAAGAAAATAAGGGAATATAAACCTTTTAATACAATATAAGATTATTAATATTAAATATAACTGATAAAATGGCTGAATTTACATTATAACAGGAAGTAAATTTTGGGAGATGTTTTGACTTTTCAGAGAATACTAAAATGAAAGTAAAATTACTAATTTTGGACAGAAAACACTATAAAACGGCATTATTTAATCTGAAAATAAGCCGAATGAACTGAAAGATTAATTTAAATAACATCTAGTGAATAAAATTGATAAATAACCAAAGTTTAGGCAATCATATAGTAATATATGCACAGGATATGAAAATATATTTGAACAATGTTAAGAATAATATTATATTGGCTAAGAGTTTAATTGAAACTGAAGAAAATAAGATAGTTGATTATTGGTATTTGAACGGTTAACATGATAAGCGTTTTGTGACGGATCTAACCTAACTTACAACAGTAATTTCGAGGAGTGAATAGTACGTTTTTGTGAAATCGAGAGTGACTTATAAAATCCTTCCAGAACATATACATTGTGACAAAAACAATCAAGAAACACTAATTAACACTGAACAATACATATCTACTCCGAAAAACACCACAAAACTGTATAATACAATAAACATATTAGTGTCGGAATAGGGAAAAGTGTTTGAACTTATATTTACACAGATACACAATATACAACCCAGAAACATTACACCAGGCACTACACAACATTTAACAAGAGATTTCCAGACACCAGAACAGGAATACGGCCAGAAAATACATTATTCGGAACGTAGCAGAATCGAGCAATATTTGGACCAGCTTGATGGCAGCCATTTGCTTTTGTCAACCTCAATGCTTCCGTGATCATATCAGCTGTTGGTGAAAACAATTATATTATTTTTAAATTTATTATTCAATGTCTGTATTCAGTAATAATTATTAATTTGTTGTAACGTTATACTTTTTAAATATTGGCCCGATTTCTCTGACTTTGATAATAATTGGCTGTTTAAAGAACCCTGTATGAATTTTATATAATATACTTTGTAACTTTTTCGATATCCTGAGAGTCGATATTAATCGATAAGAGTCAATATTGCCATTAACTAATAAAACATTAATACTTTTCAACACTAAATAGTTCTTTATTTCATAAATATTACTAATTACCACTAATATAATTCTAATTAACAATCTACCAGGACTTTACCACCTATAAGTGAAGATAACCTAAAAAACATAAAAGGTAAACAAGTATCGACTGTCCTGGAGACAATCTTATGAGTGGTGGTAGTTTATTTAAAATATACCAGAACTTCAATAAAATTTTTCAGAAGAGTGTTGCACTTTTTAAAACCTCGCAACAATCTATTAATTAATTGATTATAATTAATTAATTAATAAAATTATAATTTTTTTTTAAATTATAATTTTTTTTTATTTTTCTTCAAAACAACAATTTTGTTTTGAAACTTTTGGTGGAGCTGAACATATATTTCTTCATCAACATTACGCTACTCGACCGATCTTGCTACCATTGGGACTCGACCAGCTGGGAAACTTAAGGAAGTGTTTCAGGCCAGTAAGACGTCGAGAGCCACACCAATTAAACACACCAATTAAGAACACACAGACTCAATCCGAACAATCAATCTCAATCTTTTTATTTTTTTACAAATTGGCTAGCCCAAACAGTGGGGCTTGATTACATAAGTGTATCATCACCACAATATCTAATTTTTTTATTTTATTACAAATTGGCGCACAACTTTAGGGGCTTTAATTAGTCGATTGGAAGGCCAATACAATCTGCCCAATCACTAGTTGGAGCTAGGCAACAGCTACAAAGCCAGAGAATTTCAAGGGAAAATGCAACGACGTGCAACATCTAAGAAACGGGCGGCGGAGGCCGAAAAAGAATTAGAAATAGAAATGGACAATAAAGAAGCGACGCCGGTGGAGGCGGAAGAGTCATTACCCCCGGTGTTGTCCAAACAACCGGTACAACCAGAGGAACAACCCGAAATGCCTACTCAGACAGGGGAAATCAATGTCCGGGAGGAACAGTTAGAAAAACCTCCACAAGCAGAAAACACAACCATGCAAGAGATGTTTAGAGTGATAATGGAAATGAAGAAGAACAACCAACAAATGGAGGAGAATAGGAAGAAGGACAACCAAACAACAAAAGAAGAAAATCGTAAGGAAAGGAAGGAAGACAAACAATCCTTGAAAGAAGATTTGGCTGAAATAAACAAAAATATAGAAAATACCAACAAGAGGATGGAAGAAAACAGCAAGAAGATGGAAGAGAAGATGGAAGAAAACAGCAAGAAGATGGAAGAGAGGATGGGAGAAAAGTTAGAAGACTTGAAGAAGGATAATCAATCCACAAAAGAAGAGTTGACTGGGATGAACAAGAACATGGAAGAATTGAAGGAAGACAACCAATCGTTCAAGGAAGAATTTAAGGCGACTAAAGAAGAATTGATTAATAAAATTGAAAATACCAATCAGAAAATCGATGAAACCAGGAAGAAGATAGAGAAGAACAACCGACAATTGAAGGAAGAGTTGAAAGAAGATAACAGGAAGTTGGAAGAGAAGATGGGGGAGAAATTGGAAGAATTGAGAGAGGACAATCAAATTTTGAGAGAAGAGTTAAGGGAGGTAAATCAGGAGAATTTGGACAAACTGGACGAAAGGATAGAATTGTTGCGAGAAGAACTGAATAAAGAAATCAATGTTAACAAAAAAGCGATGAATAAGAAGATGGAAGAAGAAAATATAATGGTCAATCGACAGATTCGAGAGATTGATGGAAAGTGCAACCAGACCGAAAAGGAGGTGCATGAGTTTAAAGAAGTGGTGAACATCAAGTTCACCAATATCGAAGAACATAGTCGTAGGAAGGTAGAAGAACAGAGGAAGGAAAATCAAGAATTCGGAAAAGTATGCAACCAAGTCGCAGAAAGATGTAATGATATACAAGAGACCATGGCCAATATCACCGGTCAGGTGCGACAAAGCCGAGAGATGGAAGCGATAAGAAACAGACCGACTCATTTCACCGGATTGCCTGTTAACGAAAGCCGAGAGTGGCTTAATTTTCGGCAATACAAACGTAAGCCGATGGAGTTCCTGGCTAGGGTAGAAGAATATTTGACCAAGCATAAATTTACTCAATGGAGCAATTGCAGGGAGATATTAGACGAGTCTTTCCGAGACATAACTGATAATTGGTGGATGGCCAACCGGAGTGAGATTCCTGACTACCAACAGTTCCGGAAAATGTTTAAGACAAAATACTGGTCTGAGACCACCCAGAACTTGATCCGTGACAATATTTGTAATGGAAGATACAGGGCACAATTAGGCAGCAGTATGACGGCATATTTCTTGGGGAAGGTGTGCATGGCAAAACACCTAGAGCCGGCAATCCCAGAAGAATGTTTAGTGAACAAGATATCGTATCACTACGATGAGGACATTATCAGGGCCCGGAGAGGCAGCCAGATCAAGACGATCCAGGCGATGACCGAGTTATTAGAGGGATACGAAAACGAGGAGTATTATCGGCAGAGCAGGAAGAGAAATGAGAGACCAGAAACAAGGCAGACTACCTACCCCAATAACGGCAATAATCATGCAAGTAACCGGAACCAGCCCAGTAATTACGACGGCCCTAACAACCAGCCGCGTAATAACCAGTTTAACGGTAATTTTAACGGCGTTAGGAATAACAACCCCTACCCAAACAATAGAAACAATTTTTATCAACAAAATAATAATGTCCCATACAGTCAGAGAAATCCATATCCCAACACTAATGGTGACAGACCTTACCCACCTAACCGAAATTACTATCATAATAATTTTAGTAATAACAATAATAGCAATAATAATAACCGAGTGTCGCGCCCTAGGGTAAATTTTATAAGAGCAGAAGATCGCGGACCCAGGAGATATTATCAACCAAGGAGGAGCAGCTTCCACGGCGCCGACCGAAGATGGAGGAGTGCGGAACGAGACGGCCCAAGACATGAACAGGGAAGACGAAGTACAAGCCTGGAGGATCTTGGCAGACAACAGAACAGGGCGTTAAACCTCAACCAGGGTACAGAACGTCAGGAAACAAACCAGAGTTTCCCGAACGATGCCTCGGTCAATAATAATATAAACAATGACCAAAATACTTTAAACGAGAGGAGGCAGTAATCAACAACAATGACCCGTTACTGCTTATACTTCCTGGGTTAGAAAAGGATGAATTGCGACAAACAAACCAGCATAAAAACATCACTATTATAAGTAATCACTATCTGAAAGACATACGAACTGAACTTTTGGAAGAAAACGAGAAGAGTCTCAGCAACAGTAATAATGAGATAATTTATATAACAGCGGAGGTGGAAGGAGTTCCCGCTAAAATAATGATAGACACAGGAGCTAATATTTCAATAATAAACTCCAATGAGTTGGAGAGAATACAGTGTGTACATGTGGAAAAACTTTGCCAATGTTACCAGTCAACAACATTGTGTTGGTAGGTGCAACTGGCCGCCAGAATAAAACCATTAGGAAGCAAGTTTCCTTAAGTGTCGTTAGCCGTGATATAGCTTTAGACATGGAATTTTTAATCGCCACCGGATTACCATTTGCATCTTAGTCGGTTGCGATATCCTTCGTAGATATTCGGCAGTAATCGATCTTAATTTAAATAAAGTATCACTTTTCCCAGATGGAGTAACATGGACCGCAGATCTGGTAGGAAGCACAACTATACTTCCCAGCCCTATACATCAACAACTTCGTAAAATAAATGTTATTAGAAACAGCCCTTTTTCTAAACCCATAATATACAATCATGGAGGAGAGGATTTATGGTCAGTTAAAATCCAAGAAATACGGAATTTCCAGTGCGGAAGCGATAACAAGAAAATACCAACACATCTGGCTGATCGTCTAATCGCTATATATGAGAAATACAAGGCGGTGTTTTCCGATGAACCAGGGAAGGTAAAAAACTACCAGTGCCAACTTCGATTTAAAGAAAACGTAGAGTTTAACCGGAGGTCATATCCAATAGCGCAGTCGCTCAAAGAAGCCGTGAGAACAGAGATAAACAAGATGATAGAAAATGACATAATTGAGATTAGTCAATCACCTTACACTAGTCCAATTATTGCTGTTCCAAAGAAAGACGGACAAGTCCGGCTCTGTTTAGATGCGTGTGAGTTGAACAAGACAATTGTGAATGACAAACCTCTCCCGGTGAAATAGAAGAGATCTTAAAACGTTTTCATGGTACTAAATTTATTAGCACCTGGGATACGGTCTGTGGTTATTGGCAGGTAGAGCTGCATCCACAAAGCCGCCAGTATGTAGCGTTCATTTTCGAAGGGCGCAATTACCACTTCAAGAGACTGCCCTTCGGACTTGTCAATTCTGTCGCCATATTTGTGGCATGCATGGACCAGATTCTTGGACAAGAAGCGCTCCAATTTACCACCGTCTATGTTGACGATTTACTCATCACATCCGGAACCTGGGAGGAGCACTGTTACAGAGTGGAATTTGTACTAAACAAACTAGCGCAGAACAACATAACACTGAAGTTGGAGAAATCCAAGTTCATAGCGCGCGAGGTACTGTGAAGCTACTTACCTTTTTGTATCACATAAAATTAACTAACAAACATTGTATATTTCTCGGGCGCCATCTTGCCAACTGCAAGAAAATAATTTATGAGGGTTCTTTTTAGGCGAACAGGAGATCAGATGGTTGTTTAATCAAACAAAGAAACTTTATACGTTTACACATAATTAAAATTTATTAACATTTTTTACTATAATTTTATTATTAACAAACTACCTCCTGCCATCCTCTCTCTACTGGAAATTCACATTTACGAAAGTTATTAATTATATAATCATTCTGCTACAATGAGAATGAAAACATGGTATACAAATTCCAAATAAATTTTAAGAAATTAAGTATGAATTAAATTAAAATACAAACAACGCAAACCAGCCTTCTTTGTCTACCCGCTTACTCACGCACACACACACACAATGATTTTATGATTTGAGAGCTCTCGTGTTACATGTTATTAAAATTTATTTCCACATTACTTAATTAATTTTAAAAGAAAATCTTTGTTGAAATTTTAATATGAATGCATGGCTACTTAGCTGTTCCGTAAGTTGGTGGCGTCACACTTTTCCGCACATTGTCCGGTATAATAATTAATTGCCGAAAACTGTTTTTATAATGAAGAAATAAAACTGTTAATTGCTTTTGTATTTTTCTAGACTTTACTTCACATTTTCTTTTATATGTTAATCACATTTTTGGTCTGTTGCGGGCCCATCGGCGAACACAATAACTTCGCCCGAAAACCGGCGAGAGCCGGGCAGACGCACAGTGGTTAGCGTCTGTACCACTCAGATGTTGTTTTGCGACTGGTTCGTTGAGATGTTAATTTCCGACTGCCTTGTTCGGTGCCTCACACAGTTGCTGGCGTGACACACCCAGGATAGGCTCTGACGAAACCGATGACACACAGTTGTTATATAAGTTGCTGACGCAACACATCGCCTGATGTCTGGTTGTGTAACGTGTTTACTGTTACACAACGTGTTTACGTTTTTCGTGTTCGTCATTGTCCTCGAACTGAGTTTGGTACAGTTGCCGGTTATTATATGAATATTGTCTAATAACTTGGTTTCCAACGCCTCAAGCAGTGTTGCCGTCGTCTCGATCGCTCCAAATAATAAATTTACCGTTCGGTCATAACATTTTTCTATCACTCGACAAGTTATTTATTATTAAAAAATACAAATCCTGTTATTACCCCAGGTATGCCCAAAAATGCCCCGCTACAATACCCCCTCACTGAGATATTTTATGCCGAAGCATAAAAAATCTCATTGACACATTCATACTTGCTAAAGGGATCAGCCAGGATATGTCGCCACAACCCCCTGTACGGTTTACAAACAAGAATAATCAACTCACCCTTGGTCCGGTGACTGTGACCGCATCTGCATGACAATACTGGACTTCTCTCTCGAGATCCCAACACCGTAGAGTCAGACAGATACTCAACGCTCCTGCTCTGACGCACCGGCCAGCTCAGGTCCGCCGCCACAGCATCACCAAACACTGAAACAACAAATCAAAATATTAAATAGTGGCCTTATACAACACCATATCCCCAACTGATCTGTTCCCCCCTAGCGGTGCTGGTTTGCGCTAAGAAGCACTGGTTTTGTTTTTACTCACTTATTACTAACATGTATATATCAGAATACCTAACATAACTTAACATAAGAAAACACAGTACATTAATAATTCATTTTAAAATAAACAACTTACAATTTAAATGTTACACACTTTACATCATTAAATTGGCATATAAAATCAAAAAATTACTTTTAAACTTGATTTACTCTTATTAATTCGTTTCTCAAAATTACAAAAATTATTATTTTTTTTTTTTATTCATTTTTTTTTTTTTTTTTCAAGTCTGGCCATCATTATTCCATTTCATTACTTTGGGTGATTCTACGTTACTCATTATAATTTACTTTATCCATTTGGCATTTACTCATAATCTTACCCCTTTTATTACTCTAATGCTCCCTTACAAAATCTTTAACTAGTATGACACCCCTCTATCAAAATTTTACTAACCCTTCTCTACCTCTAACTACTTACTATTTTAACTCCAATCGCCACCTTCTACTCTTATAAAAAAAAATACTCTCTAACCCTTTGTACATAGGATACGTGTTTCCTTCCCAAAACTCATTCCCTTATGTTGGTCCCTGGACTCACCCTAGGTAACCCTTTCCGGCGCCAATCGGTCCCTATCCCGTCCCAACCCTTGTTGCGGACTCCCCAAATACACTACCACTACTACAAAATTGCCATCCCCAAAAAATCTCAATCTCATAACCTCACTACAATTACAACAAATTAACATTAACAAATAAACAATATATCGCTCCAAACTCTACATAAAATCTCCATTTTTCCATTTCTACTGTGTCTCCACTTATTTCTCAAAATTCTATAACATACATTAACTCAAAACAACATTGCATTATTTTCATTTCCACTATTACTTTAACTTTTACTTCGATTTGGACAAATCTATGTCCCACAAAATTCAACTTGAATTGACTCAAACATTTTATTCAAACAATTACTATCACCCACTTCTATCTTTTACAACCTATTGAAAATTTTACTTATTACAACTATTTTTCATTTTATTTTAAAATCTGTAAACACATTGAAAACATATTATTATATTTTTATAATACTTATTCCTAACATACTAAATGCAAACAACACAATAAGACACAATAACACAATATAAGAAGTATTTAGTGCATCTAATTTTTAAATTCAAACAAAATTATTGAGTAGCAAATCATCATTATTAATTAAAATATATCAAATTTTTAATACGTTATCCCCTTGGATAACCTCCCAGCCACACACACTATTATAATACATTACATAACATAATACACAAATAGCAGTAAACCTGGATTATTAGCATACATCAAACACACAATTCTCTTTTAAATAATTTATATAAAAATTTATAAACATTATTATTTAAAATTTTTCATTAACTGTTTTTATTTATCATCATTATTGACTTATCCTGTGTTGCAATCAGATTTTCAAAATTGCTTAAAATTTATTATTAACATATATTTTTAATCATTATGTTCCACAAAATTCCACAAAATAAACCATTCATTTATTTATTCATTCATGATTATTAAATTAAAATCTCATCACACAATTTAATTACCTTATAAAATTCAAACACATAACATCCAATCACAATATCTAAACATCTCAACTTATTTAATTCAATTGATTATTAAAATTGAATATTCATTTGATTATTAAAATAACATATTTCAATTATTATCAAATCATTAACTATTGTCTTCATAATTATTTTGTTATTTAATTAGAGTGCTAAAATATTAATAATATTATTATTATTAATACAACATTTTCTAAAACATATACACATTACTTTTCTAACATTTCACAATACACACAAATGAATTCAATATTATTTACAAAATATGCGTCAAAACTGTTCAAGTGTATCTCACTTCAGATGTCCAAATCAGCAAGGTCATTACCAAAAATTTACAATATTTAAAAATGTCCCAACACTGATCTTTTAGCTCACCCACCATCGTCATATATATATCTAGTGTATTTGTAACATTCATCATTTTTATCAACACACAAATTATGATAATCATTACTATCATAGTAATCTATCAATTCTATTTCATCCATTGTACCACTATAAATTTTGTTACCATAAGTTAGGATTGTCCAGTCTATATCAGTGTTATTTGTTAACGTCAGGTAAATTGTTTTATCTTTGTATTCCTCAACTACTACGTCAGGTAAGTCATTATAATCAGGTAAGATATTATCAAAATTATTTTCTGTCTCTCTTTCAACAGGTACGTATTTCACATGATTCATCATCACCCCTTTTATTAATTTTCTCAATTCATCATACTTTCTTTCTAACTTGTATATTTCTATTTCACTCTCAACATATAACTCTCTTTCTTCACAGCACCACATCACACTCTCACAATTATTTCGGACAGAGGGTACAACATTATACAACATTACTTCATTTAACAATAAGGGTCTCTTGCCCTGACAAAACAACATTAAATCATCATCATCATTATAAACAATAAGGGGAAAATTTGCCCTCTGTCCCCATTTAATTACTACATTATTCTTCCACTCTCTTTCTATTTCATAAACACTCATTACCATTTCATTATCGCATTCTAAAACTTCATCAGTACTCTTTGTTATTATATTTTCATCATTATTCTTCACCCCCACTATACTCTCAAAATTGTCTACTATTTCGTCATTTTTACATTTTGTCTTACTTAAAACATTGTCACCTAATTTCTCGAACTTCTGTTCTAACTTATTTAAACCGTTTCTTATTATTTCGTTAGTGCTTTCTAACTGTTTATTCATTTCTTGTATTTCATGTTTCAACTCTTTAATATCCCTACTTTGTCTATCAAATTTGTCATTCAATTCTCTAAAATTGCTGTCTTGTTTTTCTACACTATTGTACATCATATCATACAATCTTGCTAACATAGTATCATTATCAGATTTCTTATTTTGATTTCCTAAAATAGGGGTTGAATGACTCTCAACTGTCTGTATTATTTTTGACTCCTCAAGACTACTGTCAGTTGTTTGAATTCCGGAGTCGCTACTTATTTGATTTACTACCTGACTATCAGATAAACTAATATCCTTATTATCTGCCATTTTTACTTTTTTATAATACTCTTTATACTATTTAATAATTATCATACATACCAATTATTATGTATATTACCTCATAATACTCCTTATATAATTTGACAAATAATTCACTACATACATAACCCTATCAAAACATAACCCCATACTTGCGTCTAATTTACGTATGAAAAAAAAATTTATTTTACCTTAAACAACCATTCTGCTTTCCCAGTGGGCCTATATTTATATAATATTATTATATAAATCGTCCCTACGTTCGGAAGCCAAATGTGAAGCTACTTACCTTTTTGTATCACATAAAATTAACTAACAAACATTGTATATTTCTCGGGCGCCATCTTGCCAACTGCAAGAAAATAATTTATGAGGGTTCTTTTTAGGCGAACAGGAGATCAGATGGTTGTTTAATCAAACAAAGAAACTTTATACGTTTACACATAATTAAAATTTATTAACATTTTTTACTATAATTTTATTATTAACAAACTACCTCCTGCCATCCTCTCTCTACTGGAAATTCACATTTACGAAAGTTATTAATTATATAATCATTCTGCTACAATGAGAATGAAAACATGGTATACAAATTCCAAATAAATTTTAAGAAATTAAGTATGAATTAAATTAAAATACAAACAACGCAAACCAGCCTTCTTTGTCTACCCGCTTACTCACGCACACACACACACAATGATTTTATGATTTGAGAGCTCTCGTGTTACATGTTATTAAAATTTATTTCCACATTACTTAATTAATTTTAAAAGAAAACCTTTGTTGAAATTTTAATATGAATGCATGGCTACTTAGCTGTTCCGTAAGTTGGTGGCGTCACACTTTTCCGCACATTGTCCGGTATAATAATTAATTGCCGAAAACTGTTTTTATAATGAAGAAATAAAACAGTTAATTGCTTTTGTATTTTTCTAGACTTTACTTCACATTTTCTTTTATATGTTAATCACATTTTTGGTCTGTTGCGGGCCCATCGGCGAACACAATAACTTCGCCCGAAAACCGGCGAGAGCCGGGCAGACGCACAGTGGTTAGCGTCTGTACCACTCAGATGTTGTTTTGCGACTGGTTCGTTGAGATGTTAATTTCCGACTGCCTTGTTCGGTGCCTCACACAGTTGCTGGCGTGACACACCCAGGATAGGCTCTGACGAAACCGATGACACACAGTTGTTATATAAGTTGCTGACGCAACACATCGCCTGATGTCTGGTTGTGTAACGTGTTTACTGTTACACAACGTGTTTACGTTTTTCGTGTTCGTCATTGTCCTCGAACTGAGTTTGGTACAGTTGCCGGTTATTATATGAATATTGTCTAATAACTTGGTTTCCAACGCCTCAAGCAGTGTTGCCGTCGTCTCGATCGCTCCAAATAATAAATTTACCGTTCGGTCATAACATTTTTCTATCACTCGACAAGTTATTTATTATTAAAAAATACAAATCCTGTTATTACCCCAGGTATGCCCAAAAATGCCCCGCTACAGTACAATTCTTGGGTTTCAACCTAGACGACTGAGGTATTACCCCATCAGCAGAGAAAGTGGAGGCAATTCAGAGGTTCCCGCAACCAAGAAACAGGAAACAATTGCAATCTTTCCTCGGACTCTGTAACTATTACAGGAAGTTTCAGAGCCAATATTCCGAGTTGACCGCCAAGTTTCAACCACAGTTATCTGCCAAGAACAAATGGACTTGGGGTGAAGATCAAGATATTACTTTCCGTTTGATAAAAGAGAAGTTTCTGGAGAGTGTTATACTTCGTCACCCAGATTTTAAGAAACCATTCTTTCTAAACTGTGACGCTAGCGACCTAAGCTTAGGAACGACTTTATACCAGGAAGATGATGAGGGACAACATCTGGTAATAAGCTTCACTAGTCGCACACTGAACCAGTGCGAAAAGAACTACAGTGTGACAGAAAAGGAATTGTTGAGCGTGGTGTTCGCATGCAGCAAGTTCCGGACGTACATTCTCGGATATCAAGTCATGGTACGAACTGATCATAAATCCATCTCGTTCCTTCGTAGGTGCAAGTTAAGTCACGGCCGATTGGCTAGGTGGGTACTCGTCCTACAAGAATATGACCTGAAATGGGAATACATTCCAGGAAAGAAGAACGTGGTAGCGGATGTGTTGTCACGTATAAATCTGGATGATCAGACTTTCGAAGGGGAGAAGGAGAGCTTGGTCAAAATTTATAACATATTCACGACCAGAGCCGATTTACAAGCTTTGCTAATAAATATTCGAATCCATCAGCAGTCTGATCCTAAGCTGAAAAACATTGTGAGTCGTTTGGAAGCCAATGATGAAACCATTTCTAAATATTACCACCTTAACAAGGGAATTTTATTCATAAAAACGGCCTTAGACGATGAGACATGGAAGGTGATAATCCCACACCAAATCGAAAAGGAGGTCATCATCGATTACCATGTCAGGTATGGTCACATGGGAGCGTTAAAAGTGATACAGGCTCTAGAAGAAAACTGTAAGATCAAGAATATCAACCGCAAGGTGAGAACGTACATCAAGTCCTGTAAGATCTGCCAATGTGCAAAAATAAACAATGAAAAGACAGAGGGTATCATGATACCAATAATTTCCAACGCAAAACTAGAAAAAGTGTTTTTGGATATCTGCGGGCCATTTCCCCGTAGCGGTGGTCGACACAGATATAAATACTTGGTAATCATAATGGATCACTACACCAAGTATATAAAGCTATATCCGGTTAATCGGGCAACAACAGCACAGGTTTTGGCGGTGATTATCGATTTGTATGTTCCAGAGATCGGTAGACCATCTTCCATTATTACCGACCATGGTACACAATTTAAGGGGAGGAGATGGCGAGAAACTTTATTAGCACTTGGGATCAAAACTTATAAGACGTCAGTCTACCACCCAAGTAGCAATCCGGCTGAGAGAGTACTGAGAGAAGTGGGTAGGATATTGCGCACGTACTGTCACAACCAACAGAAAAAGTGGCAAGAGTACCTAGCAGCGACAGAAACATTCCTAAATTACGCCCACCATCCAGCTATAGGAATTCCACCATACGCAGCCATGTATGAGAAGCCGACTCCCCGAGAAATTGAACAAATCATTGAATTTCCAACAAACAATAATAGGAAATTCAACCAGTTGAAGTTTTACAACAAGGTAGCTGAAGATCAGGAAAAACGGCAAGCCAAATACCAGAAGGCAATAGGGCGTATTGTGACATATAAAGAGGGTGAAAAAGTCCTCCTTAAAAATCGAGAGCTACCCAGCACCTTAGAAGGCATAACCAAAAAATTATTATTACTTTACACTGGACCATATGTTGTGGTAAATGATAAGCATAACAATACATATGAGTTGAAGGAAATCGTTTCAGGAAAAATCAAAGGAGTGTACAATCAAGCTTCTATGAAGAAATATTATGAAGAATGAGTTGGGAGTTTTGAATTTTTTATATTTTAAAAAATTCTAAAATATGTAAGAACAACTTACAACCTAATAATTTTGGAACGAACTTTATGGAAGAAAGAAAAAGAAAGACTTTTGAATTGAAATATAATTATAAAAATTTAAAATTGAGTAAGTACATCTTACTACAACCTAATAATTTGAAGAAAAAACTTTTTGGAGGAAAGAGAAAGAGAGAAAATTTTGAACTTAATAATTAAAAAATTCTAAAATATGTAAGAACAACTTACAACCTAATAATTTGAACAAACTTTTTGGAAGAAAGAGAAAGAAAAAGAATTTTTAATTTAATTATTTAAAAAATTCTAAAATATGTAAGAACAACTTACAACCTAATAATTTTGCAACGAACTTTATGGAAGAAAGAAAAAGAAAGACTTTTGAATTGAAATATATTTATAAAAATTTAAAATTGAGTAAGTACATCTTACTACAACCTGATAATTTAGAACAAAACTTTATGGAAGAAAGAGAAAGAGAGAAATTTTGAACTTAATTTAAAAAAAAAAAATTTTAAATTAAGCAAGCACAGCTTACTACCACTGAATTATGAGAAAAACATTTTGGAAGAATTAAGAAGAAAGGAATTTTGAATAATATACAAAAAATTTAAAAATGAAGTAAGACCAACTTCTATAACTAAGTTTGTGAGAAAACTTTATGGTAAATAATTAAGAAGAATTTGAATTTGGAGAAATACCAAAACATTCAGAAATAATAGTAAGATCACATTACTATAAACAATTCTGAATGAAACAATTCTGGGAATAAATGAATTAAACAGAATTTGAATGTTGATAGAACGTCAGAACTTTGAAACAAGATAAGATCAACATATTACAAGGATTTATGAGAAATATTTTTCAATTAAATAAAAAGAATAGTTTGAATTTTACATTAAAACTAACCAAGTTCCAAAAAATAATTATGTGTCAATTATAATTGAATTGAGAAGAAAATAAAGTGATTAATTCAGAAAAGAGAATTAACGTTAATCCAGATTAAATGCTAGATATTCACAATAGCATTTGAAGGAGTAGAGAAGAATAACAAAAAAGAGTGTAATATGCAAGAGAAGAAAAAATTTGGAAGCAAAGAGACTAATTACCTATGAAACGATAATGAAAACAGTTAATTAAGAGCAAAGAAGAACAACTCATACCAAACAGATGGAGAAGATGATTTTGAACAAATGATAATAATAAGACCTATATGAAATGCAAAGAGAAGAAATACCACATGAAATATAATATAAATGAATTAATGTTAATGAATGCGAAGGCGGATTAATAACTTTCTAAGAGAAAGGAAAGAACCAAAATGTTTAAATAAAATGATCAATATAACAACCTGTATATCTAATGTAAAGATACAATGTTAAAAAATTAAATATAATATATTAAGACCATTCAAATAATGAATAAGAAAGACTATATATAAAGACCATGCTAATACCATGAGTAACCAGAAGAAAATATAAAGAGAATTCAGATGGAGAAGAAAGAGAGTTACACTGTAAACAGTAACCAGAATTATTAAAAGAAAGGTTTTCAACCATAATTAAAATAAATATATCAGACAAGTTAAGAGTTTAGAAAAAATATATATGTAATGAGTATAATAATAATTATGAAGATTTATTAAGATAGAAAATGTGAGATAATCTGAGAGACTACGAAGTGAAGAATCCAAAGATATTTTTATTAGTCGAAAATGAGACTACTTTTTATTTATTTATTTGATGACTGACTGAAGATAATTCCAGCAGCATTATGTTTTTTTTGAGCAGGGATGAATATGCCTCTCATAGAAGTGATGTATGGCCAGAAGAGAAGTAGCGTACAGTGCCCCTCTGATCTGCCCCAGCCCACGTGATAGGGAATGTTAGGGAATTAATATCCCAAGGATACAACACGAAGTTGATAAAGAAAGAAAATGTATTACAATAATAATATATCTCAGAAGACACTAACTATCCGAAAAGGATCAGTAGTAAAACAAATAACCATATATATAAAATTAATTAAACTCTAATATAAAAAAGTCGATATAAAAATGGAGAAGAAAATGAATTATAAGAAATGATGAAATTATCATAAGAAATTATTTCATCTATAAACATGTCTGAAATAATTACTTCTGGAGGAGAGCAATCTGTAGCGTGACAGATGTATGCATAATATTGAATGGCAATTGATCATTAGAATAATAAAGTTATAATATTTAAATTTGGAAGAAAGCATTAAGTTTAATATAAAAAGATTAATTCATAGCAACTGTGGAAAGAAATCATTATTATTTAAAAATACAAGTTCAAATAAAATGAGTTACTAGTGATGAGTCATCCAAAACCAGTCTCATAACCAAAGGTTTTCAAGTTATAACCCAGGAAGGTAAGAAAGTGAATAACCAAGCAGTACAGAATATGACCAAACCCCACAACGAGGAAGAATAAATAGAATAGAAACCCTAAAATAAGCCAAGATCAACCAATACAGGTGGTGTATTTCTAAAATCAAGAAGAAGATGGAGAAGATCCCAAGAAACCTGATGGCATCAAGAAGAAGATGGAGAAGATACCAGTCCCAGAAGGCAGGAGAAAAGAAGACTGATGAAAGAAGAAGAAGGCAGCATCCTGAAGAAGATGTCATGCTCTTATAAAAGACACCCAAATCCCCATACCCCAAAATAAATCATTAACCAATAAAAGTATAACGAAATGAAAACCACATGTATATAAATTTAAGAGAGAGAAGTGTATAAAGTAAAAGTTGCCTGTGAACTAAGATGAAACAGTAATATAGTACCCATGGAACAAATCTCCATTGTAAAACACTAACCAATTTATTATGTTAATAAGACTATACGACCATTTAGCGATAACATAATATAAAAGTGCAAAGTGAACCAGTGATAGTTTTGGGTATTATAGAAAATAAACCTTGTGTTTCATTCTTGGCAATCACAAACATTGAATACAATGAAATATGCAATTTTCAATGACTTGAAATGTGTACTGTGAGAATATGTTACTTATAAGACATAAATCTGTTTAAAATAACATTTTTGTTTTATATGCCAAAAGAAAAACAGATTTCATAATACTTTTTGAACAATTTATGCTATTTATTTATTTATGACAGGGTACAATTCCCCAAAGACAATGTATAAAAGACGGTATAAAAACTGTAGAATCCCACTTATAATAATAGTTAGCAACAAGAATATAGATATAAGGTTTTTATGTATATAGTATAAGAATGTTTAAAAATGTGTTAGATATAAGGCCATTTGTTTGGGTCTGATACAACTAACATCAGAACTATAAAAATAATTACTACTTGTAAATAGCAGGAAGTAATTAAGACTTGAGTTAGTAAAAAAAAACCTTTTTTGTGAACCGTATTTCCATGTTAGAAATAAGGATTTTGTTGTAAAATGTCTGAAGGTTGAAGACAACCATTTATTTAAAAAAATATTCTTTATTTGTTTAACTGTTATTGGTATTGTAACCAATACTCATTGTTATTGTGTAATTTGGAAAAATGTTTAGTTTATAAGACTTATATTTAAAAGTCAGAGAGGGTATCACACATCATATATTGTTTGTAAAATATTTTGTAAGAAAAAATTGTTAAAAAATCATAGGCCAGAGAAAGAAAACCAAATTTCATTAAAACAGGGAAATTACTCATTTAAATGCAAATAAACAAAAGGGGTTTAGACAAAATAAACTTGAGATCAAGCCATATAATTGCACATGCCATTTGGAAAGATTTTTATAAATTATATTCAGAATTATAAATAAAAATGAAAATGACTAAACTCAGAAATTTGGACATGGGAGTCATATATTCCAGAATAATGTTTTAGAATACAACTAATTCAATTAATTACAAGAAAATAAGGGAATATAAACCTTTTAATACAATATAAGATTATTAATATTAAATATAACTGATAAAATGGCTGAATTTACATTATAACAGGAAGTAAATTTTGGGAGATGTTTTGACTTTTCAGAGAATACTAAAATGAAAGTAAAATTACTAATTTTGGACAGAAAACACTATAAAACGGCATTATTTAATCTGAAAATAAGCCGAATGAACTGAAAGATTAATTTAAATAACATCTAGTGAATAAAATTGATAAATAACCAAAGTTTAGGCAATCATATAGTAATATATGCACAGGATATGAAAATATATTTGAACAATGTTAAGAATAATATTATATTGGCTAAGAGTTTAATTGAAACTGAAGAAAATAAGATAGTTGATTATTGGTATTTGAACGGTTAACATGATAAGCGTTTTGTGACGGATCTAACCTAACTTACAACAGTAATTTCGAGGAGTGAATAGTACGTTTTTGTGAAATCGAGAGTGACTTATAAAATCCTTCCAGAACATATACATTGTGACAAAAACAATCAAGAAACACTAATTAACACTGAACAATACATATCTACTCCGAAAAACACCACAAAACTGTATAATACAATAAACATATTAGTGTCGGAATAGGGAAAAGTGTTTGAACTTATATTTACACAGATACACAATATACAACCCAGAAACATTACACCAGGCACTACACAACATTTAACAAGAGATTTCCAGACACCAGAACAGGAATACGGCCAGAAAATACATTATTCGGAACGTAGCAGAATCGAGCAATATTTGGACCAGCTTGATGGCAGCCATTTGCTTTTGTCAACCTCAATGCTTCCGTGATCATATCAGCTGTTGGTGAAAACAATTATATTATTTTTAAATTTATTATTCAATGTCTGTATTCAGTAATAATTATTAATTTGTTGTAACGTTATACTTTTTAAATATTGGCCCGATTTCTCTGACTTTGATAATAATTGGCTGTTTAAAGAACCCTGTATGAATTTTATATAATATACTTTGTAACTTTTTCGATATCCTGAGAGTCGATATTAATCGATAAGAGTCAATATTGCCATTAACTAATAAAACATTAATACTTTTCAACACTAAATAGTTCTTTATTTCATAAATATTACTAATTACCACTAATATAATTCTAATTAACAATCTACCAGGACTTTACCACCTATAAGTGAAGATAACCTAAAAAACATAAAAGGTAAACAAGTATCGACTGTCCTGGAGACAATCTTATGAGTGGTGGTAGTTTATTTAAAATATACCAGAACTTCAATAAAATTTTTCAGAAGAGTGTTGCACTTTTTAAAACCTCGCAACAATCTATTAATTAATTGATTATAATTAATTAATTAATAAAATTATAATTTTTTTTTAAATTATAATTTTTTTTTATTTTTCTTCAAAACAACAATTTTGTTTTGAAACTTTTGGTGGAGCTGAACATATATTTCTTCATCAACATTACGCTACTCGACCGATCTTGCTACCATTGGGACTCGACCAGCTGGGAAACTTAAGGAAGTGTTTCAGGCCAGTAAGACGTCGAGAGCCACACCAATTAAACACACCAATTAAGAACACACAGACTCAATCCGAACAATCAATCTCAATCTTTT
Organism: Magicicada septendecula; assembly: GCA_034769895.1. Lineage (NCBI taxonomy): Eukaryota > Metazoa > Arthropoda > Insecta > Hemiptera > Cicadidae > Magicicada > Magicicada septendecula. The sequence continues at coordinate 189,864,685 of CM068367.1, forward strand.
TATTTTTTTACAAATTGGCTAGCCCAAACAGTGGGGCTTGATTACATCAGTGTATCATCACCACAATATCTAATTTTTTTATTTTATTACAAATTGGCGCACAACTTTAGGGGCTTTAATTAGTCGATTGGAAGGCCAATACAATCTGCCCAATCACTAGTTGGAGCTAGGCAACAGCTACAAAGCCAGAGAATTTCAAGGGAAAATGCAACGACGTGCAACATCTAAGAAACGGGCGGCGGAGGCCGAAAAAGAATTAGAAATAGAAATGGACAATAAAGAAGCGACGCCGGTGGAGGCGGAAGAGTCATTACCCCCGGTGTTGTCCAAACAACCGGTACAACCAGAGGAACAACCCGAAATGCCTACTCAGACAGGGGAAATCAATGTCCGGGAGGAACAGTTAGAAAAACCTCCACAAGCAGAAAACACAACCATGCAAGAGATGTTTAGAGTGATAATGGAAATGAAGAAGAACAACCAACAAATGGAGGAGAATAGGAAGAAGGACAACCAAACAACAAAAGAAGAAAATCGTAAGGAAAGGAAGGAAGACAAACAATCCTTGAAAGAAGATTTGGCTGAAATAAACAAAAATATAGAAAATACCAACAAGAGGATGGAAGAAAACAGCAAGAGGATGGAAGAGAAGATGGAAGAAAACAGCAAGAAGATGGAAGAGAGGATGGGAGAAAAATTAGAAGACTTGAAGAAGGATAATCAATCCACAAAAGAAGAGTTGACTGGGATGAACAAGAACATGGAAGAATTGAAGGAAGACAACCAATCGTTCAAGGAAGAATTTAAGGCGACTAAAGAAGAATTGATTAATAAAATTGAAAATACCAATCAGAAAATCGATGAAACCAGGAAGAAGATAGAGAAGAACAACCGACAATTGAAGGAAGAGTTGAAAGAAGATAACAGGAAGTTGGAAGAGAAGATGGGGGAGAAATTGGAAGAATTGAGAGAGGACAATCAAATTTTGAGAGAAGAGTTAAGGGAGGTAAATCAGGAGAATTTGGACAAACTGGACGAAAGGATAGAATTGTTGCGAGAAGAACTGAATAAAGAAATCAATGTTAACAAAAAAGCGATGAATAAGAAGATGGAAGAAGAAAATATAATGGTCAATCGACAGATTCGAGAGATTGATGGAAAGTGCAACCAGACCGAAAAGGAGGTGCATGAGTTTAAAGAAGTGGTGAACATCAAGTTCACCAATATCGAAGAACATAGTCGTAGGAAGGTAGAAAAACAGAGGAAGGAAAATCAAGAATTCGGAAAAGTATGCAACCAAGTCGCAGAAAGATGTAATGATATACAAGAGACCATGGCCAATATCACCGGTCAGGTGCGACAAAGCCGAGAGATGGAAGCGATAAGAAACAGACCGACTCATTTCACCGGATTGCCTGTTAACGAAAGCCGAGAGTGGCTTAATTTTCGGCAATACAAACGTAAGCCGATGGAGTTCCTGGCTAGGGTAGAAGAATATTTGACCAAGCATAAATTTACTCAATGGAGCAATTGCAGGGAGATATTAGACGAGTCTTTCCGAGACATAACTGATAATTGGTGGATGGCCAACCGGAGTGAGATTCCTGACTACCAACAGTTCCGGAAAATGTTTAAGACAAAATACTGGTCTGAGACCACCCAGAACTTGATCCGTGACAATATTTGTAATGGAAGATACAGGGCACAATTAGGCAGCAGTATGACGGCATATTTCTTGGGGAAGGTGTGCATGGCAAAACACCTAGAGCCGGCAATCCCAGAAGAATGTTTAGTGAACAAGATATCGTATCACTACGATGAGGACATTATCAGGGCCCGGAGAGGCAGCCAGATCAAGACGATCCAGGCGATGACCGAGTTATTAGAGGGATACGAAAATGAGGAGTATTATCGGCAGAGCAGGAAGAGAAATGAGAGACCAGAAACAAGGCAGACTACCTACCCCAATAACGGCAATAATCATGCAAGTAACCGGAACCAGCCCAGTAATTACGACGGCCCTAACAACCAGCCGCGTAATAACCAGTTTAACGGTAATTTTAACGGCGTTAGGAATAACAACCCCTACCCAAACAATAGAAACAATTTTTATCAACAAAATAATAATGTCCCATACAGTCAGAGAAATCCATATCCCAACACTAATGGTGACAGACCTTACCCACCTAACCGAAATTACTATCATAATAATTTTAGTAATAACAATAATAGCAATAATAATAACCGAGTGTCGCGCCCTAGGGTAAATTTTATAAGAGCAGAAGATCGCGGACCCAGGAGATATTATCAACCAAGGAGGAGCAGCTTCCACGGCGCCGACCGAAGATGGAGGAGTGCGGAACGAGACGGCCCAAGACATGAACAGGGAAGACGAAGTACAAGCCTGGAGGATCTTGGCAGACAACAGAACAGGGCGTTAAACCTCAACCAGGGTACAGAACGTCAGGAAACAAACCAGAGTTTCCCGAACGATGCCTCGGTCAATAATAATATAAACAATGACCAAAATACTTTAAACGAGAGGAGGCAGTAATCAACAACAATGACCCGTTACTGCTTATACTTCCTGGGTTAGAAAAGGATGAATTGCGACAAACAAACCAGCATAAAAACATCACTATTATAAGTAATCACTATCTGAAAGACATACGAACTGAACTTTTGGAAGAAAACGAGAAGAGTCTCAGCAACAGTAATAATGAGATAATTTATATAACAGCGGAGGTGGAAGGAGTTCCCGCTAAAATAATGATAGACACAGGAGCTAATATTTCAATAATAAACTCCAATGAGTTGGAGAGAATACAGTGTGTACATGCGGAAAAACTTTGCCAATGTTACCAGTCAACAACATTGTGTTGGTAGGTGCAACTGGCCGCCAGAATAAAACCATTAGGAAGCAAGTTTCCTTAAGTGTCGTTAGCCGTGATATAGCTTTAGACATGGAATTTTTAATCGCCACCGGATTACCATTTGCATCTTAGTCGGTTGCGATATCCTTCGTAGATATTCGGCAGTAATCGATCTTAATTTAAATAAAGTATCACTTTTCCCAGATGGAGTAACATGGACCGCAGATCTGGTAGGAAGCACAACTATACTTCCCAGCCCTATACATCAACAACTTCGTAAAATAAATGTTATTAGAAACAGCCCTTTTTCTAAACCCATAATATACAATCATGGAGGAGAGGATTTATGGTCAGTTAAAATCCAAGAAATACGGAATTTCCAGTGCGGAAGCGATAACAAGAAAATACCAACACATCTGGCTGATCGTCTAATCGCTATATATGAGAAATACAAGGCGGTGTTTTCCGATGAACCAGGGAAGGTAAAAAACTACCAGTGCCAACTTCGATTTAAAGAAAACGTAGAGTTTAACCGGAGGTCATATCCAATAGCGCAGTCGCTCAAAGAAGCCGTGAGAACAGAGATAAACAAGATGATAGAAAATGACATAATTGAGATTAGTCAATCACCTTACACTAGTCCAATTATTGCTGTTCCAAAGAAAGACGGACAAGTCCGGCTCTGTTTAGATGCGTGTGAGTTGAACAAGACAATTGTGAATGACAAACCTCTCCCGGTGAAATAGAAGAGATCTTAAAACGTTTTCATGGTACTAAATTTATTAGCACCTGGGATACGGTCTGTGGTTATTGGCAGGTAGAGCTGCATCCACAAAGCCGCCAGTATGTAGCGTTCATTTTCGAAGGGCGCAATTACCACTTCAAGAGACTGCCCTTCGGACTTGTCAATTCTGTCGCCATATTTGTGGCATGCATGGACCAGATTCTTGGACAAGAAGCGCTCCAATTTACCACCGTCTATGTTGACGATTTACTCATCACATCCGGAACCTGGGAGGAGCACTGTTACAGAGTGGAATTTGTACTAAACAAACTAGCGCAGAACAACATAACACTGAAGTTGGAGAAATCCAAGTTCATAGCGCGCGAGGTACAATTCTTGGGTTTCAACCTAGACGACTGAGGTATTACCCCATCAGCAGAGAAAGTGGAGGCAATTCAGAGGTTCCCGCAACCAAGAAACAGGAAACAATTGCAATCTTTCCTCGGACTCTGTAACTATTACAGGAAGTTTCAGAGCCAATATTCCGAGTTGACCGCCAAGTTTCAACCACAGTTATCTGCCAAGAACAAATGGACTTGGGGTGAAGATCAAGATATTACTTTCCGTTTGATAAAAGAGAAGTTTCTGGAGAGTGTTATACTTCGTCACCCAGATTTTAAGAAACCATTCTTTCTAAACTGTGACGCTAGCGACCTAAGCTTAGGAACGACTTTATACCAGGAAGATGATGAGGGACAACATCTGGTAATAAGCTTCACTAGTCGCACACTGAACCAGTGCGAAAAGAACTACAGTGTGACAGAAAAGGAATTGTTGAGCGTGGTGTTCGCATGCAGCAAGTTCCGGACGTACATTCTCGGATATCAAGTCATGGTACGAACTGATCATAAATCCATCTCGTTCCTTCGTAGGTGCAAGTTAAGTCACGGCCGATTGGCTAGGTGGGTACTCGTCCTACAAGAATATGACCTGAAATGGGAATACATTCCAGGAAAGAAGAACGTGGTAGCGGATGTGTTGTCACGTATAAATCTGGATGATCAGACTTTCGAAGGGGAGAAGGAGAGCTTGGTCAAAATTTATAACATATTCACGACCAGAGCCGATTTACAAGCTTTGCTAATAAATATTCGAATCCATCAGCAGTCTGATCCTAAGCTGAAAAACATTGTGAGTCGTTTGGAAGCCAATGATGAAACCATTTCTAAATATTACCACCTTAACAAGGGAATTTTATTCATAAAAACGGCCTTAGACGATGAGACATGGAAGGTGATAATCCCACACCAAATCGAAAAGGAGGTCATCATCGATTACCATGTCAGGTATGGTCACATGGGAGCGTTAAAAGTGATACAGGCTCTAGAAGAAAACTGTAAGATCAAGAATATCAACCGCAAGGTGAGAACGTACATCAAGTCCTGTAAGATCTGCCAATGTGCAAAAATAAACAATGAAAAGACAGAGGGTATCATGATACCAATAATTTCCAACGCAAAACTAGAAAAAGTGTTTTTGGATATCTGCGGGCCATTTCCCCGTAGCGGTGGTCGACACAGATATAAATACTTGGTAATCATAATGGATCACTACACCAAGTATATAAAGCTATATCCGGTTAATCGGGCAACAACAGCAAAGGTTTTGGCGGTGATTATCGATTTGTATGTTCCAGAGATCGGTAGACCATCTTCCATTATTACCGACCGTGGTACACAATTTAAGGGGAGGAGATGGCGAGAAACTTTATTAGCACTTGGGATCAAAACTTATAAGACGTCAGTCTACCACCCAAGTAGCAATCCGGCTGAGAGAGTACTGAGAGAAGTGGGTAGGATATTGCGCACGTACTGTCACAACCAACAGAAAAAGTGGCAAGAGTACCTAGCAGCGACAGAAACATTCCTAAATTACGCCCACCATCCAGCTATAGGAATTCCACCATACGCAGCCATGTATGAGAAGCCGACTCCCCGAGAAATTGAACAAATCATTGAATTTCCAACAAACAATAATAGGAAATTCAACCAGTTGAAGTTTTACAACAAGGTAGCTGAAGATCAGGAAAAACGGCAAGCCAAATACCAGAAGGCAATAGGGCGTATTGTGACATATAAAGAGGGTGAAAAAGTCCTCCTTAAAAATCGAGAGCTACCCAGCACCTTAGAAGGCATAACCAAAAAATTATTATTACTTTACACTGGACCATATGTTGTGGTAAATGATAAGCATAACAATACATATGAGTTGAAGGAAATCGTTTCAGGAAAAATCAAAGGAGTGTACAATCAAGCTTCTATGAAGAAATATTATGAAGAATGAGTTGGGAGTTTTGAATTTTTTATATTTTAAAAAATTCTAAAATATGTAAGAACAACTTACAACCTAATAATTTTGGAACGAACTTTATGGAAGAAAGAAAAAGAAAGACTTTTGAATTGAAATATAATTATAAAAATTTAAAATTGAGTAAGTACATCTTACTACAACCTAATAATTTGAAGAAAAAACTTTTTGGAGGAAAGAGAAAGAGAGAAAATTTTGAACTTAATAATTAAAAAATTCTAAAATATGTAAGAACAACTTACAACCTAATAATTTGAACAAACTTTTTGGAAGAAAGAGAAAGAAAAAGAATTTTTAATTTAATTATTTAAAAAATTCTAAAATATGTAAGAACAACTTACAACCTAATAATTTTGCAACGAACTTTATGGAAGAAAGAAAAAGAAAGACTTTTGAATTGAAATATATTTATAAAAATTTAAAATTGAGTAAGTACATCTTACTACAACCTGATAATTTAGAACAAAACTTTATGGAAGAAAGAGAAAGAGAGAAATTTTGAACTTAATTTAAAAAAAAAATTTTTAAATTAAGCAAGCACAGCTTACTACCACTGAATTATGAGAAAAACATTTTGGAAGAATTAAGAAGAAAGGAATTTTGAATAATATACAAAAAATTTAAAAATGAAGTAAGACCAACTTCTATAACTAAGTTTGTGAGAAAACTTTATGGTAAATAATTAAGAAGAATTTGAATTTGGAGAAATACCAAAACATTCAGAAATAATAGTAAGATCACATTACTATAAACAATTCTGAATGAAACAATTCTGGGAATAAATGAATTAAACAGAATTTGAATGTTGATAGAACGTCAGAACTTTGAAACAAGATAAGATCAACATATTACAAGGATTTATGAGAAATATTTTTCAATTAAATAAAAAGAATAGTTTGAATTTTACATTAAAACTAACCAAGTTCCAAAAAATAATTATGTGTCAATTATAATTGAATTGAGAAGAAAATAAAGTGATTAATTCAGAAAAGAGAATTAACGTTAATCCAGATTAAATGCTAGATATTCACAATAGCATTTGAAGGAGTAGAGAAGAATAACAAAAAAGAGTGTAATATGCAAGAGAAGAAAAAATTTGGAAGCAAAGAGACTAATTACCTATGAAACGATAATGAAAACAGTTAATTAAGAGCAAAGAAGAACAACTCATACCAAACAGATGGAGAAGATGATTTTGAACAAATGATAATAATAAGACCTATATGAAATGCAAAGAGAAGAAATACCACATGAAATATAATATAAATGAATTAATGTTAACGAATGCGAAGGCGGATTAATAACTTTCTAAGAGAAAGGAAAGAACCAAAATGTTTAAATAAAATGATCAATATAACAACCTGTATATCTAATGTAAAGATACAATGTTAAAAAATTAAATATAATATATTAAGACCATTCAAATAATGAATAAGAAAGACTATATATAAAGACCATGCTAATACCATGAGTAACCAGAAGAAAATATAAAGAGAATTCAGATGGAGAAGAAAGAGAGTTACACTGTAAACAGTAACCAGAATTATTAAAAGAAAGGTTTTCAACCATAATTAAAATAAATATATCAGACAAGTTAAGAGTTTAGAAAAAATATATATGTAATGAGTATAATAATAATTATGAAGATTTATTAAGATAGAAAATGTGAGATAATCTGAGAGACTACGAAGTGAAGAATCCAAAGATATTTTTATTAGTCGAAAATGAGACTACTTTTTATTTATTTATTTGATGACTGACTGAAGATAATTCCAGCAGCATTATGTTTTTTTTGAGCAGGGATGAATATGCCTCTCATAGAAGTGATGTATGGCCAGAAGAGAAGTAGCGTACAGTGCCCCTCTGATCTGCCCCAGCCCACGTGATAGGGAATGTTAGGGAATTAATATCCCAAGGATACAACACGAAGTTGATAAAGAAAGAAAATGTATTACAATAATAATATATCTCAGAAGACACTAACTATCCGAAAAGGATCAGTAGTAAAACAAATAACCATATATATAAAATTAATTAAACTCTAATATAAAAAAGTCGATATAAAAATGGAGAAGAAAATGAATTATAAGAAATGATGAAATTATCATAAGAAATTATTTCATCTATAAACATGTCTGAAATAATTACTTCTGGAGGAGAGCAATCTGTAGCGTGACAGATGTATGCATAATATTGAATGGCAATTGATCATTAGAATAATAAAGTTATAATATTTAAATTTGGAAGAAAGCATTAAGTTTAATATAAAAAGATTAATTCATAGCAACTGTGGAAAGAAATCATTATTATTTAAAAATACAAGTTCAAATAAAATGAGTTACTAGTGATGAGTCATCCAAAACCAGTCTCATAACCAAAGGTTTTCAAGTTATAACCCAGGAAGGTAAGAAAGTGAATAACCAAGCAGTACAGAATATGACCAAACCCCACAACGAGGAAGAATAAATAGAATAGAAACCCTAAAATAAGCCAAGATCAACCAATACAGGTGGTGTATTTCTAAAATCAAGAAGAAGATGGAGAAGATCCCAAGAAACCTGATGGCATCAAGAAGAAGATGGAGAAGATACCAGTCCCAGAAGGCAGGAGAAAAGAAGACTGATGAAAGAAGAAGAAGGCAGCATCCTGAAGAAGATGTCATGCTCTTATAAAAGACACCCAAATCCCCATACCCCAAAATAAATCATTAACCAATAAAAGTATAACGAAATGAAAACCACATGTATATAAATTTAAGAGAGAGAAGTGTATAAAGTAAAAGTTGCCTGTGAACTAAGATGAAACAGTAATATAGTACCCATGGAACAAATCTCCATTGTAAAACACTAACCAATTTATTATGTTAATAAGACTATACGACCATTTAGCGATAACATAATATAAAAGTGCAAAGTGAACCAGTGATAGTTTTGGGTATTATAGAAAATAAACCTTGTGTTTCATTCTTGGCAATCACAAACATTGAATACAATGAAATATGCAATTTTCAATGACTTGAAATGTGTACTGTGAGAATATGTTACTTATAAGACATAAATCTGTTTAAAATAACATTTTTGTTTTATATGCCAAAAGAAAAACAGATTTCATAATACTTTTTGAACAATTTATGCTATTTATTTATTTATGACAGGGTACAATTCCCCAAAGACAATGTATAAAAGACGGTATAAAAACTGTAGAATCCCACTTATAATAATAGTTAGCAACAAGAATATAGATATAAGGTTTTTATGTATATAGTATAAGAATGTTTAAAAATGTGTTAGATATAAGGCCATTTGTTTGGGTCTGATACAACTAACATCAGAACTATAAAAATAATTACTACTTGTAAATAGCAGGAAGTAATTAAGACTTGAGTTAGTAAAAAAAAACCTTTTTTGTGAACCGTATTTCCATGTTAGAAATAAGGATTTTGTTGTAAAATGTCTGAAGGTTGAAGACAACCATTTATTTAAAAAAATATTCTTTATTTGTTTAACTGTTATTGGTATTGTAACCAATACTCATTGTTATTGTGTAATTTGGAAAAATGTTTAGTTTATAAGACTTATATTTAAAAGTCAGAGAGGGTATCACACATCATATATTGTTTGTAAAATATTTTGTAAGAAAAAATTGTTAAAAAATCATAGGCCAGAGAAAGAAAACCAAATTTCATTAAAACAGAGAAATTACTCATTTAAATGCAAATAAACAAAAGGGGTTTAGACAAAATAAACTTGAGATCAAGCCATATAATTGCACATACCATTTGGAAAGATTTTTATAAATTATATTCAGAATTATAAATAAAAATGAAAATGACTAAATTCAGAAATTTGGACATGGGAGTCATATATTCCAGAATAATGTTTTAGAATACAACTAATTCAATTAATTACAAGAAAATAAGGGAATATAAACCTTTTAATACAATATAAGATTATTAATATTAAATAACTGATAAAATGGCTGAATTTACATTATAACAGGAAGTAAATTTTGGGAGATGTTTTGACTTTTCAGAGAATACTAAAATGAAAGTAAAATTACTAATTTTGGACAGAAAACACTATAAAACGGCATTATTTAATCTGAAAATAAGCCGAATGAACTGAAAGATTAATTTAAATAACATCTAGTGAATAAAATTGATAAATAACCAAAGTTTAGGCAATCATATAGTAATATATGCACAGGATATGAAAATATATTTGAACAATGTTAAGAATAATATTATATTGGCTAAGAGTTTAATTGAAACTGAAGAAAATAAGATAGTTGATTATTGGTATTTGAACGGTTAACATGATAAGCGTTTTGTGACGGATCTAACCTAACTTACAACAGTAATTTCGAGGAGTGAATAGTACGTTTTTGTGAAATCGAGAGTGACTTATAAAATCCTTCCAGAACATATACATTGTGACAAAAACAATCAAGAAACACTAATTAACACTGAACAATACATATCTACTCCGAAAAACACCACAAAACTGTATAATACAATAAACATATTAGTGTCGGAATAGGGAAAAGTGTTTGAACTTATATTTACACAGATACACAATATACAACCCAGAAACATTACACCAGGCACTACACAACATTTAACAAGAGATTTCCAGACACCAGAACAGGAATACGGCCAGAAAATACATTATTCGGAACGTAGCAGAATCGAGCAATATTTGGACCAGCTTGATGGCAGCCATTTGCTTTTGTCAACCTCAATGCTTCCGTGATCATATCAGCTGTTGGTGAAAACAATTATATTATTTTTAAATTTATTATTCAATGTCTGTATTCAGTAATAATTATTAATTTGTTGTAACGTTATACTTTTTAAATATTGGCCCGATTTCTCTGACTTTGATAATAATTGGCTGTTTAAAGAACCCTGTATGAATTTTATATAATATACTTTGTAACTTTTTCGATATCCTGAGAGTCGATATTAATCGATAAGAGTCAATATTGCCATTAACTAATAAAACATTAATACTTTTCAACACTAAATAGTTCTTTATTTCATAAATATTACTAATTACCACTAATATAATTCTAATTAACAATCTACCAGGACTTTACCACCTATAAGTGAAGATAACCTAAAAAACATAAAAGGTAAACAAGTATCGACTGTCCTGGAGACAATCTTATGAGTGGTGGTAGTTTATTTAAAATATACCAGAACTTCAATAAAATTTTTCAGAAGAGTGTTGCACTTTTTAAAACCTCGCAACAATCTATTAATTAATTGATTATAATTACTTAATTAATAAAATTATAATTTTTTTTTAAATTATAATTTTTTTTTAAACACAATTTTTTTTTTATTTTTCTTCAAAACAACAATTTTTGTTTTGAAACTTTTGGTGGAGCTGAACATATATTTCTTCATCAACATTACGCTACTCGACTGATCTTGCTACCATTGGGACTCGACCAGCTGGGAAACTTAAGGAAGTGTTTCAGGCCAGTAAGACGCCGAGAGCCACACCAATTAAGAACACACAGACTCAATCCGAACAATCAATCTCAATCTTTTTATTTTATTACAAATTGGCTAGCCCAAACAGTGGTTGATTACATCAGTGTATCATCACCACAATATCTAATTTTTTTATTTTATTACAATGTTCAAGGTAGTTAATGTTAAATATAATGTTGTAATGTCTTAAAGATGTTATTTTGAATGATGATGAAAGTAATTTAATGTAGTAAGATTTTTAAATAAAGTGTCAAAGATAATAAAAGATAGATTGTTGGGTGATTAATATTTTGTGGGACATGTAGATCAGTCCAAGTTAAAGTTAAAGTGGAACTAGAGAATAATATTGTTTTGAATTAATGTAATGTTATTGTGAGGTAATGTAACAGAATTTGAGAAGTATTGATGTTGACACAGTAGTTATGGGGAATATATGTAGAGTTTTGATTGATATATTGATGTTTATAAATGATGATGTTATTTTGTTGTATTTGAAGTGAGGTAATAGGGTTGAGATTTGGGGATGGCAATTTTGTAATAGGGGATAGTGTAATGTGGGAGTCCGCAACAAAAGGGTTGGGACGGGAAGGGACCGTTTGGCGCCAGAAAGGGTTACCTTAGGTAGAATCCAGGAACCAACATAAGGGAATGAGCTTTTGGGGGGGGGGGAACACACTTATCCTAAGTACAAAGGGTTAGAGAATATTTTTTTATATATATCGAGAGAAGGATGTAGTTTGAGTTTAATGGTAAGTTGGGTGTAGAGACTGTTTGATAGATGTTTTGATAGAGATGGGTGTCATGATAGTTAAAGTTGTTAGTGGTATCAGAGTCAGAGAGAGGTAAAGATTATATATGTGTGTACCTGCCAAGTGGCAGATCAAGCTAATATAAATAATTAAATCACCCAAATTAATGGAGAATGCGATTATTAAAATAAAGAGATTTATAGTTAAAAAATATAAAATTTTGATTGAAACCAGTAACAAAATTTGATAGAATTTGAAAATAATGTAAAGTGTTTATTTGAGTAATTTAAACATCAATTTGATTGTTAATTATAATAATATTTTGTTATTTTAATTGTTTTCTTTGTTTTGTTTTTGTGTTTAAAGATAGAATTTTATAGATGCACAATGTATTTTCAGATGTAACTTGTGTATAATTTATGTAGGTCGAGGTTATTGACTTGACCCAGTTTTGATCAGCTGACAGGTGATACACTATACTAGACACATTTAGCAAGGAAGTGAAGCCAATTTTGTTTTTAAGTAATTGGAATAATTTTAAATGATTTCAATATGGAAAAAGGAAATATTGTAATAAATTTAAATTTTGAATTTAAAATTTTTTGAAAAAAAAAATTCTTGATTTTGCGCCTGCCATCTAATTGATAGTTTTGAATTTTAATGTTACTATCTGTGTATTATTAGTGTTTTTATGGAATTGTATTGTTAGACTCTAGGTGTAATCACATGTTAGGTTAAGGATGTTCCTATTTTTAAGAAATGTTCAATTGATTAATTTTTTAATAACATAAAACTAATGAAGAGAATTATTCAGTATAGATACAAAATTTGTGTTTTGATTTTCAAGGAAAACAGCTAATGAATTTTAACTTAAATAAATTTTCGAAGAATATTTTAATTTTACAGTATGTAGTATAAGTGTGTGTATGAGCCCAGTATCTGCTAAAGGCAGCCCAGTTTGCATATAAGGGGAAACATATCGGTTGAGGATCTGGCATGATCTAAGCCAGGGATTTAGGATTTTCGGGGTAGAATGATAGAAGGTGAGGTGCGCTGTGGTGCGTATCTGTTCGATTTTCCGGTGTTGGGATCTCAAACAGAGAAGTCCAGTGATCTCGTTCAGATGCGTCCATAGTCGCCGAGCCAGGGGTGTCAGTTACCCATGAGGTGTAAGAACAAAAGGGGGTTGTTGGCACCAGTTCCTCACCGGTCCTCTTAGCGGTTTTAGCAATGAGATTTCTTCTGTTTTGGCAGAAGACCTCTCATTGGGGGGGTATTGTAACGGGCCAAATTTGTGGGTTATTTTATTTTATTAAATTTGGGGTTTTATTAAAATATTTGTAAATTTATTTCCCATTGTGACAGACCACATGTTGAAACAACAGTGTTGTAACAAAGCAGTAATACGTGTCCACCGTTGTGCAATCGGTAACCAAGAGTTTGCCCAGCCTCCGTTTCCAAGAACTTTGTAAGAATGTGACAGTGCGCCCGTATGCATCACACAACCAGGCGCGCGGACCCACGCCGTAGGGAACCGCAAAGATGGCCAAGATGCTTAAATTCTGTTCACTTAGCTTGCCAAGGTGACGGATGTAAAACTTAAGTCACGCCTATTTTGTGACGTCGGCCAGTGCCTAGCGAATACCTTGTATGATCAGCACACAAACAACAGCATGAGTTAAATAGGGCATATCTGTGGCGACGAAACCACAGGCTGTGGTTTCCACCTAAAACGACGTAATCGAGTTGGCCGCGAACTTATAGCGGTTCTGCGCAGTTGAGCCTAGCGACCGTACCTGCAGGTACAGAGCCAAGTGAGCTCTTCTAAAAATGTTATAATTACCAGTCAAAAGTGAGTTTCGGTTAATAATGAATATGTAACAGTGAAGTGAAAACTATAGTCAACCAAAGAACACCAACAAATTAATTTCGGACACACTACCAAATACAAAAATGAAAAGCGAATAATTCGAGCGATCGCCACGTGCCGGCAGGGAAGGGTATTCTTTTTAAAAATGTTAAGGGTTGGTTAATATTCTGTGTGAGTGTGTGTAAAAAATTGCAGGCTGGGCTGTTTATGTTGATGTGTGATATAATTAAGGTAAGCCAGTAGAATAAATTATATACATGTAACAGATAACCAAGAGAAGAAATTATTAAAATTTAATTTAATCTGCGCAAGCATGAATAAAATTTTGGATGAAATTTGTTAAAGATTTTTAAAAAAAAATTAAAAGATCATAAATTCTCTTCATTCAAAAATGAGTAGAGTCACTTATTTCAGTAACCTATAAAACACGTTTGCATCCGACGTTCGTGCGACCAAATCCTGAACCCAGATAAAAGAATTTTTTTGCAGGTAAGTGGAAGAAAGTTTACGTATTTATATATTTAAAAAGTAAATTAACTTCACAATTTGTATATATCATAGTCTTTTCTATTTATTATTATGTTGTTAACATTCAAACTAATTAAGTCCCTAGTTCTGGGCGCCAATTGTTAACTTTTAAACTAATCGATAATAAATATTATGTATTCATTGGTGACTTACCTGTTGAGATAGGTTAACATTTAATAGTTGACCCATTAATTCAGGTGCCATAATTGTGTTGCCAACTTTACGTTTTTTCTGTTATTCGGGTCCAGAGTTCTTATAAGCGAGGCTGAGACTGAACAGTTACCAGAAATAATGTACACTGACAACATTTACGGTAAAATAAGCTGTTGGTTTTATTATTTCAAAATTTGAATGATTCACATTTAATAAAACAAAATGGCGTCCATACTTCCGCCTTTACTAGCTATTAATAATTATTCCTTTGTTACCATATATATTTAGTTTATTTCCAAAAGACTTTAAAATAAGCTGCAGCTCTGTTAGATTGACCTTTTAAAATTTCAGATTATTTTTTACAAAACAAATAAACAAAGAAACACAAACCAACGCCTCATGGCGTCTCGCCTGTTTAATAGCCGGCTTCACGTTTACTCTCTCTCTCTCTCTCTCTCTCTCTCACACACACACACACACACACTCATTTTTTCTTCCAACCAGATACATTTTACTTGAATTTATTTATGCATGTTTGAGCTCAAATGCGTTATTGTAATTAATTGAGGGAATTGTGCACTTCCTGTATTTGGAGTGGCGTGGTTCCTTTGGAATTTCCTCTTCGCCGGCCCGGTTTTCTGAATGTTTTACTGCATACTGATAATATTTTTGGTGGTCACAACACTGAATTTAAACTCTGCTTTACATTTTTGATCACTAATTAAAGTTACTGTTACATTTTGCTGAAATTTACACTTTTGCTGGCAGTAACTGCTGGTCGACCTTTTACAAGGTGTTGTCGCCTCGGCTGTAGTATGAAGACTGGGCGGATGTAATGTACATTTTTACGTATGTGTGAGTGCATCGACGTCATTGTTCTGCTGTTTCGAATGTCTAACACCATGTTTCATGCCATTGTGGTTACGTCATTAATATATTTTTATATTATATATTATATATCCCGCATTGTGGACCAATGAAATATTATATTGAGAGTCTGTGTTAACTCATGCAGCCATTGAATGCGTTCTGTTTCGCACGTCCGCTCTTGACCTTGGAATCGTTCTGCTCTGTTGAATCTGCGTCGTTTTCTTTAAACAAAGGGAAAATTGTCCTACCCATGTATGTGTGTGCAAAAATAATGAAATACAATAATTTACTACCTACTGTCCCATAAATCTGAATTCAGGCTTTTTGTACCGTTACAAAACCCCCTCAATGAAAGGTTTGATGCCGAAGCATAAAAACTTTCATTGACTCATTCACACTTTTCTAAAAGGATCAGTTCAGATATGTCGCCACAACCCCCTGTAATGTTAATATAGAAAGAAATACAGTCACTTACCCTTGGTCCAATGATTATGATCGTACCATCTGACCTTACTGGACTTCTCAGGAGAGATCCCAACACCATAAGGCCATTAGGCACTTAACGCTCCTGTTCTGACGCTCCAGCCAGCTCAGGACCGCGGTCACAACACCATCAAACTCTGAAACATGCAATACAAAATTTAATATAGTGGCCTCATCTATTCCCATATCCACAACTGATATGTCTCCCCTTAGATGCATTGATTTGTGTTTTGAGGCGTTGGCTTGTTTAACTTAAAATTCTCAAACAAATAACAAGATTTAGGATAGAGGATCTTCTCCTTTTAACACCCCTGCATTTAGTAAAACTTTCTGACTCCAGTCGATCATATTTATTCTCTTTACCACAAGAAAATATATTCTTATCCTAAGCATAAAACAAATTTTAATTTTCCAAGCAACAACCACTATCTCTACTATTTTATTTCATATAACATTGAAACATATACCTATCATGGCAAACAACTTCAAAACTCTTTATATTTTCTTTACTCATTTTTCTTTATTCTTATATTTCTTTGCAACAGAACTAAATCATTTATTTTATTCAAAACCATTGTTATCTTCATCTTTTTAACACATTAGCATTTTTTACCATCGCTACCCCCGTAACGACCTCCTAACCACACACACTATTGTACCATCAACATAATAAAAACATAATAAAACAAATAAAACACTGTACATTAAACATTAACATTGTTACATTTACATTACACAATTCACATTTAAATAACTTGTATAAAATTTGATAAAACATTATTACTATCAACTCTCTATTCAGCTTTTAATTAGTTAACATTCATTATATCATTAGATTCTAAAAAAAATTTCAAACTTATTATTCACCTTTCATTTTATATTATCTTCCTACCATGAATTTTCTTTTCTGACCTTCTCACTAATTCATTTGGGTGACTCTCTATTATTCACTATTATCTATATCTTATTTTGGCATTTACCTATCTAACCTTACTACCCCCTTTTTTCCTAACAACCACTACTAACCATTAACATATTATGACACCAATATCTTAATAACAACCCCCTTCACTAATCCCATTTAAATCCTCTGGCACCGCTCGTCTTTGTACTAGGATGTGTGTTCCCTACCTGGCCATATCCATTCCTAACCCTTTTGCCCTCCACCAAATATCGGCAAACACTCTAACCCAAAATTGCTCCGCCTGCCACAACGCTGCACGCTGGTCTCTTGCCACGTCGCACGCTGATCACTCCTTACACCACTACCCTTACTACAAAATATCATCATCAACAAATATATCTACCATTCACATTACTTACCTCTCTACATATAATCACTAACTACTGTGTCCCTAAAATATCTAACACCTCTTTATGTATTATCTGCCTTTCACCTCTTATTATTCTCTCTAACTCCCAATAACTCTGCTTAACTAACTAAAATGCCTTTATTTTTCACTATCCCCAAATTCTTTTACAACATTTCACCTTAATATACCATTAAAAAATTCATCACTTACCTACTAATAACAATACCTCTCAATATCCAAATATATTACCTGCTTAATCATTTATTATCCATTAGACTCTGCATCTCATAATTATTTAAATTCATTATCATAATTAATTATTCTTGAATATTTAAAATTCTACAGTACATGGTTTACACAACATCAAGAATACACAAATACACTGACATTAATACACACAAAATATACAATCCAAATTATCATTTTATCATTTACCAAAAATCAGTCATAAACAGTCCATCTGGAAACCACACTATCACATAATTAAATGTTCATTAACACAATAAAATATCTAACCTCCATCATCAAACAACAGTCGAATCTTATGTCTATACAACTTATTTTTTCTTGAAAACATTATATTACAATCATTAATATAACACACATTTAAATTCTTGTATTTCATAAAACCATCATAATTAATAGGGTTATTCCCTATCAATTTCTCATATAACTTGTCACGATTGGTTATTGTCCTGTCACCTTCAGTATAATTAGTCACCACTAGGTATGTTATAAAGTCATTATTGCCATTATCATCTTCTCCTACTGCTATATCAGCTTCATTACAAGGTAAGTTCTTATTTTTATTATACATCATCTCTACTCCTAACTTTTCCATAAATTCTTCATAGTTTCTACTCATCTTAAAAATCTCTATTCTCTCACAATACCTCTCACTTTCAAAACATCTCTCTCTTTTAATATATCTCTCTCTACCACACCAAGCTACATTCTCTCTTTCTACATTTGCAGGGGACACTACTACTTCATAAAAACACCCCCTGGCCTCACCAGGTACAACTAAGGGATCATTTGGAGACCACATGTCTCCCACATAAATTCTAGAGGAACCTTCGTCCTCAAAGAACAATTTTGGAGTCTTTACTCCACTCCTACCACTGGGAAAATTTGCCCTCTGCCCACCATACTCACTTAAACTCTCCTTACCCCCTCTTTCAATCTCATCAACAACTATCTCCTCACCATTAACCTCTACTCTCATTAAAATCTCATTATCACTACCAACATCCACACTATTATCTCCTATTACCATATTTTTATTTATTTTATCATAGTTTTCACTACTACTTACCTTGTCATCTTTGTTTATATTCAAATTGTCTATTACTGTACTCTTAGAATTGTCATTTCTCATTTTCATGCATAACTCCTCAAAATGTTTATCAAAATTATCGTTTCGTTTTTTAATTTCATTTTTCATCTCATCTAATTTTACATCAAACTTAATACTCTGTTCTCTTAATTCATTATTTTGTATTTTCATTAACTAAAAAGGTTTTCTAATGATATCTTATTGTTTACGATAGGTGTTGCGTTTGCTTCGGGAGCACTCATTAATAAAGATTCTGTTGCCGTATTATTCATATTTATGCTTTCGTTATCTGCCATTTTGGAGTTCTAAATATATATTTGAAACATTACTGTATATCTACCATATACTCTACATAACATAACCTAATCTCTCACTTATCATCTCACACCTTAATCTAATAACCGTTCTGTCTCTTTTGCCGGCTTATTTATATAAACTTTATTTATATAATGTCCCTAGTTCGGGCTGTCAATTGTTAACATTCAAACTAATTAAGTCCCTAATTCTGGGCGCCAATTGTTAACTTTTAATCTAATCGATAATAAATATTATGTATTCATTGGTGACTTACCTGTTGAGATAGGTTAACATTTAATAGTTGACACATTAATTCAGGCGCCATAATTGTGTTGCCAACTTTACGTTTTTTCTGTTATTCGGGTCCAGAGTTCTTATAAGCGAGGCTGAGACTTAACAGTTACCAGAAATAATGTACACTGACAACATTTACGGTAAAATAAGCTGTTGTTTTTATTATTTCAAAATTTGAATGATTCACATTTAATAAAACAAAATGGCGTCCATACTTCCGCCTTTACTAGCTATTAATAATTATTCCTTTGTTACCATATACATTTAGTTTATTTCCAAAAGACTTTAAAATAAGCTGCAGCTCTGTTAGATTGACCTTTTAAAATTTCAGATTATTTTTTACAAAACAAATAAACAAAGAAACACAAACCAACGCCTCATGGTGTCTCGCCTGTTTAATAGCCGGCTTCACGTTTACTCTCTCTCTCTCTCTCACACACACACACACTCATTTTTTCTTCCAACCAGATACATTTTACTTGAATTTATTTATGCATGTTTGAGCTCAAATGCGTTCTTGTAATTAATTGAGGGAATTGTGCACTTTCCTGTATTTGGAGTGGCGTAGTTCCTTTGGAATTTCCTCTTCGCCGGCCCAGTTTTCTGAATGTTTTACTGCATACTGATAATATTTTTGGTGGTCACAACACTGAATTTAAACTCTGCTTTACATTTTTGATCACTAATTAAAGTTACTGTTACATTTTGCTGAAATTTACACTTTTGCTGGCAGTAACTGCTGGTCGACCTTTTACAAGGTGTTGTCGCCTCGGCTGTAGTATGAAGACTGGGCGGATGTAATGTACATTTTTACGTATGTGTGAGTGCATCGACGTCATTGTTCTGCTGTTTCGAATGTCTAACACCATGTTTCATGCCATTGTGGTTACGTCATTAATATATTTTTAATGATGCCCCGCATTGTGGACCAATGAAAAATTATATTGAGAGTCTGTGTTAACTCATGCAGCCATTGAATGCGTTCTGTTTCGCACGTCCGCTCTTGACCTTGGAATCGTTCTGCTCTGTTGAATCTGCGTCGTTTTCTTTAAACAAAGGGAAAATTGTCCTACCCATGTATGTGTGTGCAAAAAAAATGAAATACAATAATTTACTACCTACTGTCCCATAAATCTGAATTCAGGCTTTTCGTACTGTTACATTGTATATACTTTTATTTGGTTTGTATGCATATTTATATTTATGTTTATCCAATTTTGTATTCTTTATAACGTACTGGAAATCTCGATATGTGTATTTGTAAGTTAGGTATGTTATATTTTCTACTTTTCTGCCTGTATTTATACTGCTTAATGTTGTTCTGTTGTTTAATATTGTTTTTTCCTTGTACTTTTTATTTAATTTGTGTATAAATTTACTGTCATATCCATTTTCTATTGCTATTTCTTTTATGATGTTCAGTTCTTGATATAATTTCTCGTCGTTATTTATGTATTTGTATGCTCTATTAATCATATTATTATATGTATTTATCTTGTGTATCCAAGGATGTGATGAATTCTTCTGTATTGTTGTATTATTATTTGTTTCCTTTCTATATACATTAGTAATTATTTCGTTATCATTTCCAATCTGAATATCAATGTCCAAAAAATTGATTTTTCTATTCACTTCTTCTTCAAATGTAAATTTTGTTTCATCTGTAGTATGATTTTCTTTAGGTTTTCTATAACTGTATATCCATTTTTTACATTGTACCTATTTTCCAATATTATTTTCTCTCTGAGTATTTTATCTATTGTTTTTGCTATTATATATGCCGGTGCAGTCTTGAAATTTATTAATGGTCTTATTGGTATATCTATTTTATGAATTTTAGGTAAACCATTAAGTTGTGGAGCACTTGTATTGTGTGATATAAGTTTTTTATGTTTCTTTTCCCTTATATTAATTTTAACTAAATTTTCTTTTATAATATTTTCCATGATTTTACTATATTTATTTGTGGGGTCCTTTATTTCTATATATCCATTCTGAGTTATATATTCTTGTACTTTTCTGTTGTAATCATCTATGAACATTATAACTGGTGTACAGTATTCCCTTGCCAACCGCGGGGGTTAGGTTCCTACAAAACATCGCGGTTAGTGAATCCGCGGTTGGTGAAGTTAACTTTATATGGGAAAAGTAAGGTTAGGGGAATCTGAAACAAAGCCAGAAATATAAAATACTGTACGACTCTTTATTATACAGTATACACTACATTGTTCGAATGTATAAAACCAGTCCAATGATTTCAAATAGCTGACAGTTACTTAAATTATAAAAATTTTCAAAATGTTTAAAATACATACTGTATTACATTACGTATAACGAAAAAGCCGCTAAGACAAGGAAAAAATAGCGGCCAGTTTTTAGTGCTAAGAAAGTCCAGTTTTATAGCTTACTACAATTTTCAACTTAAAATTTTAAAATAAAACCAATTTTTAACCCACAAACAATTTAAACGCAAAATTTTAATCAAAACAATTTTAAATCGAGGCATGGGAGTCAGCACTTGTGGAAGAGTGAGGGACGTCAGTTGACTTGCCACCAGATGATTTAAAATAGCATAAAAGAGAAGTCTGCTTCATTTTATTTTGAAACTCCTTCTGAAGCTGCTTGTATGGAGATAATAAATCCTCCAAACCCCGTTTGAATTTTATACTCTGCTCCATGATGGGATCAATGTCAAGAAAAAATTCAGCGAGATTGTTAGCCAAAAGTATTCCTTTGCTTAGGCTAGAAGACGTCATTTCTCTCTGTTCTTCTTTGTCCTCCTCGTCATCATCCCCATCCTCACTCGATCGTATTATTTCTTCCAATTCATCTTCACTCAACTCCTCCTTGTGTGACTGAAGAAGTTCTTCGACGTCGTCATCTTTCATGTCTGCCAATCCTTCACCTCCCAGACGTCTTGCAACATCTACAATATCCTTAACGGCTGGGAGTTTGTGTTGCAAACGTTGATTAACACACTCCTTCCACAGCTTGGACCAACAGGCATTCAAAGTTGACTGTTTTACTTCATCAAGAGAGTCTTTAATAATGGTGATGGAGTCAGTGATGTTGAACAGTTTCCAGCAATCAGTGACTGTCAGACTTGGGTCATTCTCCATAGCTTCCAGTATCCTGTTGAATGTGCATCGTGTATAGTATCGCTTGAATGTTTCGATAATTCCTTGGTCCATCGGTTGTATGAGTGAAGTAGTATTTGGGGGCAGAAATACAACTTCAACATTTGGATGGGTGAACTGGAGAGCCTCGGGGTGTCCTGGAGCGTTATCTAAGATCAGGAGAACCTTGAAGGTTAAGTTTTTCTTGGATAGATACCGTTCAACATCAGGAACGAAGCAGTTATTCAGCCAGTCCATTGACAATGCACCTGTCACCCATGCTTTCTTGTTTGCACGCCAAAACACTGGAAGATGACATTTGTTTTTTCCTTTCAAGGCACGTGGGTTCAGCGATCGATACACTAACATTGGTTTCACCATACAGTCACCAGAAGCATTAGCACACAAGAGCAGGGTGATACGGTCTTTCGAGACCTTAAAACCTGGTGCAGAGCGTTCAGCTTTAGAGATGTATGTCCTATTGGGCATGCGCTTCCAATACAGACCTGTTTCGTCTGCGTTAAATACCTGTTCCGGCAAATATCCTTTATCTTCAATTAATTTTTTTAATTGTTCAGGATAACTCTCAGCAGCCCTATGGTCAGCTGAGGCTGTTTCTCCCACTATTTTCAAATTGTGAAGGCTATGGCGGTGGATGAAGCGAGCAAGCCATCCCTTACTAGCTTGAAATTTAGATTGGCCAACACCTTGCTCTAAATGTTTGTATATTCTCAGTGCCTTTTCACGTATAACTAAGCTACTTAAAGGAACTTTCTTTTGTGTTTGGTCTTCGATCCAAACATTAAGTGGCTTTTCCATCTTTTCAATAATGGGATCACGAGGCATAAAGGTAACTTTAGCACTAGAAGCAGTTCCACTAGCAACACTAGCTTTTATTGTTTCTTCACTTTTTTTTATTGTTCTTATTGTTGACTCGTTGACAGCCATTAACCTGGCCACAGACACAGCACTCTTGCCGCGCCCTAACCTGTTCAAAACATCGAGCTTTTTCTCCAGCGGTAGTACATTCCTAGCCCTTTTGGCTAGCTTATCACCACCAATTATTTTTTCCGAACGTTTGGAACACATTATGACAAAAGGATAGTTTATAAAAGAGTAAATTAACACTATATAATAAGAACAACGAACACTAAAAACTAAAGAACACGCAATACGTGACGGCAGAAGAGCAATGCGCGACTGACTGACTTCAATCCGATTTGAAGGGATATGTGTGCACGAAGCGCTGCCTAGCGGATGCTACTACAAACCGCGTATAAGCGAATTCCAACCCCGCGGTTGGAAACTACTGCGCATTTATAAAACCGCGTATAAATGAATTCCGCGGTTGGAGAACCCGCGGTTGACGAGGGATTACTGTATATGTTTTATCTGATTCCAAAATTGTTGCATTATTATTTCTTAATTTATTTTTTAATTCCAATATGTTTTTGATATTAAATGTTTTATTTTTATTGCTTTTGCATTTTATATCATATTTTCTAATTTTCTTTGAACATTTTCTTTAATTGTATTCCTTATGTTAGTTTTGTCATCCTCATTATCTATTTTATAAATATTGTTTTCAGTATCTGTTATAATGTTCTTTATAATTCCAAATTTATTGTTATTGGAAAGATTATAATTGAAAATATGTGTTATGATTTCTTTTTCGGTATTATTGAAATTTATGTCAGTAAGATTTTTAATTTTATTGTTGTCATATATAATATTGTTCCTTATTTCAGTATATGTATTTATTGTTCTTTTATCTTCTTTCTTTGCATATATAAGATTATATAATTTCTTATTATTTTTTCTTTAATTTTGTGATTTATGTTGTGGATCTTATGGAAGATTATTTCTTTTATATTTTCATGTATAACATAACCTAGAATATGTAGGTATCTCTAAATGTGTGCTGTATATTTCTAAATTTATTTTATTTTATTTTTATATGCTTCTCTGATTTCTTGTCGTATCCTGTATTTTTGTGCATGTATAATGGTCTTCATTATAATAATAAACAGAAAAGACTATGATATATACAAATTAAGTGGAATATACAAAATAAAGTGTAATGATTGTGACTACATATACATCGGTAGAACATATAGAAATTTCAAACAGATTTATGGAACATATCAGAGCCTTTAATAATAATAAAATGGGAATCTCTAATATAGCAGACCACCTTATTGATATGAATCATAGTATAACAGATATAAACAACAATATGGAAATAGAAGTAAATAATAATAAAAATGACATTATACAGTTAGAAAAATTATATATATACCTACATAAAAAATATAACAAATTGATGAATCAGCAGACTATATTCGAAAATGATCAACTATTTCAATATATGACTTGCTTGGTTTCACCAAATAATGATGGCAGTGGAAGATTCAATATGAAGTGAAGTGAAATATAATGAACACAAATAACAACATTTTATAGTGTAAACTGATGATGAAATTATAATAATTTCGAAAAGGCCTTATTTATAAAAATAAAAAAATTTACTGATTTTGGTGGATATATATAATAATAATACATTTTTAATTGTTTTAAATAAACAATTTGGCGCCACCCGAGAATCATAAACTCCTTGTGAACCTCAAGTCAGTACTACGATACCTGGTTATCCGTACGTTCGCGACGGACTCAAGCATCGTAAGTTACGTTACCGAGCGAGGACGAATTGGTAAGACACACATACACAAGTTACACTCTGACACTTCTACATTTTACAGAGATATAATAACAACGACGGCACACGTTAAGTTATAATATGCACCTCCAAGTAAAATGTCA
This sequence comes from Magicicada septendecula, assembly GCA_034769895.1. NCBI lineage: Eukaryota > Metazoa > Arthropoda > Insecta > Hemiptera > Cicadidae > Magicicada > Magicicada septendecula. The sequence continues at coordinate 189,889,978 of CM068367.1, forward strand.
CTTCTTAACAAGAGCCATTTAACTTTCAATTTTTTATTTGAAAAGAAAACACCTTGTGCTCAATGGTATTTTGTTGAAGAAACATTACCTAAGAAATGTGAGTTTATTATTTAATGAATAGGGTGTACATAAGTAAATGCCATCTTAGCTGCAAAATGTACCCAAAAGACACTCACTGACCTGAAAATACCACAAAGGTAAAAAAATCAGATTTTCTGTATAATGTTGACAATCTTTTTTTTTAATTTTTTAATCCACGGTTACTATGTTCTGTCTCATTTTCCCCACTGATTACAATGCTAAACTACAGGATCATTTTGCTATCCTGTATCATTTTGAATACAGGATATGAATTCTCATTAATCTGATGAACATTATCCTAAATTACTAGTTTTTTATTGAAGAAGAAGCTATATTACCTCACAAAAATTATCATAATGAAATTTCAACTATACACAATGCAGTAATTCAAAGTATTTGAATTTGGAAAATGTTGTGCATTACTTTTTTGTATTCTTATGATCACATAACTATGGGATCAACACCAACACCATAAATGTTCAAAAACATTTTAAATAAAATTGTTTCTTTTATTTCGCCTTAATCTTTGTTACATTAATGCTGAAATGTGTGTACCTGCGATCGCGCGCATGCACACACGCACACACCATACTTCATTTTAAGGTCAATATGGTCAATCTGTAAATTGAATACAAACATATACATGTACATGTAGTAAGGAGAGGTATGAACTTTCCACAGTCATAACAGGGTACAGAAATTAAAAGTTAAAAATATTAACACAGAGGAACATGACCACTTTTTGTTAAGCCTGTGAAAAACAATATTGTTAATTACAAGATACTATGGTCTTAAAATACCGGAAACATATTAAATAACATTGGCAACAACTACTTGAATTAACTATATTAAAGTATGTTACCTCTCATACCCACAGCCACCACATTCGTTATAATTCGAAAATTTTTATAATGAAATGTTAAGGCTCATTATTTATCAGTAAATGTTTAATTCAATGAACTTCTAAATTCTCTTATTTCTGATGTTTATTTATAAAGGAAATAACATGATTAGTTTGAGTTTAAGAAACCAAAAGTATGCAATTTTATTTTAAAAACAATAAGTGTAATCCATACTCCTTTTATCAGTGAATGGAAAAAAACAAATTTAACTGATGTTAATTAAACTTGCACTCTTATAGTACATTACTCATCCATCTGTACTTTTTATGAGTATAATTAAAAATAAATTTTACTTCCAATCTAATATTCTGTATATAGAATGTTAAAACAGATCCTGCAATATAGACTTACTTTCCATGCAGACCAGCCTCTTCCATAAGTTTACGATATTCATCCTTACGTTCCTTCATCTTGTTACGCTTCTCTCGCCTCTCTTCCTCTGCACGCTCTTTCACATACTTCTCAAACACCTGTTTCCTCTCCTTCGATGTCAAAAGAAGATACCTTGGGTCGAACACTATTTTGTGCAACTCCTTTTCCCACGTACTAAATGCAGATACCTTTAACCAAAATAACAATTTGAAAAACACAAGTAATTATTTACTGTACTATACTGAGGAATAACTGTTACTATACTGTACTATACTGTTACAACGGTCACATGGATCATCGTGTTTGTACAATAGAAACGGAATAATTGACACCAGGTGAAATTGGTAATTCCATCACTTAATTACCGTTAGAAATAAACAAAGAGACTCATATACAACAATTCTTCAAGTTAAAGATTGCCCAACACACACTAATATAACATACAATTAACGTCATTTATTAATATAAACCGCAAATTACAGATGCAAATACAGTAATTCCCAAGTCATAATAACAACTCCAATAAAGCATACCAATAACGCAGATTCAAACCTGAACTCTGGTCGCTTCTGAGGCCTATATCTACAGCCCTTTAAGGTTTAGTTACAGGCACAGCCAACTAGAAAATTCTAGAAATCGACCTTCTACACACCACTTGATGCAGACATGCAGATTGCCTATCTCACAGCATAATAATATGTAATATTTCATATTGTCAACAGCTACACTTGGAAAAGTTGAAAACAAAATTTTACTGATAACAATAAAAAGAACCAAATTCATTAATTAAGCAGTGCAGAAGTTCTAAATTAATGAAACTCGACTCAAACAACATGGATCACAAAACATGAAAGAAAAATAATGAGGGAATACGAATACACAAATATGAAGATTTAATGACAGGCATAAAAATAATAATTATTACAAAATTACTTACTTTTAAGGTGACAGTTACTACAAAAACATTTTAAAACCACCTCCACGTTGGACATAAGTATTTCAGCATGTAGACATGATTGTCTTGAAACGCGTTCCACATGTCATGCACATGATTTGAGTACATCACAATTTTTTTACTAAATACGAAATCATTTAGTAGCTTAGCCAGAATTATTAGGGCTGTTTAAACAACGAGCTTCATGGTGAACTAACAAAACTGTGGTCATAAGGTTGCTTATATTATGGAGATTTATGCAAAAGCACAAATAAATTTAAAATAAATACATATAAATTTCTACATAATGCAAGTCCTGTGTGGCTCAAAACTTCATTACATTTCTATTAAATTTATATTAAAGAAAATGTTCTGCAAACTTTAATCTTTTAACAGCTTGTAGCATGACAGATAATCCACTAAGTAATAATTCCATTCGGATCATAAATAAATTTAAATTACATTAACTCAAAGGAAAATAATTAAATATCGAAGGAAAATACCACCATACAGGAAAAAGTAAAATTAAATCATAAAAATGCAACAAAAATGTATCAAGAAAATTAAATCCGAAGAAACTAAAATAAAATCAGTACCCCAGGTAGGATAGGAGCAGGTAATAAAGAAAATACCCCGAACCAACCAACGGACATAATAAAACCAACTTACCTTTGAAAACCCAAGAAGGAAGAAGTGAAGAAAAGAAGATGTAGGATGGGAGAACTACGAGGAATACCCATGAAAAACCTATTACTAACAATAACAAACCCTGAACCAAATTTTAATGTCACCCAAGAAAGTATAACACCCCAAAACCTCATAGAAATGTAAAATAATTATTAACAAAAGTGTTTAGTGGTGTAAATAGAAATGCACCAACTAAAGTTATTATATAATAAAATAAACAAATCTTCACAGCCCATTATAACTAAAAGTTTGCCCTTAGAATATTGTAAAACTCAAATATAAATCAGACCCAACAGTGTAAGTGAACCAGTGCAAGTGATTTAAATATAATAAACTTCAAGTAAAGGTGTAACTGTTACTTTAACTATGTACTATTAAATAACTTTTATGTTTTATATAAATACAGAGATGACATATGATGAAATATTATTATGAAAATATTTCTAATGTTTCATAGAAGAGGCTACCTGTTATCAAAAAACATTCTTTGAAATGTAAATGATAAAGAGAGCAGATGGGGAATAATTACTGTGACAGGGGATTAAAATGTAATATACCATATAAACAGAAAGGACTGCAATCAAATTAAGTTTAAGAAAAAATAAAAATTAAATGGCTAATTATGTTTGTGTTTATAGCCTATGAACTCCACATTTCAAATAAATAAGATCAATAGAATAAGAATTATAATTAATATAAGAATGTTTATTATGTATAACAGTGTTCATACAGACTAAAATGTCTCTGTATGTACACCATACTAGTTTATAAAATGTGTGTTATGTATTTCTAAAAATAGTTAAAACTAAAATGTCTAACTTTAAATTAAACTTTAAAGTAAAAGAATTACTATTAATTTTCAATATTGTTTTGGTATTATTATGAGCATGAATACAATGCTACATGTTCCAATAGTTATATAAGGAGATTTTATTTAATATTGTGTTAACTTTAGAAAGTCAGAAGGGGTATAGAAATAGTATTATTCCAAAAACAGTAAATGTAGAACCATAAAATCTAGGCCAAATAGGAAATTCCAATAACATTATAATTGAGTAAGGAAGTTAAATAAACCAAGTAAACTAATGAGATTTATATAAGGTGAATCAATCACCAACTACTATAACTAAAACTATACTTTAAAAGAATAATATAAAAAGAGGTATAAAATTATTAAAAAATTTGCAATATGTAATACCTAACAATTTCAGAGGAGGAATAGTAAATTCATGAATTATAACTAAAAGAATGATCAATTAATAAATTTGTAAGAAATTAAGGAAAGTTAAAAATTTATATCAATCTGAGATTTATTATAATCATATTTATAACACATAAGATGGCTAAAATTTTGGACAAGAACAGGAAGCAGATATTGAGCCTATATTTCCAAAATGCCAGAAATATAGCAATTTTGACAAAAAACTTTATAAAGATGGACTATTGTACGTCAAATTAAGCAGCAGGAGTTAAAGAAACCGATTATGTATTTACTGATTCATGAAAGTAATCAATAACCAAAATATATTCTGAATATAATGTATTGTAATCACATGCATAGGAAGTGAATAATAATTGAAACAATACTTTTCTAATATTAACTTGGCAAGATATTTCAGAAGACGAAGGAAGTAAAACAGTTCTTAATTAACATTCGAAGTGAACGGTTTATTTAAGCTCGCGCTAAGAACCTATATAGTGAATACTTTAATGGCGTATACAAGTTAAGCCTATCATGCAGTGAAAAACAGAGTTACAGAAATTTGTATATTAAACTTAAAATCAACGAACACAACCACCACAAACAGTGAAAACAATTAATACGGAACAGAATATAAGTGAAATAAACTAATAAAACTATAAAACACGAAATATAACATAACCAAACGAACTTCACGTTTTTCGACAGACACGTAGACAAAGTGAACACACCTAATATAAAACATTTAAAGTTAGTGAACACAGAACACTTAACCAGGACACTTATAACAACCCAATAGACATTCTTCAATATTGCGGACACAAGGAAGCAGTTGTAAAGGCATCTTTATTATAAGAAAATTTCATTACGCCGATTCCAGTTTTACCGAGCAGCAAACAAGCAGCCATTTTGAGAAATCCCATCATGCAAAGCGTCAACCAGGAATGAGATCTGTCGTCACGGCATTGGTTTGACTTTTCAATTTTATAAACACTATATATAATAAACTATAATTTTGTAATTATTAATTATTAAGATTTATTTTGTGAATATTATACTTTCTATACTTGCCCCTTCTCTGACTATTATAATTATAACCATTCAAAGAACCATTCGAAAATATTTATATAATATAACATGTATTGATAATCGATTACCCCTGTGAAAGAGTCGAGCTTTATCTAATAATCGATTTTAAATCGATATTCTAACAAATAATTGTCAATAAATAATAATAATTCAACTACCTGGTTTTAATTTTATTTCACACGTTAATGTAAGAGTTTTAATTAACCACAGGACTAACAGAAAGGTGACCATTACTCAAGGGGAGTAATATACTTGAGAAAGAAGAAAATCGCCAATCGATTAGTGAAGTGAGACAATCTTATTAACTCCAGATTTATTTACAGTGAATCAGAAGCGAATTTATTGACACAAATAACTTAAAGAACTTTAAAATTTCAACAAAACCTCATTACAAGAAATATTATTTAAATTACTGAACATTAAAACGAAACATTAAAACTTTTTTTTTTGAAAATTTTTAAAATAAAATTAAAATTTTTTTTTACTTTTGTACAAGACAAAGGTTACATTTGTAACCGCGTAACCGTGACTTGTTACAAATTGGCGTCCAACTGAAGGGCTTTAATTAGCGATTGAAGGACTGCAGTCACTTGCCCAATTGCTAGTTCAAGCTTGGCAGCGGTTATACAGTCAAAGAAGGAAACAACATGAAACGTCATGCGACTTCTAAGAAAAGGGCGGCAGAGGCCGAAAAGGAAATCGATATGGGGGACAAGGAGGCAACACCCGTGGAAGATATAGAAATGTTATTAACCCCAGTGGAAACTAAACAACCCGCACCACTAGAAAAACAAACGGAAATACCAACACAACCAGGGGACGTCAATGTCCCAGACAAGGAGAAGGAGAAATCCAAAACAATGGAAGATAGCAAGATGGATAAGATAATGGAAATGTTCCTACAGTTGAGTAAGAAAATGGATTCCACACAGGAAGAAATCAAATCCACCAAGGAAGGAATAAAGGAAACCAATAGGAAGATGGACTCTACTAAAGAAGAAAATAGTAAGGAAAGGAAGGAAGACCAACAGTCCTTGAAGGAAGATTTGAATGAAATAAATAAGAACATAGAATCCACGAAAGAAGGATTAAGGAAGGACATTGAAGAAAATAGTAAGAAGATGGAAGAGAAGATGGAGGAAAACAGTAAGAAGATGGAAGATGACAACCAACAATTGAGGGAAGAGTTAAGGGAGAGTAGTAGAAAGATGGAAAACGACAACCAACAATTGAAGGAAAAGTTGGAGGAAAACAATAAGAAGATGGAGGAGAAACTGGATGAGAATAATCAACAATTAAGAGAGGAATTAAGACAAGTCAACCAGGAAAACATGAACAAGGTCGACGAGAGAATAGAGTTGGCGAAGGAAGAATTGAGTAGGAAAATCAACGACAATAAGAGATCTATAAATTAAAGGTTGGAAGAAGAAACAATAATAATAAACCAACAGATCAGAGAAGTTGATGAAAGATGCCGCCAAACTGAGTGCAAAGTACAGGAAGTCAAGGAAGTAATAAATACCAAGATTACAAAGATCGAAGAACAACATCAAAAGAAATTGGAAGAAAACCGGAAGGAAACACAGGAGGAACTAAATAAGGTGCACCACCAAGTTACGGAAAGATGCGATGGACTGGAAGTAGTGATGACCAATATCACCGGTCAAGTGCGGCAGAGCCAGGAATAGATGGAAGTGATCCGAAACCGACCAACAAACTTAACACATTTCCCCATGAATGAGAACCGAGAATGGCTAAACTTTCGCCAATACAAAAGGAAACCCATGGAGTTCTTGGCCCGGATAGAAGAGTATATCGCCATTACTCAAGGGGATAGAAGGTGACCATTACTCAAGGGGAGTAATATACTTGAGAAAGAAGAAAATTGCCAATCGATTAGTGAAGTGAGACAATCTTATTAACTCCAGATTTATTTACAGTGAATCAGAAGCGAATTTATTGACACAAATAACTTAAAGAACTTTAAAATTTCAACAAAACCTCATTACAAGAAATATTATTTAAATTATTGAACATTAAAACTTTTTTTTTGAAAATTTTTAAAATAAAGTTATAATTTTTTTTTACTTTTGTTCAAGACAAAGGTTATATTTGTAACCGCGTAACCGTGACTTGTTACAAGCTTTATGCCTTTAAACAAATCTCTGTTCATAAAATTAATTCAACTTACATCTTTCTCTGCTAACATTTCACGGAATGACTTGATGCGTATCTCTAATGGGACAATGGCTCTCTCCCTTGCAGCTCGAACCTCAGCTTCCATTGCAGCCTCCTTCCCAATGTCTATTTGTTGTTTCTTGTCAGCTGAATCCTTGGAATCTGGTGTTGTTATTGCTAAAAAAAGAGAAAAAATTAACATCAACCTCATTCATCAGAAACATAATCTTTTTGAAAATAATCTTGAATAGGAAAACACAAATTTCAACACTATATCCCAAACCTCCCTCTCTCCAAAGATACTGGATCTTGATGTAAACAAAATCATGTGTTTGTACTTGAACCAGATTGGTTAGACGAGTGGTCACATGCTAAATCCTAAATAGAAAACAAATTAGTTCGCACCACATTAGGTGTTAATTGACTGTAAATATGTCACAAACGTTTTTCTTAATACAGTGAAACCCCAATAGTGCTATTACAAATTTAACACTCATTTTGAAAATTCCCACCAAAATCCCCATAAGAACAATGTTATAAAATCTTCGATAAAACATTATCTACTACATGAGACAATGTGATTCATATTTTAGAATACAAATGCACGTGAAAGTTGTCATTATACAGTTTCTACTCATTATTTATCTTTCTCTGTACCATGAATCACCGTCACCAATACTCTGCTTGCATACCGTTACTCAGGTAGAGAAAGCTCATCCTTGGCTAAAAATAAACTCTTGACTTGTTCTTGCTGAATCTATGGTAAAATTTTAGGTGGTGCTAGTGGTCATCAATTTTCCATGCCCCACCCCTAAATGACAGTATTTTTCTTATTCACACCATTTCAAACAGTGGCTAAAAACCAAAACCAGTTAAACCAATGTGGTTCCATTAGCACTTACTATAGTATTCCTGTCACCACTATTGGTTATTAGATACCTAAAAAAAACTGTATGCCTAGTCTCCAAAATTATACTTAAGTGTGGTCTAAAATAATGTTTACTTACATTTTACCATTTCAATTTTGTGTTGTTATTTGTTATTGTTGTACACGTATCAGTCATATAAAATTACACACTCTTTTCATTTTATGAAGGTAATTAGACTCATCTTAAATTCAGGCAGGCTTCTTTTATTTGCCTAATTATGTAGAAAAAAAGGAACTATACTTATAGTCAGGAGACTAGTATTTGTAAATGTAAATGCATAATTATCTCCACATTTTACCAATGCTTTCCACTAACAGGTTACTGTTCTGAATTATTAGAAAATACATTAAATTTTAGGTGACTGTCTCTGACAGGGATGGAAAATCAGAACAAAGAACACAGGGAAAATAACAGTAGCAGAAACACAAGCAAAAATTTAAAGTTAAGAATAATTTAATAACATTTATTATACTCCTGTGTTCTTACTGTTCCCATTACTGGACTGCCAAAAAATGTTAATATAAATTTAAACATAGGTATTTTAAAACTTTAACACCTAATTCTTTTTTAATGTTGGTAAATGTATCATTTTCAAATGAAACTGTGATTTCAACGTTTCAAATTTAAAGGGTTCATTATAGGAGGCAGGTAGGTATGGAAAATACTTTGTCATAATATTCTTTCTGCTGTGTGCCAATGCCACTGTGATCTTCAGCAACAGAAGGGTGATCTAGGTGGCACTGGCTTACTGGTTGTCACATTTATAAAATGTGGTGTTAAACCTGTAAAGCCAATCACAAGTTTCCCCTTTTCACTTCTGATTTTGATTTTTATGTTGTGAAGGAAGATGACTGGTGTACATCCTCGATAATAATGTCCCTCTCTCGAGTCTCTCCCCCATAGAAACATGACCCCACCCACATCAAACTTTTTTGATGATGCGTTGAGGAGCACTATAAAAGGGTTTTACTGTTCAACTAAAAATAAAGTAAGTGATTTTGTACTTTTTTTGTCTCATGTTTGGTTTTGTTAATAAAGTGTTACGTTCACACTGTGCATATCTCTGTGTTGTATAACTCCGCTCTGATTACATCATGCTTCACTCTAAGAACAAACAAATTTTCTACACATTCATTTTCAGATTAACAACAATAATCTGAAAACTCTACTACTGCATATTACATATAGGACTGGATACACTGTTGTAAGCTACTTATAGTTACCATTATAAACCAAAACACTTTTTACCATGACCCCCACAATGTCAATAACCAACGCTATACAAACACAAATTATGTAGTATGTAACAGAATTACATATATACATGTATTGTATTTTGCTGACAATATATAATAGCTGTAGCAAACTGATGACTCCCCCGTAACAACTTCATCACTTCACCCGTTAGTTTTTTTATATAATTGTACACTTATTTTTTTTTAACATACCTACAGTATTTTTTTCAAATAATTGAATACATACGCAAATAATAATCTAATCTGTTCCCCTATGATTTTCTTTTACTCCTTTTAAACCATTCGTTTTCCACCCATCAAAACAGTGCTTGTTTTGAAATAATAGTGTACAGAATATAAAGTGAAATGTGATCTGAAAATAAATATTTAACAAAATGCACAAAGCTGTCATCAAACAATACTGACAGAGTACATAGTGCTTACATTACAGACCTATTGATGTGGCTACAATACGGGGGCCATATCAATAAATATACTTACTTGTGTCTATTGTTCATGTTGGGAACAGCGTAAAGTGGGTTATGGTATAATTATTATTGTCACAATCAGCAAACCAATAATAAGTGGAAAAGTGGTTCCTGATTTAAAAAAAAGTATCTATGATTACATTACATGAAGGAACTGTAATTACAAACACAAGTGTATTATTTCAGGACTGTACTAATTACATCCAAGACCTGTCAAAAGGAGTTCCTCAATGCCAAATGTCAATAGCATTCTGCCTCCTTGGAGGACAAATGACATCCTTTTGCCTTAAGGGTGTCCCCTGAACCTACAAACAGACGGAGTACTAGCAGTGTAGGATAGTGTAGGATGCAGAAGGCAAGCAAAAGCACTACTTTTTAGATCTGCAAGTAATTCTCAGTTAACAGGCAAGCTACACACTGCTTGACACAGCAGCCACAATGTCAATATGTGAAGGAGTGACTGGTGGTGCAGTCACATAAGAATGCCACAAAGGGCCAATGACTATGATGTGATAGGAGTAATTTTCAGAATTAATGAAGTATTGTCACAGTTGGGACTGAGGCTCCAAAGGGTATAAAAATGATATTCTTAAAGAAACCAAGGGCAGGTAGATGCCTGTGAAGAAAGCACCTGGCTCTAGGAGATACAATCTGATTATAAATTTTTGGGCCATGGAGTGTAAATCCATCGACTTTGTGTCTGCCCTCTGTTAACATAACTGTTATACCAATTGAGTCGCTCATTTCCAAAACATCCTTTATCCAATTTTTTTCGAAATTGAGTTACTGTTACCATGGCATTCCTCACATTATTTTACATCATATTAGACTATGTTTTTGGTTCAAAACGGCCATTAAACCAATCTAATTTAATAATAAAGTGTTGAGAAATGCCTCTTTGGTTGAGAAATGCCTCTTTTGGTTCCATAATGTCCCTTATCCAATCCAACATGGCTGCCGTTTCACCCACTACTTTTTCTTAACAAAACGACCTTTATCCTTGACTTAAATTAGCAGGTGTGCCATTTTGTTTTCAAATGTGACTCTTTTACACAGTGCAAGTACAGTAGAGTCTCGGTTATCCGCCCTTCGATTATCCGCCATTCCGTGTTATCCGCCGCCCAAGCGGCGTAAAAAAACATAAACGTAAAAAATATTTTCTTTAATTACTGCAACGAAAATAGTGTGCCAATAGTTTGCGGGCGTGAGTGTACGTGCTCTCTTTGTGATTGCTCCTGACTGTACCGCAGGAATTTGGCCTACTGCCCATCGCCTATTATAGCCTAGCTGTGACTCATGTGTCATTCACCCCACCCCACCGCCAACATCCAACGCTATCGCTCACATGCTGATCGCTTAGTAGACTGCAGTTTCTTGTTGTGTGCTGTAGTGAGCAGTGAGGCTATTTTTACGCGGTGTGTCCGTGAGTGACTAGTGCAGTTTTGGTGAAAGTGTCGTAGTGTAGTCTTGTTAATAGTGTTGCAATTATGGCTACGAAAAGGAAGAAAATTGTTTTATCAATAAAAGACAAGCTTGAGGCATTAAAAAGACTGGATAAAGGGGAAACACTGCAGAAGGTGGCTGACCACTACGGCGTCGGTCATCGCACAGTTGGAGATTAGAAGAAGAGACGATTAGAATTAGAAAAATGGTGTTCCTCACGAGTTACTGAGACTGCTTTTAAAGATAGAAAAACTATGAAAAATAGTGATTATGAAAAAGTTAGCGAAGCGTTGTACATTTGGTTTACACAGTTCAGGGAGAAAGGGGTGCCTATTTCGGGACCTATCTTAAAAGAAAAGGCGTTGCAGTTTCAAAAAGAATTTAACGAAGGTGATGCAGATTTTACAGCAAGCGTTGGCTGGCTTGATAGATGGAAGAAGCGTTATGGAATCCGTCAGTTGAATATTTGCGGCGAGAAACTGTCATCAAACTTTCAAGAAATGGAGCAGTTTAAGAAAAAATTTCAAGACTTTGTTGAAACTGAAAGCTTAACAGGAGATCAAGTATTTAATTGTGATGAAACAGGCCTTAATTTCAAAATGTTACCGAGTAAGAGCCTTGCAGCTAGAACTGAAGCTGCAGCCCCTGGCTATAAACGTAGTAAAGAGAGAGTGACTATTTTAGCATGCAGTAATGCCACAGCAAACCATAAAATGGACCTGGCAATGATTGGAAAGTCCATAAACCCTAGGGCTTTTAAAACCATTTCAAAACATGCTCTTCCAGTAAAATATTTCAATCAAAAAAGTGCATGGATGACTAGTGAAATTTTTAAGGAATGGTTTTTTAAAGAGTTTGTTCCTTCTACAGAGAAGTTTTTAAAAGACAACAACCTACCCAGAAAAGCAGTTTTACTCCTAGACAATGCCCCAACTCACCCTGATCCAGACGAACTTAGAGATGGGGACATAAAGGCTATGTTTTTGCCACCAAATGTGACTGCCATTTGTCAGCCTATGGACCAGGGTGTTTTGGAAACACTTAAACGAAACTATCGAAGAAAGCTTCTGTCAACAGTCATACAAGAAATTGAAGATGGGCAAAACTTGATTAAGAAGTTGAAAAGTATAAATTTGAAGGATGTCGCTTATTGGGTCGCAAGGGCCTGGGCCGACATCGGGGCACAAACAATTGCGAAGTCGTGGCATAAGCTGTTGGGCGAGGACGAAAATATGGCGAAAGCATGCTGGATGAACTTCATGAAAGTATTTTGCCCTTGATGCAACGTATCCCTGGATGTGAGGATGCATCGTTGGATGAAATAAGGAATTGGCTTTCAGGAGACGACCAATATGAAATAACTGACGAAGAAATTGTAACACTTGTTAATAGCGATGATGTTGTTGAAGATCAAGACTCTGAAACTGTTGAGCCCCAAAAGATCACACACAAAGAAGGGGTTAAAGCTCTTGAAGCAGCCATTCAGTACGTTGAGCAGCAAGAGGAAGCCAGGGTTGTCGACATAATGATGCTCCAAAGATGGCGAGACTTGGCAGCAAAGAAGCGGGAATCATCAGGGAGGCAGTCGAAGATCACTAATTTTTTTCACTCATCATGAACTGAACTCTCACTTCCAACATTTCTGACAGTGTAAGTCAATTTTATTACGTACACATTAGTCTGATTCTATATTTATTTTTTAGTAAATTTTTCTTGCTAAAATGTACTGAATTCTTACACTTGAAGCGTGAAGTACTAAAGTAGGCGTAATTGTTTTCTCTTTTTTTGTAAGTGTATAACTTTAATATTGTTGCTTGTTCTCTAAAATGTTTTACTATAATTTTATAATATAACTGTACAGTACTGTATTGTTTTCTCTATTGATTTGTTGTAAAACGTGATGTTTATTAATTACATTTACAAAATTACAACATAATTTTATGATAAATTTGCGTTTTATTTAACTCTCCCTATTATCCGCCATTCCAGCTTATCTGCCCTTCCGCCAGCCCGTTTATGGCGGATAACCGGGACTCTACTGTACCAACTATTTTATGAAAAAAAAAAAAAAAAAAAAAAAAAAAATTTAAAATCATTTTGTAGGGTTTGCTCTGGGTGGAATGTGTTGTAGTAGAACTGGTGGTAAGCTGGAGTATATATTCTGTTTACTTTTGACGATAGGTTATGCTGTTTGGTCATTGTGAAGGTAATGCTTGTGTTGTGTCAACTATGGTTGTTTTGCTCGTTTATAGTTTTAAAATATTTACAAATTATTGAAGTGAGACTGTTATAAGGGACTGTGTTATATGCCTAAATTGATAAATAATTGGTAAACCGGTAAAAACAAAGTGTAACATTGGGGCTTACTATGGAGGAACTACAACCTCAAACTAATGAACAAGAGGTTATGGAGGGACCAAAAATAACTCCTTCCCCGAAAAACAAAGGGAGGAAACGCAAAAAGGATCCAGAGACATGGAAAAAGACAATCAAGAAGCAGATGCAATACACATCAAAGAGTTTGCCGAAACTGCCACAGTGCGTTCATTCTGATAAAGTTTTTAAGTGCAATCAGCTCACAATGCAAGATGTTCGTAAGTTCCATGGAGGCTTTTATTCTTCAAAGAATAAAATTGATCAGGACAACTATATACTTGAATATACTTTGAGTTAAACCCCTAAACGGAGGAGAACTAATGAAGAGGAACGGAAACAAAATACTGAAAATTGGAATCGGTACCTTATTCCACATACCAAGTTTGGAAACACAACTTTGTTACAGGTATGTAAGAAATCTTTTTGTGGTGTACTTGGTATTAGTGAAAAAAGAGCTCAAAGAGTTTGTAAGAGACATTTTCACTCCAGAAAACTAGCCACAGAGAACAGAGGTGGAAACCATAAGTATAAGCTGTTCGAAGCTAAAAGGCATTCTGTCAAGTCATTCATAGAGAGCCTCTGGCCTCTTGAAAAACATTATTGTAGAAATACCAATGTTACAAGGCAGTATTTTGCAAGCCACCTTTCAAGAAGTAAATTTCACAAGGTTTACAACTCAAAAGTTGAAGATGATCTTCAAGTGCTATATTCATATTTTTATGAAATTTTTGTGAAAGATTATAACCTAAGCTTTGGCTCACCAGCTGTAGACAAATGCTCCAAATGCATTCAGTTTCAATTAAAATTAGAAAGTGGGGACAAATCAGTTGAAACTGAATACACACTTCATAAAAAAAGAGCAGATTCTTTTTTTTCCCTACTTCAGACACAAAATGAAGATGAAATCACACTATCGTTTGACTGTCAGAAGAATTTGGTTTTGCCAAAAATACCTGACCAGGAAGCCTACTACAGCCGGCAATTTTATTTATATAATTTTACTATTTGCCAAGGGACATCAATAGATAAGCAGACGAAAGACAATGTTTTTATATACCACTGGACAGAATCTGACTAAGAAAATTTGTCTAATTTTTCCTATCCCAGGTCATTCATGCATGCCACCCGACCGTGTATTTGGGAGAATTGAAAAGGAAATCCTAAAGAATGACACTATCATTAAGCCTGAGAAGTATATTGAAATATTTAATGAATGTGGCACAGTTGTAAGTATGACTGAGAGTTGTAATATTTTTGATTGGAAGGCCGTTTGTGAGAACTACCAGAAGAAACTAAAGGACTGGCATTTCAAGTTTTCATCAGCTAAAAGGTTTATCATAACACGAGGCACTGTTCCAACTAGTGAAGTACTCGTCGCAGGTGAACCTTGGTACAATACGAATTTAGCCAAGGCCAAAAAAGTAATAAAACCAACATTTAAAGTTCGAGATTTCCAACTACCGTTGTTACTTCCTGGAGTACCAGTAAAAGATCTCAAGGTTAAAGATGTCAAGAAACTTCTTACTCTTCACTTCGGAGAAAATTGGACCGACAATGAAGAACTGGCCTTCTACAAAAATGTCATATGCAACGCAGTGACATGATGAGCAATCAGAAGATGAAAATGAGGGTGGACTCGTGGACGATGAAAATGAGTTTTAAGTTCAGAGGACTTTTACGTAAAGGAATACCCTTAAGGTACCCTTAAAAATACATTAAATGAAAATAATGTAAAGAAAATTTATAATATTTATTAAATAATGAATAAAAATTTAAAGAATATTTATTAAATTTTTTCTATTATATTATAGAAAAATAATAATAAAGAAAATTTTTCTTTATAAGATTTGTAGTTTTTTTATTTTGCTTTTAATTAAATTTTTATCCATTCACACTAGCCTTACTAAGAAATTATTTCTGTATTTCAAAACAACAACAAACATTGTAGACACAGAAAATAAAATTATGATTCTTCTTAAAACCATTGTTAATTACTTTTTTTTCAAACTGTCTCTTATACTAACTTATTATTTCCAAAATGTCTCTTATCCTTATTTTGGTTCCAAACTGTCCTTTATCCAAGAGTTTTTTTTAAATAAAATAAAATCAGAATAACATATGTTTTTTAAATAATAAAACTAGATATTTAAGGAGTTAACAGAAAAAAATTCAAGTTTATAAATATACTGGTTATTTTTTAGTGTTTTTTACTGTTTACCGCAATTTGTGCTGACTGGATAAGAGACATTTTGTAACTAAGCGACTCAATTACTTTATAGTATAAGTGGTAAAACACTGACCAATAAGTGGTAAAATTACCATCTTTGTACACTGTTTTAATTATGTTTACTACATTATAAACTAACAGTAATTAAACAAAAATACAGAACAAGAAATTAAATGATTAAAATTGCTGCTAAAGGCAATGATGTATGTGATATTTATGTGAATGAAAATGCATTCACATATTGTGTTGTCTGCAAGCTTATGATAAACAGTCAAGAAACGAGTAAGAACCAAATATTATTCTATTATCAGAGTTCATAATAAAATCAATAATAAAAATAAAACAAAACAAAAACAGCATAGCTACTCTTTGTCTTAAAATAATAAACTTTACTTTCAATCAACATACTTTTTCTTTTACTAGAAATACTACAAATTTACATGTAAATACGTTAATTGCAATACACATTTTCATGTACTATCTTTACGGGAATATCTTGCATGGGGTAGCATTAATTTTAGCATTACAAAATTTTAATTAGTACAACTTCCAACACAATTTTACAGTTTTATATACTTCTACGTTAAACTAAATATTTCAAGACTTCAAAACATAATGTTAACATAAGGATTTCATCACACACAAAACTTAGCCATTATTAAAATGTCTTGGCACAATATAACTAAACTAAGATTGTATTAAAATAAATAAACATTTATCTACACTCACGTGTGTGTGTGTGTGTGTGTGTGTGTGTGTGTGTGTGTGTGTGTGTGTGTGTGTGTGTGTGTGTGTGTGTGTGTGTGTGTGTGTGTGTGTGTGTGTGTGTGTGTCAGTAAGGAAGACTGTTAAGTATCAATACCAAAGCCCCAAATTCTCAGACTCTATTTACAGTTTTGTTTTAAAATTTCAATAACAAGCCAAGAAGTTTCACAAATATATCTTTGCAACTTTTGAACATTTACTGAGGTATTAAGTCATGGATGGTAGTTGTGCCTGACAGTCTAATTCCTTCACTGTTACTGATGAACTGAAAAAAGAATTAGCTATTGTAACAAAAATGTAATGTCATTTAAACATTTTCATAACATACTAATCACAGAAAAAGAAATTCGAATAATAGTATGATAAGTATTATATGTTATATATAATATATGATAAAATTTACACACAACTGTAATTAACGACTCAGAAATGTAATTTATTTTAATAATCAAAATTTTTCTTATACTTAACACTTACATTATGCATTATGTTTACAGTAAATATTAACTGATGCAGTTAACTGACTTACGTTTTACTGCAATTTCAACTTTTGGTTTTTTAGCAGCTGAAGCCTCAGCCTCATCAGTGCTCTCTCGTTTAACACCCTGTGTTTCTGAACCTGCTACAGTTATAGATGCAGGTACAGCTTGTGCAGCTTCAGGTGGACTAGAGACCATCTTGTCTACATCAGCTCGACCAACCAACTCTTCAGGACGTTCCCACACAGATGTTCGTGATGATGGATTATAGAAAAATACACGTCCATCGCCAGTCCACACCACACACCTGTTTAACAAAATTTTATATTGTCAAAGGTTACTGCCTTACCTGTACAAATAAAATATTGAAGATTATTGAATACTGTAAATTAGCAACAATTAAATGTTAAATGTAAATACTGTAATTAGTTTTTAAACGCTTTTATTTAACTTGCTTTTCCCGTCGGTCTAAAGTGGATTTTTCAAATCGAATTTTCGTATACTTCCCGATATGATAGCGACTTGAAATTTTGCATACACACTTGAATCACGTGACAATACAATATTATGAAAAAAAATACATACATACATTTACCAATGTACAGATTATAAGTTAAATGTAGTCGCATTCGTAAGCGAAGTTTTATATGTGTACTATGTTATTGACAACAAAGAAGTAGTATCTATGGAAACTCACTGGTTCCCATTTTCATCACGCGCAAAGTAATTTTACTTTGCACAAAACGTTTCACTTTGAATTTTTCTCTTTTAAAATTAAAATAAATAAATAATTCTTAATATGAATTACCCTGGCTTGGTACATGGCACGTTTGAAAGTTTTTGATCTCAGATACGGTCTTTTTTAGGTTAATTAATGCTACACTTCTTAAAATTAAACACACAAAAATAACGATTAACAACTAACAAGAAAAACTGCAACAGTGTTATTGTGTGATAGTTCCGTGTTTGTGAAAAAATAGTTCGCTAGTATATATAGTGTCACAGGTTAGTTTATAATACCCGTTAAAATTTTTTAAAATTTGATTAATATCACAATACTTTCCTTTTTAAATTCACACTTTTATATTCCATTTTGGTTGTTTCCAATATACAATTCATTTATTATTATTTTAACAATTCACTATATAGTTTTATCACTCAATTATAATTTAACTCCGGTTCACTGTACACCTAACCCGTCTGATGTTCGATTCCGAGTCCTTATGTAACGGTACAGAATTGGGTGTTGGCAGACGTATTATGCAACAGCTTGCCAGCTCGGTCTCTTTGTGAATCACAGTAAAACACATTGTCACCCCAGTTTTGCATCAGACAGTAGCAGAGAACAGTCGTCTATAAGTTAAACTTTATATCAGTGGCCTCGGAAATTTCGGTAGGTCGAAGCGGAAAGTGTAGCCTACCGAAACGTATTGAAACTTCAATGAAGAATACTATAAAGAAACAGTGAACGTGATATACGATGAATTCTTAAAGTAAAGTAATTAGGACAGGGTAAGTGTGGTTTAAGTGAAAGTGCACGGGAAGATGGCAGAATAAGTGGAATAGCGAGAAAAGTTAAGTACAGTGAATACATTGGCCAGTAAGTTTTTGTAAAAGGGGGATAAAAAGTATATGTAGAAATTGTAAAGAGTGAGAGAGTGTATGCGAGGGAAAAGGGGAGCAATAATTAATCAAAGTACTGGTTCCTAGCTAAAAGTAGTTGTTCAAAGAATTTTGGTTAAATGGGTGTGTTTCTAATTGTTGAGAAAGAAGGGAATATGGTATTGTGAATAAAATAAGATTTGGTTTAATATAAAACATGTGGTAGAGTAAGTTATTACGCCATAACCATTTCCTATTCTGTGCTGAAAACCTCGTCTAAAGTTCTGTGGGATTTTCTGAGTTTAAGGGTGGTCAGATAGCGGGATTATTTTAATTTTTGTAAGGGCAAGAGTGTAAAGGTTTCGATATTAAATCATAAAATATCGTGGCGACCTGGGCAGTTTAATAAGGTAAGTTTAACGGGATTATGACGGTAAGTAAAATTCTGGCAGCAGTGAGTTTTAGTAGTATTATTACTGTATTATTTTGTATAAATGGTAAAAGGTCAATACCGTTACACTTAATTGTAAACAGTGTATAACTAAAGACTTTAACCTCCAGTATCAACCGTTAGAAATATGTATGTGAAATGAAAAATAAATAATTACAGTTGGTTTTTGACTTGCTGTATCTACGTTAATACAAACTTACTGTGTCATCTGTACCAGCGGCCGGCAAACATTTTTGTAAGGGGGGCAGGATACTTTTAGGCTTAGTGGAGCAATCAAAATTAAAATAAGTTTGGTGAAACTGTCTACGTGATTACAAATAACGGTAAGTAATTTTACTTTGTACAAAATGTTTCAATTTGAAATTTTCCAATGAAAGAGGAGTTATGTCGTTTTGCCTATTGTAAGAAATATTTAAATAATAAATTTACAATAAACTCATTTAATTACGTATATTTTATACAATAAAAAGCAATTTATCTATCTATTTATCTATTTCATAAATAATTGTTTATTGTTTATGTATCATTCTCTTTTCATTATGTATATTATCTATAAAATTTAACTAAAAAGTGTGAAATAAAAAAAAAAGTAAAAATTAAAAAAAAATGCTTTTATTTAAAATTAACAAAATGATCAGTGTACTAAAAAGGATAAAATAATTTATCTTATACCAAATACATTAACAACAAATGAAAATAACGTTTATTAATCGAAAATTTTTGTAACATTAAGTATCACTGATAATAAAAGTGTGGGCGCCTAAGGAATGATATTATACCATAAAAAAGATGATCTACATTTATTTGATTATTGAGGAATTAAATTTTTCAGAGAATGCATATATGTGTACATTTGTCTTACAACTACAATCGTGCACAATTCCAAAATTTACATTCTATAAAGAGAATCATAGTATAACTAAATTTGGAAAAATAGCAGATATTTGAAGATTCCTTTCCATTGAATCAAGTTATAACATTATACTTCACATTACAAACTATTATTAAGAGGGGACGTTGAAATTAAGATTGTCAAGGATTAAATTTTTAAATAAAAAAAATACACAATGCACTGAATATAAAAAATATCGGTATGGAGAACCATACAGGACTTCCATATTCTAAGATTTATATTTAAAATCATTTTCGTAATGAAATATTACCATAGAAACTACTTCTTTCTACTTACTGCTTCAGCCTTAACCACAGTACTGTGGTCACTAACGTATACCACCTCACGTTATCGCACTCGATTTTCACTGATGATGGAAGTTGATGGCATTGCCGAAATGTCTGGTTTTGTAGAAAACATTGGACTACGGCCAAATATCCCGGGAAGGAATTTTAACAAAAACTACTTCTTTGTTGCCGATAACGTTGTACACATATATATCAGTGGCGAAGTTACATGGAGGCAATTGAGGCAATGCCTACCCTAAAAAATTCTGTAGAATAAAAATTATAAATACGTATGAACTACATAACGTAAAGATTATACATTGTTACTGCGACTGTCAAATTTATTAAACCGAAACGTGCTTTATTGAGCGACCGCTAGATGGTGACAGGTGAGATTCAGCATAGTTCGTTTAAAGCGATGAGGCAACCTGAACTTGCCTCAGCGTTTTTTGTATACATTGTATGTAAGCAATGTAGTGGTGTGATAGGGAAGTGAAGGGAGGGGGGATTGTCCCGCGCTGTACACATAGCGCGTTGAGGCATGCCTCACTTCTGTGGTCCAAACAGTTAAGTTAAAGCGCCTGTGTTGTTTCTAAGTGTTTATTTTATGCGGTTATTAAAAGTGTCACTGTTATTCCGCTGAACTAACAGATGATCAAGATTGTTATTTGAATTATTTGTAACATTAAACATATATATAGAAACTACTCAAGTTTAAAAATTTGAAGTTCAATCAGTTGTATTATTGTGTATGACTAATACAAGGATTGTTCAATAGAAAAACATATAGAGCTGTAAAGCATTTTTTATTCAACGATTTTAAAAGAAGTCTCCATTAACATTAAGGCATGAGTACCACTGTTGCACTACCCTGTAGATTCCCTGCTAGTAAAATTCTTACAGCTGTTTGTGAAACCATTCGCTTACAGCAAACTCTACCTCAGCGTCCGATTTGAACCACCGTCCTTTTAGTGATTCCTTAAAAAAAATTTAAGATAAGATTTTTGCCTACCCATTCATTAACTACTAGCTTCGCCAGTAAGCAAATTGATGTCCATTTTTTTGGCTTGCACGCGTTATGTTGGTGTGGGTTTCGGCACTTTCCATTTAAAAAGCGTGCAAATGTAAGAAAATACACATGAGTGAGGCCAGAAATAACGTGAATTGTGTGTGTGTGTGTGTGTGTGTGTGTGTGTGTGTGTGTGTGTGTCTTACCTGCCTTTTTATTGCTGTATTAAATGAAAAATATTATGTTACATTAAAATGAAAAAATTATAATTTTATTGCCTGGCAACAAAATTATTTTATTTTTAACAATTACCATTGTTTCAAAAAGTTTAAATGAATTTTTAAGTACTTTACTCTTGTTAAAACGTAAAAGGTCGCACGTAAACTACCCCTTCCCCTTAACCAATCTTCACCAAAATCGAAAGTCCTTGAGATCTCTAAAATTCAGGGACGTATGCAAAAAATTATTTGATTCTGTTTGAATTTGCGGCTGTTATCGTTTGCCATAGAAAATACGCTTGATAAAAAAACTTTGCAGGTAAACTACCCCTTCCCCTTAACCGATCTTCACCAAAAATAATAGGTCTTGAGTACTCTAAAAATCAGGGCTGTATGCAAAACATTATTTGATTCTGTTTGAATTTGCGGCTGTTATCGTTTGCCATAGAAAATACCCTTGTTAAAAAAACGTTGCATGTAACCTACCCCTTTCCCTCAACCGATCTTCACCAAAAACAATAGGTCTTGAGAACTCTACAATTTAGGGCTGTATGCAAATAATCTTTTCATTCTGTTTGAATTTGCGGCTGTTATCGTTTGCCATAAGAAATACCCTTGTTAAAACATAAAACGTTACAGGTAAACTACCCCTTTCCCTTAACCGATCTTTACCAAAAACCACAGGTCTTGAGAACTCTACAATTCAGGGCTGTATGCGAAACATTATTTAATTCTGTTTGAATTTGCAGCTGTTATCATTTGCCAAAAAAAAAAATTTCCCTTGATTAAAAAAAAAACCGTTGCAGGTAAACTACCTCTTTCCCTCAACCGATCTTCACCAAAAACAATAGGTCGTGAGTACTCTACAAATCAGGGCTGCATGCAAAAAATTATTTGATTCTGTTTGAATTTGCGGCAGTTATCGTTTGCCATAGAAA
This sequence comes from Magicicada septendecula, assembly GCA_034769895.1. NCBI lineage: Eukaryota > Metazoa > Arthropoda > Insecta > Hemiptera > Cicadidae > Magicicada > Magicicada septendecula. The sequence goes on from CM068367.1 coordinate 189,912,761, forward strand.
AAAATCTACACACAGACAGACAGACAGACAGACACACACACAGACACTTTTCGGAAAACGGCTTTTTTCATGTTTTGAGTGTAGTACAATCAGAATCTGCAATAATCTCGAACACGATTTTTTTTGCCATCACCATACTTCCATTCCTTAAGGAATATGGAAGTAAAATAGTTTTTATAATATTTTAGAGATACAAAATTCATTTTGATATTACAGATTAAAATTAATTTACCTTTTTTTCATCCGTCGTGTGACTTCTTATTGTATTTAATTAAATAACACGTTTCGAGGCTCAAGGCCTCATGTTCAGATTTCAGTCCCGTGTGAACGTCGTTAACACATTAAACTAAACTACTACACATTAAAATAAAACACACTACACAAGTTAACCGATGTCTGGGTGCGCACCCTTTGCCGGCTCGTGACGCACTGCCTGCAACTCCTCTACGGTCTCGTCACAACGCCCCACCATCGATTGCTGTCTATTCCTGCTTAATATGATTTGTCCACAACCATATCGTATAGCTGATATGATTTAAAATTCAGCTGGTCATTTAGCATGTTACTAGGATTGCACTTAAACGCCCGGTATATTTCAAATTCTTCGGCTGCGTTCATGTATCGTCCCTTATTGCAGAGATGTAATGGCTTGCAGTTGTTGTCAAAGTCAGTATAATTATGGTTATGCACCATTAAGTGTTCGGCATATTTTGATTTACAGGCTTTTAAGTTATTTTTAGGTAGATGTTCTTTAAACCTCTGTCTAAATGCCCTGCCTGTCTGACCGATATACACCATACCGAAATCATTACAAACCATTTTGTAAACACCTGTCCTTTTTTCTTTGAACTGTTGTGTTTTAGGCCGTAATAATTTTTGAACATTATTTGTGGTACGGAACGATACTAGGATGTTATGTTTCCGAAATTCGTTTTTTACAACCATAGATATATTATTGGTGTACTCAGTTGAAATAAACTTAACTTTATTATTTTTGTTACGTGTACTGATGACGTTCTTCTTTTTATGTTTACGTAATAACCGTTCGACCATTGAGCTTCGGTACCCATTCACTTCCGCTATATATTTAATTGTATTTAATTCATCAATATAATCATCGTGCTCAAGAGGTATACTTGTCAACCGGTGTAAGAGGCTATTGAAAGCGGCCATTTTTTGAGTATACGGGTGATAAGATTTGGCGTGTATAACGGAATCAGTTGCTGTAGGTTTTCTGTATATCTTGTAACGAAATCTATTGTTGTTTTATTAAAGTTAAATCTAAGAAATTTATTTCATTATTTGTTTCTACTTCTGCTGTGAATTGTAGTTTTCTATTGATACTATTCATAAAAGACTTTAGATTATCTATTTGTCCCATTGAAAATAACAAAGGTATCATCTACATATCGTCTGTAAAAAATAATCTTGTTATTGAATTTATTGGTTACCGAAAGCAAATATGTATTTTCAAAATGATTAAGGTATATATCAGACAAGAGTCCAGATAAAGGTGAACCCATAGCGAGTCCCTCTTCTTGAATAAAAAATCGATTATCGAATGAAAAATAGTTCTGTTTTAAAATGACACCAAGAATATATAGTAATTCATTTATTTCTTGAGGACCTAAACTGCCAGATTTTTCCAAGTTGTTTTTCAGAATTTCAACCGTGGCTTGAACCGGTACATTTGTGTATAGGTTATTCACATCAAAAGACACTAATTTATACTGAGTTTCGATATTAATATCTCTTGTTAGGTCCACTAACTCTGAACTATTTTTAATACTGTGATTATTTTATTTTAATACTGCGCACCCAGACATCGGTTAACTTGTGTAGTGTGTTTTATTTTAATGTGTAGTAGCTTAGTTTTAATGTGTTAACGAAGTTCACATGGGACTGAAATCTGAAGATGAGGCCTTGAGCCTCGAAACGCGTTATTTAATTAAATACAATAAGAAGTCACACGACGGATGAAAAAAAGGTAAATTAATTTTAATCTGTATTGAATCATGACTTGGATACCAGAGAACATGAGTTTAAAATTTTGATATTGATTAATTATATTTTCGAATTCATGTTTAAGATCACATTGTCTAAATGAAGGCGCCTATGCTTTTATTTATCAGTGATAGTAAATGTAGAAAAAATAGTATCAGTTATAGATCTTTTTTAATTGAAGATTGATTTAAACATGTTATAATATCATTCCTTAGGCGCCCACGCTTTTATTATCAGTGATACTCAATGTTACAAAAATTGTTGATTAACAATCGTTATTTTCATTTGTTGTTAATGTATTTGGTATAAGATAAATTATTTTATCCTTTTTAGTACATTGATCATTTTGTTAATTTTAAATAAAAGCGTTTATTTTTTATTTTTTTTTATATACACATAATTCAAATACTGAATGATGGGAAACACTTGTATTACAAAATAAATAACAAAAAACAGTAATATTTAATAACCGATTAGCCTCCAACTTGCAGAATTACATTGACCATGTGCTTAATTTGTTATTAACTACATTTCATTATACTTATTTTTCCCAAATATTTTTATATAATTCTCAAAATATTGTTTTAATACGGCACTTGAAAATACATTTAAAAAGTTATCTTTTCAAACGGATAACAGAACTACATATTTCTACAGCTTTAAAAGGCCTCTAAACAAATGCCTCTCTGACATTAGACATACTGATTTGACCCAACACTAATTTTAGAAATGTTCATGGTCGTGTAACGTTAAACATGAACACACCCAACTAAGGCGATGATAACAGTATTTTGTAGCTGTCTGTATTTATTTAATGTAACATCTTTATTTTAATGAATAACGTTTACCCATCTAGTTACAAAAATGATTCTACAATCATTTAAGAGAGCTTAAAAGATTGAGGAAAAATGTGAAATTAATCACACCTGGAATTAATGTAAAGTTGATGTATGCCAATCTTTGAAATATGGAGAAGACTACCTATTGATAATATAAATACTAACCATGATAATAGGCTGCAAATCTCCAGCTCTAGTTAAAATAGACCAATATCAGTGTCTACTATATTCATAATTATTATTTATATTACACACGTCTGCCTAAAACAGATAACAGCAATAAAGGGATAATAGTTCTTCCAACACATTAAGCATAATTGCATGAACTGATATAACACTTTTTAAAATAAATTACTATAGTTATATTTACATCATTATAGATGGTAAATAATTATTTCATAATGGATTACAATAAAATTAATACCTTATATGTGACATTACTAAAATCAGATCTTACCATGGTGTCCCTGGCACTGGCGTACTAGAAACTGGCTTTGATTTATCCTGAGCTTTTTGTGTTTCTTTTGACTTCTCCTCTTCCTCTTCACGCTTTTTCTTACCAGCCTCTTCTTGTGCTTGTGCGTCTGCTTCCTTTCGTTTCTTTTCTGCCTGTTTCTCAGCTTCATCATCACTGCTTTCCCCTGTTGCAGGAGCTGCCGTACCATTTACCTGAGCTGGTGATGCATCACCGCCTTCACTAGCCGATGACGAATCATCTGTGGCAGCAGGTGCTGTAGTTCCACCTGTGCCCACTGCTGCTGCTGCTGCTGCTGCTGCTGCTGCTGCTGCAGCTGCTGCTGCCGCCGCCGCTGGTGGTGGTACTACTGCTGGTATTACTGCTAAAGTTGTTGTCGATGTTGTGGTGCCTGATGTTGCAACCTGTGTGGTCGTTTTCACTGTTGCAGAAGCAGCAGCAGCAGCAGATGTTGAGTTTGTTGTGGCTGCGCCAGTTATCACGGCTGTTGGTAATGTTGATACACCCTGCGCTGCTGCTAACTTTGCAGCTGTAACACAATTTGAATAACAAAAGTCTGTATAAGAAATATCGTGTATTATTTTATTTAATCTTTTCAAAAATCTGGGACAACATTTCAGATTTTAATCAGTATGAATTATTGTACTTGAAACTAAAAATCTGTTCACACTGGCTACTTTAATTATAAACTAATGACAAAGACTGAGGTCTACTAACATCGTCAACTTGGAAGGTGTGGGTATTAAAATTGCTATGGTATCACAAATCAAATCATCTTTACAGTGGGGCTTCTCTATAAAGTGTTTGGGCACCTTTGTGTTTAATCATTTCCTAAGTAAATTTACTAATTTGGTCTGTAACTCATTGATTTATTATAATCAAATATTTGTATTTTACTTGGTACACTTCCATTTTTAATACAACCTTTCCTCTTCTATTGCTTTACAATCTCTAAAAAGTGTGATTTATCTTAGTTCTCATTTTTTAATGAAATTTATGATCTATATACACTACTGGAACTTACATAACCTAACTAAACTTTAAAGCTCTTTTCCCATAATATTAATCTTATGGTATCATATAATGATCAGTCTCAGACAGTGCGATTCCTATTCACACTGCTCCACATAAAAAAAAAATCACAACTTCAACATAATAAATTCTTAATTGATTGCAAGACACAAAAAGCAATTATGATTTTAATTTGGATTGGCTATTTTCTCACATGCTGTCATAACATAATTCTTTATCATCGTTTGGAAATCAAATCCTCTTTCAAATCTGTGCTTCCTTTAACATAATGAAGTTTTCCTCTGTTACAACAGGTTCAGACTGAACAAATACTTTATCCTGCTCACAGAACATTTACTGTAGGCAAGACATGACTGACAAAAAATCAGCCAAAAAGTACCAGGATCTTTGATTTAAAGAGGAGGTGCCAAGATGGATCTTTGCCTCAACAAACCAGAAAAGAGAGTTTAGTCTACTTTTATTATTTGAATTGTGATCTTCCCAAAACAAGAACGAAGGTACAGTTGAAGAACAGTGCTCCTCCAGTAATTATTTTTTTTATAATTCTTCTGGTTGTCTCAAACTAAAATATTTACAGAATGATTCAAACATTTCTTAGCTCACGGTAAGCCTGATGGAGAAAATCCAGTTCTGCTGCCACTAGATCATCATCGTATAACACACACCAAGAATTTGGGCGTTACTGGAATGGCTATGAAAAACTGCTCAACTGTACTCTGCCTACTCTCACAATCCAGTTACAAACTCTAATCTTTGCAGTTACACTGAACACATAATTTTTTCAAGCAATACAGACGTTTCTATAAGTGACAACTCGGGAAGAGTTGTACCACAGTACCAAAATTTTCAATTATTTGGTGAAGCTCATGCTCTAAGTATACTCACAGAAGAACACTGTCTGTACAAATCAACTCCTTCACCCATTTGAGGTCCTGTGCCATTACATCCTAATGTTTTTGACAACACTGATTTTTTTCCCACACAAACCACAGGTGCAGTTGAAAGTCATCCTTTACAACCTCAAGAAAAGTTCAAGAACAAACAAAGATCTATAGTACGACTACGCACAGTAGAACACACATACATATAGTATTACTACAGAGCCTGATGGAACACAAAAGATGGAAGAATAGAGAAAAGTCATACTCCTTCACCAAGCACTATTGACAAACACTGCCATGCATGCTAGATAAAATGTAGCACCTATATGAGATATTTTTTTACTGTAAGTTCTACAAATATTATGTCAGAACTATACTCTGTTCAAAGAAGAGCCATACATTTAGAACTTAATAATTTTTAGAATAAAAGGAAAAAATTAAATTTATATGCTTCTAAAATCCTGTTGGATCTTCTTGGTCGAGGCATGGCGTCCGAGCGATTTACAAGCCGACCAAGAAGATCCAACAGTTTCTTAGGCCGGTAAAGGACGCTAGAGATCCTCTGTCATCGTGTGGCATATACTGCATGCCATGCTCTTGTGGCCACGTTTATATCGACACCACGAAGCGTAGTGTCCGGACCCGTTGCTGCTGTTTGCGCCAGCCGGAGAAGTCCGCAGTTGCCAAGCATGCTCTTTATAATGATGACCATAGAGTGTTGTTTGAAGAGACCAGGGTCTTGTCATCTGTTCGCAGCTACTATCCTCGCATGCACAGAGTCCATGGAGATATATAGGCATTCTGGTCGATCAATGGATCGGCGGTGTGGAAGCATGGCTTTAAATTCTGTTTGGCATGGTGTACTGAGCGAGCCTATTGGAACGCGTCCAGGTCAAGGTTTGGTGATTGGCTGATACCTGGTCAGCGAGATTATACAGGTAACCTTTGTTACCTGGGTGCCTTGTTGCTTTTACCTGATACAGGTATCGGGTAGTGTTCGCCATATATCTGGTGCTGTTGTGTTTTTACGCTCTGTTGCTTCTTAGCGACCTGAAGAAGATTCCCAATGGAGAATCAAAACATTGCCAATGTAATGACATTTAATAGCAACCGACCACAGCCTAACAGCCGAGTTTTTAGTAGTAATTTTGAGTTTTCTGAAGTTGTCAGTGAAATATGATATGTCGTATGTTTATGATACTCCTGAACACATTTCGCTTTGCTTTATCAAAAGCTTTCCAGTAATTTACAAATATGTAATGTTTTGAAAAATATAAAATAGCACAATTTCAATGTTAAGTTATAATAGATGAATGTTAAAAAAAAAAAGACTTCATAAAAGATTGTTTTAAAATGTGTTAATACATTAAGATTACTCAAACTAGTGGCGACAATAAATGAATGCTAATAGGACAGAAAAGGGGGTTTCTTTTATTAATTTCTATATTTAAAAGTGACATCGCAAATTCCCATGTCGACTTGCACAAAGAACTACAGCACAGCTTTTTAATCATACGTTAGTCTGGAACGGTGTGCGCGGTACAAAAAATCGGAGAATTGTCACGTGTGGAATGTGATCCACCCGCACGAGCGCCTCACCTGCGTCGCACAAGCGAAAAGGACGCCATAACAAAAAATGGCTAAGCCGAAAGATTTCTTGCCATGTGCTTGGGAGACGAAGGAAATGGTGAGCCACAGCCTGTGGTACCACCACAGAACAGCGTCGACGATCGAAAAGAACCAATGAACTGTCTGAACGTCATTGTATTTCCGCCAACATCATGTAGGCGATGAAAACGGAAATGCTCGCCAGCTTTTGGTAGCGAGCGTCACTTCTCACCAAGTAATAAGGCCGGCCGGTCGGGTGTGCAGAAGTCATTAAAGTAATTCGAATCAAATTACAGTTAGAATGTGTGAAAACTAAACAAAAGACTAAATGTGTAATTCAGTGTGAAAAAGAACGAATCGTAATGAGTGGCGGATGGTTAAAATGAACAAACTGCAGCGGAACAGTGCGTGAGACATTACATAAAACGTGGAATCCTAGCCAGGATGAGTACATAGTATTACTACCTACTATAATATAATCACTAAAGGAAATACTTTCCAAACTAAAATTCATTGTTTAACAAAATCTAAAAAATGGGGTAATTGGAATGTGTGGGTGTGTGCGATAACAAAGAATTGGTTCGTCTTAAATTATAGAATACGTAATTTAATAATTAATATTTTATAAGAAGTAAAATAATATTAAATTATTCCTTAGGCTTTCACGGCCGGTGTCACTTGAATTGTGAAAAATATCCGGGCTGTTTGGCCGTGGTCCATGGTTAAAAACAAAACCAAACGTTTCTGCAGCACCACTGGCTGCAATGATACAGTTACAGGTGAGTATAATGAAAACAAAAATAATTAAGGTACAAAGTACTAAGGTAAGTGACGAATTTGAAACTAGTGGTAATTATGATGATATAATTAAAAATGTGGTGTTAGAAGATAAAATAAATAACAGAATAAATAATGGTAGCAAAGGGGGGGAGAGAGAGAGAGAGAGAGAGAGAGAGAGAGAGAGAGAGAGAGAGAGAGAGAGAGAGAGAGAGAGAGAGAGAGAGAGAGAGAGTTATTTAAGCTGGGCAGGGGTTATAATGAATTAGCAGAGAGGTTAGATATTACGAGAATTAATAATATTGAATACTTACCTTGCGAAATAGGTAGTACAGCAAATTATGATAAGGTTGGGGATATTGATTACTTACCATATGAGATAACTGATGTAGTCGATGAATATAATGATAAAAACTTACCTGATGTTGTGATAGATATAGTGGAGGAATATGCTGATAGAATGTACCTTATGTTAAACAAAAATACTGATGGAGACAGAACTAAAATCACCAATGTAGACGGGCTTTATGAAATAATGGGAGACAAAAGTGTAGTTAATTACTGTGTCAATATAATTAACGAAAGTAGTCATTACAGTAATAATTATAATGTAATGTATGTAGATAAAAATAAGTTATGTTATAAATACACCAGGTTAATATATGATGATGGGGGTTAAATAAAAAATCAGTAAATGGACATTTTAAATATTTTAGTTTATGGTTATGACCTGGCTAACTTATGAAACAGGTGTGGTAAACAGAAAAATAATGTCAAAGAATTGAAAATAAATTCATAGTGAAATTAATTCTGTTTGTGTAGTAGAACAGATTTTATGTAAACAATGTGTGCATGTAGTAGAAATTGATTTAATAATAATAATAATATTATTTTAGTAGACTAAATAAATAATGAGAGTTTGTAATGAATTGTAATTGTTTTGGAGTAAGGTAATTAAAATATGTTGTGTTTTAAATAATTGATTGAATTAAATAATTTGAGATGTATTCATTGATTAATTTAAATGTTATATAAAGAGATTTTGATGATGAATTTAAATTATTTGTATGAGATTTGAGCTTGATAATAAACAGTAATTGAATAAATGTAAAATGTATTTAGTTGTGGAATCATATGATTGTTATGTTTCAGAAGATAGATGGAGTTATGTACATTGTTTGGTGGTGAGAAATGTTTATATTTTTGTGTTTATGACAGTAGGTGATCATGTTGTATTCGAGTATATGAGTGATGTAATGTAAGTATGAAGTTTATAATGCAATTTAAATCAAATAAATTGATGATGTTTGAATGGTAAAGTATATATGAGGCTCAGAGATTTTAAATTAAATAATAATATAACCAAACATATAAGGGTTTACCATCTGTGAATTGCAGTAGCAGTGTTAGTGTAAACCTTGTATGTCTTTTAGTAGATTCCCCAATTTTCGGGCGGTCACGGCTTCACCGAACCCTGACCGTGGATTTATAATGTAAATATATTCTAAATTGGTGAACTTAGAAATACAACCAGGGGGTAACTCAGGGGAATCTACGTAACTATGGAACAGCGGCTATCATCGAAGGTGGTGGTAGTGCCGTATTAAGGGTGTGTGAATCATTACAGTAGGATTACCGGTGTCCTCGGACATCAGTAATACCGAATTTTTTATATAACGCTGAAGCAAGAACGGGGTAGGCAGCGTCTACCCCTAACAAACTTCCGTTCTTGTGGAAGCAACTGGACGCCACAGTCCAGTGGGGGGTCATAGTGTGTGTGGTAAGGAGGTTACTCAGGGGAGTAACGAATTCAAATCTTGAATGGAAATAAACTAAATGAGCTAATTAAATGATGTTATTTTGATTCATGAGATGATTACAGTAGACAATTTGTACGAAAGTAATTAATTTACATGTGTTATACTCTGTATGATAATTTTATAAATGACTTTGCTGATGGAAATGATTAATTCAAGGATAGTAGACGTTTGTTATGTTTTGTTTAGTAGGTTTTGTTATGTTTTATAATGTTGTACTATGTTAGAGTGTAAGAATTATAAACATATGTTATGTATTTTACATGGTATAATTTTGTGTAGTTTATCTAGGGTAAGGTCATTCACCTGACCCAGAGAGATCAGCTGATGACTGATGTAGAGCCGTGATATGTTTCTCGTAATTGACTCATGGATTTTTTTTTTGATTAATTAATGTAAGTAAATAATTTTGTTGTTTTTGGAAATTTTGGAAATTGATAACAGAAATATTTTGGAAATTAAAGTTTTTTTGAAAAAAAATCTATTCTTGGCAGTAAAGAATTTTGTTAAATTTTAAGTTTCAATATAAGTAGGGAAGAGGTCAGCTGATTCATGATGTGTATTTTATGTTATCTCTGTAATCAAGTGTAGCTATTTCTGAATGTATGGTGGAAATAAGTTGTTTATTTTATTTGCTTATTATGATTGTGAGCATCTAGTTAGTAAGCGTAGATATAAAATAAATTCATTTGAAGAATTTTGGAAAAAAAAACTTTGATTGAAATATTGATGGAAAATTATATTTGAAGAAAGGATAAAATTTTAATTCGCGTTAATAAATGGTGTAGAGTTCAAGAGTTTATGCCGATGTCCCTGGATGGTCATACTCTGTTTACATTGCTGTTAAGAATATATAAATATAACAAACTGTTCTATGTATGTATTAGAATTAAAAACAAGAACCAATGCTTTGCCTACGGCGAACCAATACAATTAAGGGGAGACGCATCAGTGGAAGATATGGAAAATTAAAAGAACCATTTATGAAATGTGTTGACGGAATGTATAAGTCATGTGGTACTGTGGAACGTACCTGTTCTGGCCGGCGTGTCGGAACAGCGACGTCTCGTGTTTGTTCAGCTTTGTGGTGCTGGAATTCTCAGGTAGAAAGTCCAACAAAGTCGGATAGATACGTCCATAGCCGTTTGACTAGGGGGGTGGATAAACCCATAGTGATTTTAATGAGAACTAAAGGGGGTAATGGTTCCATATCGACACTGGTCCCTTTAGGTTAGGCAATGAGAAATTTTATGCTTAGGGCATGAAACCTCTTATTGGGGGGGGTATTGTAATAGGACAGAAAAGGGGGGTTTCTTTTATTAATTTCTATATTTAAAAGTGACATCGCAAATTCCCATGTCGACTTGCACAAAGAACTACAGCACAGCTTTTTAATCATACGTTAGTCTGGAACGGTGTGCGCGGTACAAAAAAATCGGAGAATTGTCACGTGTGGAATGTGAGTCCACCCGCACGAGCGCCTCACCTGCGTCGCACAAGCGAAAAGGACGCCATAACAAAAAATGGCTAAGCCGAAAGATTTCTTGCCATGTGCTTGGGAGACGAAGGAAATGGTGAGCCACAGCCTGTGGTATCACCACAGAACAGCGTCGACGATCGAAAAGAACCAATGAACTGTCTGAACGTCATTGTATTTCTGCCAACATCATGTAGGCGGTGAAAACGGAAATGCTCGCCAGCTTTTGGTAGCGAGCGTCACTTCTCACCAAGTAATAAGGCCGGCCGGTCGGGTGTGCGGAAGTCATTAAAGTAATTCGAATCAAATTACAGTTAGAATGTGTGAAAACTAAACAAAAGACTAAATGTGTAATTCAGTGTGAAAAAGAACGAATCGTAATGAGTGGCGGACAGTAAAATGAACAAACTGCAGCGGAACAGTGCGTGAGACATTACATAAAACGTGGAATCCTAGCCAGGATGAGTATATAGTATTACTACCTACTATAATATAATCACTAAAGGAAATACTTTCCAAACTAAATTCATTGTTTAACAAAATCTAAAAAATGGGGTAATTGGAATGTGTGGGTGTGCGAGATAACAAAGAATTGGTTCGTCTTAAATTATAGAATACGTAATTTAATAATTAATATTTTATAAGAAGTAAAATAATATTAAATTATTCCTTAGGCTTTCACGGCCGGTGTCACTTGAATTGTGAAAAATATCCGGGCTGTTTGGCCGTGGTCCATGGTTAAAAACAAAACCAAACGTTTCTGCAGCACCACTGGCTGCCATCATCAGTGGAATAAGATTTCTGCACTTAAGGTGTCTACGTGCAGGCCCACAGTACTGTGGTATAGACTAAAGCTGTCCCAGTGGTGCTGCCGAAACGTTTGGTTTTGTTTTTAACCATGGACCACGGCCAAACAGCCCGGATATTTTTCACAATTCAAGTAAAATATATATTGTTTGTATTAGTAGTAGTTGTCACTATGTATCATGTAGTAAGATAACAAGAATGGGGTTATAACAGTAGATTCAAAAAGCAAAAAAGGAAAAAGAAAATGTCATGCTAAAGAGAATAAAGTAATATTTTATTTGAACTTATAAATATGTGTTTGTCAATTGCATTCCCTGTTTTTCTCTGCTAAGTACACCAGATGACACCTTGGTAAATTACCGATAAAGGTAGGTAATACAATTTTCAATATTTTAAACCTTTAATTAACTCGTACTGCTTGTTTTTTTTTTAAGTTCGAGTCCCTGTTTGGGCGCCAACTGAAGTGGTACAGCTTAATTAGTGATTAAAATAATTAAATTTCGCCCCTGTTAAGGGCGTCAACTGAAGCAGTACACATTAATTAACTGTTTAAAACATTAAAATCGTATTACCTACCTTTATCGGTAATTGACCAAGGTGTCGTCTGGTGTACTTAGCAGAGAAAAACAACAGGTGAATGCAATTGACAAACACATATTTATATGTTCACTTAACACATTTTTTATTTCATTTTACTTAGTCATCAAATACTACCATAACTCTCACATCAACAATTTCATTTTTCTTTTACGTTACACTGAAAATATATTCTGAAATATTCTTAATTTATTTATTATTCATTTTCTTCAAAAAACTACTATCTATTTCAATTACTTTGTTTCATAAATTATCAAAATATTTAGACTAACATTACATAACAAATATTTTCATAGTTAGCTTCACACTCTTACGTGAAGAAAAAAAAAAAATCAACTTAACTAACTAATCTATAAGAGACAACCCAGCTTGCTCACTCTCTCTCTCTCTCATGATTTTAACTATTCCCCCAAAAAAAGAAACTAGCGCTCGTTATGTCAAAATTTTGTTCGGTAGTAACGTTATGTGACCCTCGGCATCTCCTCCAGCTCATGCCGCACTTGTTATCATTTTTGTATATTTTTACCACATTACTCACTGTGCTTTCCGAATGTTTACTTGTTTCTTAATGTAGTGCTGATGTTGCACTTTAAATCACTTTGACAGATACTGTTTCAACACATTTTTTAGGTCTAAAAAGATTTTTTGGCGCACGAGTCTTGATGTACGCCTGGCCAGACGTATGTTGTTTTGTCGACTGACTGACACTGCCCTAAGCGTCGGTAATGGTCACTTCCGCTCCATGTTCACCAGCTTGCCCTGTGATTCGTTGATAACATCACATGACATGGTCATTAGTGACATTACAGTTACCGCTCTTGGTAGCGAGTCTGGGTATTTTTGTTCTGTCCTGGAGCTCACCACAAAGTTTGTGCTTTTTGCCAACGGAAAACGCAATCATCCCCGCACATACTCGAATTCCAATGCCTTAAGACACAGTGCTTATTGCAGGGCACTGACAAAATGTGCGTCTTGGTGCCCCGACAAAGTAAAACAAGGAATGTTAATTGTTCAAAACTGAGGCCCTGTTTGGGTAGACCTTATGTTATATTTATAATTGCAATAAAAAATAAAACCCCTCAAAATTGTCCCATTACAAGGTGGGTTAATGTGCAGTTGCTCACTGAAATGGTGTAGGGCATATCAGACTTGTTGGTTTTGTATATTATTTAAAATAACTATACATACTTTCAAGATCCTTAAGTGGTTGAGGTTTCTGCCAAACAGATTCACCAGCTTTGGCATTGTAATAATATAATCTGCCATCGGGGGCTCTGTGTTCAGTCCATTCTGCAGCTCTTGCTACAATCTCAGGGTCAATCTGAAAAAAAATTAACAATAATTAAAAAAACATTTTACCATATATTTATGACTGCCTCAGAACTGATGGATATTCTTAAATTTATTGTCTGTTACAGTAGAATGGAGTGTTATCAGAATGTGTGTAAATTTGTAGCTGTATAGCAATACACACTATATATGCTCATACTAATTCCTCTCACTATTATGGAAGACGATTTCTGCTCTGTCTTCAACTTTTAGTGGGACAATTATATAGAATGAATTACTCTGTTTAAAACTTCAAACAAACTGATTTTGAAATTTCTGTGTACGTGAGTTGTACTAATGGCAAAGGTTTGTTATTTTTAATAACAAACATCATTAACCACCAACATTATCATATTATTATTATCATTAACAATCTATAGGTTTTGGTTCTCACATCTATTACGGTTTCATAAATCAAATCATCTTTCCCACAGGCTTCTACTACTTTAAACTCTGAAATGTGTGAATAAAACGATTTTGATAAAAGGTTTTTAATACTATCGTCCTGCAGTAGATACGTTTTAAATACCTCCTCATTCGACTTGATACGAGGTTTTTTCTCTGCTATTGAGCAAATATGACAACCTTACCAATAAGGACATAAAGATCTTAATACGTGTCGGCACCTCTGTACATGAGATATCTTGAATCTGCTGGCTAATCTCATTATTTGCCAGAACATACTCCTACTCCCTCAAGTGCTCTAGGTATACTTATTAATATCTTTTTTCCTAAAAAATGTATTAGTGAATTTTAAATCATTGCTAGTACCAAATGTTATGAGGAAGTCTCCATTACTATTTCTATGTTGTTCTCCAAATACTCCTATTGCCCCTGAACCTGCATTAGATGATACAAATAAATAAACAAAATCAAACAACCATGAATTCCAGCATGTAACTATAGTAACATAGTAATAACATAGTAACATAAACATAGTAAGGAAGCACCATGGTGGGGCAGATGAGTGCTGGTTGATCCTGCACTGCTGATTTTTTCAGGTACTGCAGTAGTCTTGGGGGATGTTTTTAAAACAATATAAATGCAAAGGGTGAACATTAACAAAGAATGAACTAATCATATAAAATACAAAGATGATGTTGTGGTTGTGTGTTTGCAGAACAACCACACAAAGTTAACTGAATTAGAGAAACAGCAGCAAAAAGTTGGATTGAAATTAATCAAACAACAGTAATTGTAATGTTGATGAAGAGAGACAAATACACTGGGGGCTGCTACACTGGAAAAGATAGAAGACTAAACCTGCTTAGGGCACAAGGCAATTATTAGAAACAATACCATCATGAAAAGGTAGAAGGAAATAATTGGGTTATCATCATTCTGTAACTCTTAATTCATGTTAAAAAAGTCATGGTACACTTCAACATCATCGAATTATGTGATCAACATTTTATCTATACTTTACCAGAGCTGAGCAAAGAAGAAATACTAGTAGCCTATACAAAAAAAAATCTGATAAAAATATTTAAAATCTGCATACCTTAGTAACTTACAGTGTACACGGAACCAAATATGTTATGCACAGACCTTAATGTAGAACACACACACACATACACACACACACACACACACACCTTACCTGTGGAGCATTATCTTCTGTCTGGCTTGTAGGCACTGGATTGACAGCAGCCACAGGAGGTGCAGCAATACTTTGGGTCTGCATTTGTTGCTGTGGAGGGTGTTGCATACCCATGGCCTGTGGAGGCATTCCCCATGGCCCTTGAGGAGGAAACCCACCATAACCACCTGGTGGAAAGCCTGGTGGTGGCATACCAAATGGAGGAGGCCCCCCAAAGTGAGGTGGCGGACCACCAAAAGGTGGCATACCCGGTGGAGGACCTTGCATCATTCCAGGAGGTGGCTGCATAGTATTAGGCATGCCCATACCTGGAGGTCCTCCAAGCATGCCTGGAGGACCCATTCCCATGCCTGGACCACCCATTCCCATAGGTGGGCCACCCATATTGGGACCACCTCCCATCCCCATATTGGGACCACCTCCCATCCCCATATTACCTGTAACAAAAGTTAATAATTATAAAAAACTATTTCTGTGTTTTGAAAACACCACTTTATACAAATACATTGTTTTTTTTAATGGCAATTTTCATTAAAAAAAAAAAAAAAGATTTAAATGGTTAAAACTTACCTGGCATTCCAGAATTGTTAGAATTACTATGTGTTGATGTGCCTGATGATACTGGTGCTGTAGTTGTAGAAGATGTCGTAGATGTAGTTGCAGTTGCTGAAGTGTCATTACTATTGTCTGAATCTGCTGTGTTGGATGGCAAGTTATCATGCCCAGGGCCCTGATTCGATGATGGCGCGTTTGATGACATAGTGTTTACACCTGCTGCCTGTGCCATTGCCTCAACCTAAAATCAGTTCAGATAAGTTAACCTGTATTACCATGTAACTAACCTGAAACTTATATATACTGTAATGTGATAGTTTCCCTTACATAAAACCTAATAATCTACCAATTTGAGTCTAGATGTGTGAATACAAACTAATAACTAACTACTTAGGAATCAAAGCCAACAGAAGTACAAAACAAAAATAAATAGTTATGTTATGTACAATATTGTAAATGAAAAATTCTTCATAATTACGTTTAAAAAAACTAAATGTTTACAGGTCAAGTTAGAGATCATTTTTATATTTGTTTCTATTAGTGAATAAAGTTTGTTTAATAGTGATGGGTATGTCAACTAATACGTTGGAAAGAAATGAAATACTGTTTAGAAGAATCTACAGTACAAGACAGTAAACATGTTATTATTGTTTTCTATTTTTATGTATTTTAAAAGAATATAACTGTTATAAAAATGAAAGTGATAAATATGTATTCTAGTATTTAGCTCAATGTAATTAAAGATTATTGTTGACATGTTTTATTTGGAATGTTTGATTTTTTGTTGTGTAAAACAAATTTAATTGTTTAACACAAATTTAAAAAAAAATTAATTTACTGTTGTAAATCTCAAACTAACTTTATTAATGTGACAAAGAATACATCTGCATTATAATTATTGTATAACTTAAAATAGCAATGTGTCTCAAAAAATAATAGTATAAAATTTTACATAAAGAAGCTTATTGTGATTATGCTAAATTAAGTAGAAATTTAAGACAAAGAATGTTAACAACTCATAACAAATACTAGTATGTAAACTTGTTTAACCACCCATGTTATATTTAAGATATTCATAGCAAATGTTTTGTAATGTCAAGTATACTGGGAAAGACTGTTTAGGCATTAATAGAGAATTTGGGTAAAAGTCATAAACGAAACGTAACTAAATACTTAACAAAAACCTAGCTTGTGAGGTGTCAAATTAATCAGCATCAAACAAGGATTTCATATATAGTCATGTAATTGAGATTGTATTTAGTATAAGATGAGTTTTTTGACTAGGAATCAAGTATTTATTATGGCCAAGAAGCAAACCATGTTGGCAAAACATGGACCAATCGGAATTCAGTAAATTTTGTACCGAGAAGCTAGCAAAATTCATCAAATTGACACAGTCTATTGTTGGAATTTGAGGTGTAAAAAGCCCTCTCTGTAACAGTTTGGATCACGAACTTAAATCTGGAATCAGATCATTGACAGGTTATGTTCAACGAATATACATCAGTCAGAAATATTTAAGTGTTAAACCAATACTAGTGAACCAAGAAGAACTAATTTGTTAATAAAGTGAAAATATTATAGCACAAACCCAAAGATTATTGCAACTACGTGAGATTACTTCAAATTATTATCCCTTGAATGAAACACCAAACTGTGACACAGGTAACTCAGCTCACTAATTATTTGAATTAAACACTACAGCCCACTGCAAACTATAAACTTATAACCATATCACTGTTATTATTTGCTTATATTATAATTTATTTGTTGTGTCGTAGATAGATAAGAAATTTATTGTAATTTGTCAAAAATTGAGTAACAAGAATCAATCATTTTGTCTGACGTAACCATCTCGTTTAGTTCAGAAGTGTGCCTACAGATCGTCCACGTGCATTAACTTTCATTGTGTCATAGAGTTGAAAATAGTTCGGCGTTGTAAATTAATATATTAAAAGATTTGTAATTATTTTGTACTTCCGAAAGGCATTATCATAGATTTAATAGTAGTCAAGAGGACTCATGTAAATTTACTGAACTTGTAATTAATTCTAAACTTGTTATTAAAAGCCTGGAACCCTGATAAGACATTGTTACCAACATTATTCCGACTGAGTAAATTTGTAAAGCTGTGGTATTTATTAATTACTGTTATTAAATTATTTTATGGTAAATAATACAGAATGAAATAAATAAAGGTTTATTATTTAAATTTGAAAGACAAATGTGTACTTATTTTGACTGTCAACGAATTACGTATGCAACTACGTGAAGCTTGACCCTGTGAAGATAATTGAGGTCACCTAGTACACACTTTATGAATTAAATTAAGAGAAAAAAACTGAACTGAATACCAATCACAAACTCCAATCAACCTTTTAAAAACAACATATACTAAAATCAACCTTCATTATTACAGTTAAACCCCCAATTATTAATTCATATTACAGATTTGGCTCCCAACAAAGTGAGACTTGTTAACTACAGCGCGTTTTATAGCTCGCTTCCCCTGTGATTTTTACAATGGGAGAGTTAAAGCGTGGGGTGAGTGTGCTGTGGCCATATGTTGCTTGTTAATTTTTGAACTGTCAGTTAGGAATTTCGAACTGTCAGTTAGGAATTTCCACGTCGTCGCTAGTTTAGTATATTCATTTCTGTCCCTCCCTCATCCGGTATATCTCGATGCCCTCTCTGTACGCTCTGATTTTCTTATAGTTACTTCTTGCCAAGATTTTTATGTTTTTGAAATCGAAAAATAATACAAAAATTAACATCAGTTTTATGCGGAGTTTACTTTCAATATGGCATACATAAAACAAATTCTGTTCCAGTTCAATATTAATACAAAAATGAACTTACTTTTGAGCAAAATTCATGTCCTATGAACTATTACCACTGAATAAAAAGGTTCCCTTTTAATATTTTAAAATTATTAGTTTTTTGGACATAACACATGCATTTACTTTCAACATTTACAAAACAAAAAATTATTTGTGCAATTTTGGATTTTATCTCGACCCACTGGTAATTGTCTGTCTGTCCTTTTAATTGGGTATGTCTCACAATTACTTCTGAATGCACTGACTAATTTTTGTACAAAACTTGGCATGCATGTTCATCCTTTAACTGTACAGAACCTTGCTGTTTTTGAAAATGATCCCCTTCCAAAATACAGGGACAAGAAGCAAAAATGTGAGGAGGTAAAAAAGTATGAAAAAACTGCAAAAGATCATGTGTGGTTAAATTAAAGGCAGTGTTAACCATAATCATAATTTAGTGTTTATTCTCGAAAATTTCAAAATTTTTGACATTGGGGACCAAAAAGTGAGTAAACATTTTGATAAAATTACACAAATTCACGTAGGGTATTAAATTAAAGAGAATTTTAACTCACATCATAATGTCGTGTTAAGTTTTAAAAATTTTAAATTTAGCCTGTCAAAGTTTAGAAGTTATATTGTGGGTGCTAAACTTACTATAATCACCGACAATAAGGCATTAGTATTTTTATTAAAGTGTAAATTGCTAGGTGCTCGTCTGACTCGTTGGATCTTGGCTATACAAGAGTATCAATTTGAAATACAATATTGTAAAGCGAAAGACAACTTGGTAGCAGATGTACTCAGTAGAAATCCACCATCAGAAAACAACATGGAAACAGATAACATTAAATGTAGTAGCAATGATATTGGTATTTACGCGGTAAAGCATATAACAAAACCTGAAGTAGTTAGACGACTTAAAGGAATAGGGACTCATCAACAACAAGACCCTAGGATTAGTGTAGCTTGGAGGAGTGCAGTTACCAACACCAAACCAGGAGTTTCCATATATGGAGGTAAGCTATATAAGCTATGTTCCCATAGGAGGAAGAATAAACAAAATATTGACCCATAAAGAAATAATAGTTTGAGCCAATAAGGTTTGTGAGTCAAACATGGTCAAATAAAATAAAGTTATAATTGCTTTGAATCAAGGTCAACAATAATAATAAAAATTTTAATTAAATAAATGTTAGTATTGTTATTTAAAATTTTGACATTAATTAAAGCAAAATGATGATTAAAATATTAATGGTCATATAAATTTCCAATATACCATGTTAGGTTAAGTAACATTGTAATCTTTAGTTATAAGACAGATGTAAGCAACATTGTAGAAGTGCAAGTTTTGTGCGGGAAAAAGCGCGAAAGTAAATGTGCAAATTTTTAATCAGTGTAAAGCTGTACATTAGAAAAAAAATTAATGATTTAAACAAATAATTTTTTTTTATACCGAGTGGGGGTATATATAACGATTCATACTAGCATCCTATCTGAGCGTTATATGAAAGTGATAGACGGTACGAGTGTAGCGCCGTAAGCAAGAGAGAGAGCGTATAATCGCAGCCATCTCACTCTAACCACGTCACCGCGACATCAGAAACCAGTACAAACATGTAAGTTTACTCAAAGCAAATTATCAGTTCAACCTGCGATAACTTCAAAAGTTATAAATATACGGCAATTCTGAAAACAGCATTGTATTCAGCAAGAAAAGCTTTATAAGTAGCCGCAATCTGAGTTAATATAATTAACAATTGAAGAAGTTATACGGATGACGCACGCCAACAGGAATAAAGAGAGAATTATGCTACGTAGGAATTAGGTGTTTTCACACACACACAGATAAAAACCTAAGCAACAATATTCTGTGGTCAGATCTTTGAAAACACATTTGCAAATACCTGTAATCAATCGATTTGCAAACACAGGAAGTACGATTTTAACTAGAAATTCTCTGCAGTTTGAAACCTGTCAAGGGGTGTTTAGTCGACCTGTTCGAGATGGTCGAAACTGGAAAAATGCGTGATTTATTTGAACAACCAATCAGCATCCCGTATTTAAAACTGACGCCAACTCAAAGCGAGGGGTAGCATCACTCTTCGATCGGATCTTCAATGCGCTAGACGTGTATAAATTACGTACAGAAATTTTCAATCACGCAAAAGTGTAATTTAAGCATCGAATTCGAGAAGTAGTCCGCAGTGTAGATGAACTAGTACCGTTCAACAACTCTCGCTGTGTAAAACAACAATAATTAATTAATTAATCATCAGCCGTGAAGGACCTGTGCGACAGAAGGCTACAGCATCTGTAATTGCCAGGCATCTTCTACAGCATTCATCAACATCAATTCTTCTGTGCAAAACCATCAAAAGGAGGACCTCTACGGATTCCTATCTTCGGTCAACGCATCAAACAGTAAGAAATAGATTCACTGATCAATGAAATAAGCACTAAATAAATAATAAAAGCAATGAACAATTTTTAAAAGACACTAAGCATTTCACACTTTGTAATTTAATTATAAGATTAGCTCTAACATAGTATAGGAGTGTTGAATGGAAAGTGGGGTGTAGTATTGGACGTGCAAATTATTGCAGACCTGTTCTTTAGCACTGGTTTGGGAGATAGCAATCTCTTAATCAAACCAGATAAGAGCCATAGGTCGTTTGAACGTCTTAATCGTTACTTTTCACACTCACTCAGTAATTATAAGTGTTAGGGTAGAAATAAGTCCTACCATTAGCCTAATCAAGTTTAAAAATAATTGATTAAAACGATAATTAAAATAATCAAGCAAATATTAAAGTGTTATTTGTAACGATTCCCCTTAAAAACCACAATCACTGAACGAATCCTGAGAAAGAGTATCTCCATGCGCTGAGCTAAGCTGAAACCGTGTCATTTGTATCTGGGATTTGTTCTGGCGCCCAGGTAAAGTAATATCACGGGTAAGTAACATTTTCTCTAACATATAAAATATTAGATAATTGTGTTAGATGAAATAAGGCGTTGTATAGATTTGGCGCTGCAACTAATGGGCATGATTAAAGCACCAAATTTATAGACAGAAATAAGTTATATATAAATTTGGCGCGGCCAACTAATAAGCTCGATTAAATTACCAAATTTAGCACAAAAGAAAGTTACATAATTTGGTGTTGCTATTACCCAAGTGATTAGTTAAATTGCAATATTAATTAATAAAAAAAAGAAAGTGGAATTCAAGGGTACAAATAACTGTTAAATAATTGTTAAATTAATTTGTTAAAAATAAAATTTAAAAATGGCTAAATCATCAGCAGTAGATATAGCAGCAATTGAGCAAAGGTTTAAGCAGTTGACCACTAAAATTGAAAGTAAAATTGATGATACAAATAATAAAATCGAATTTACTAATAGTAAAATTGAAAGTACTAGTAGTCAATTGTCTAGTGAAATAAAAGATACTAATAATAAAATTGAAAATATATAAAGTAAAATTGAAAGTACGAATAGTAAAACTGATGAAAATAATAAAAGTTTAGAAGAAAGTAATCAAAAATTAATAACTGATGTTAACAATAAAATTGAACAAACTAATAAATATTTGTCTAGTGAAATGAAACAAATAAATGAAAATTTATCTAGCCAAATAGAACAAAGTAGTAAAGAGGCTACATTTAAAATAGATGAAGAAATATCTAATCTAGCTAGTAAATTAGATAGTACTAATAATAAAATAGATGAAAGTAATAGTAGGTTTGATAAACATACCGAAGAGGTTAAAACTACGCTAGAGGAGTTTAGAAAACAAGTAAACACTAATTTTCGCCGTCAAGACGAAAAATTAAATAAGTTAGAAACGAATTTCATGAAAGGTTAGAACAAAAAGTAACCCTCATTAATCAACAATTCAGTGAAGTAACAGCTGAATTAAAAACACAATCGCTTCTAAATAAAGAAGAAATCCAGAATACTAGGGAAGAGTGTACCCGACTGGGAGAAAATATTAAAGAAGTTAAGAAACAGGTAGAGAGTAAGGCTAACAGTGACGAAGTACATCAAAAGGTGGAACAGCAATTGAAGGTAATGCGGGAAGATCTGACTAAAGCAATGAAGTCACAGCAAACCAAAGTAGTGAGGTGTGGCGGCTATAAGGAAGAACCGGAAAACCTTGCATTTTCAGGAAACCCACATGAGAATCCTGTGGAATTCCTAAAACTGTTTGAAGCTTATATAACTCGTGTAAATCCACTGATGGACGACGAGGACAAGAAGGACATGTTAGGCCGATTTCTCAAGAATTGGGCAGGTACGTGGTGGAAAGTCATCTCGGACAGAGTCCAAACCTACTCAGACTTCAGAGAAAAATTCCTTGCTCAGTACTGGAACGTTCAGAAACAAAGAAGGGTACGCGATCATCTAGAATTTGGTAAGTATCACCCGTCAATGAATATGACAACTACCAATTATGTGCTAAATGTAATGGCGCAAGTTAAGCATCTAACACCGCCAATAGAAGAGAGAGACCTAGTATATAAGCTAGCGCGTCATTTCTCAGAACGCACTAGAGTAGCAACCACTACTAGAGGAGTGGATACTCTAGAAAAGTTCATAATGGTTGTAGATGAGTGTCAAGATTTAGAGAGGGACCTACAGCGTGTAAGTAATCAGCTGAGTAACTACTCTAGAGGCGATCATCAAGAACCAACTTTCTACTCAACTAAGAGGAGAGACAATGAACGCCTGAAAGAAAAAAGGTTTACCCCATATCCGGGTAACAAACCACAAAATCGACAGGAATTGGAGGAGAAGGGTAGAAGTAGGAGTGTAGAAAACAAACCAAATAAAGGGTATAAAGTATGTAAAACAACTATAACCTCTACCGAGCAGCAACCGTCTACCAGTAAAATGAATACGGGAAACGGGAAACCACTGCAGGTAGAAAAGAAACAAAACTAAACCTACCATTACCTGCAGTAAAACAACCAAAGAAAACAGGTAAAAAGAACGTAGCTAATAATATAAAACAAGTGAGTGATAGGGAGTTCTTGTTAAAAGAAGAGCAAGAAGTGGGTAGAAACCATTATCCTGAATATCCGGAAATAATTTGTAAGATCAGTAATCTACTAGTAAGAGTGCTTATAGACACTGGCAGTGAAGTTACCTGTGTTAGCTCAAAGTTTGTAGATAATTGTCAGTTGCGAAATTGTCCCAGACTACCCGTAAAACATTGTAATGTACAGGGAGCCACTGGAGCCAAAATGCAAAAGATAACTGAACAAATATATTTACCTGTCAATTTAAATGGTAACCAAACCCAAATTGTAGCTCTAATAGTCCCGAAACTCATTCATGATTGTATTATTGGAGTTGATACGTTACTTGAATGGAAGGCAAAAATAAATTTTAAAAGAAATACCATTACGATGGAAATTAATACAAATAAAATTAATGTAAGTATTAAAGAATATAAGCATTGGAAGTCGGTAAGTGTAATAAAGAACTGTAAGCAGCTAAAGTCATTTCAAGGTTTAGCTAACTACCATCAGAGGTTTACAAGTAAATACGCGGAAAGTACTGTTCCATTGTTAAAGTTGTTAAATAAAGGGATTAAATGGAAGTGGACAAAGGACCACGATGAAGCGCTGCAACAAGTGAAAAGTCTTTTTATAAATACTGTTGTATTAAATCATCCAAGAATAGGAGAAAGATTTTACTTGCAAACAGACGCCAGCAATATTGCTATTGGAGCACACTTGTATCAGATTGATGAGAAGGGCCAAAAAGCGGTATTAGGATTTGTAAGTCGCACACTTAAAGGGGCAGAATTAACCTATTTTACGACAGAAAAAGAGCTATTAGCGATAGTGCATAGCCTGTCAAAGTTTAGAAGTTATATTCTGTGTGCTAACTTACTATAATCACCGACATTAGTATTTTTATTAAAGTGTAAATTGCTAGGTGCTCATCTGACTCGTTGGATCTTGGCTATACAAGAGTATCAATTTGAAATACAATATTGTAAAGCGAAAGACAACTTGGTAGCAGATGTACTCAGTAGAAATCCACCATCAGAAAACAACACGGAAACAGATAACATTAAATGTAGTACCAATGATATTGGTATTTACACGGTAAAGCATATAACAAAACCTGAAGTAGTTAGAAGACTTAAAGGAATAGGGACTCATCAACAACAAGACCCTAGGATTAGTGTAGCTTGGAGGAGTGCAGTTACCAACACCAAACCAGGAGTTTCTATATATTGTAACATGACATAAGATGGTGAAAATACACTGATGATTAATAATAAACAAAAAAGCTATAAATGAGAAGAAAGGCCGAAAACTTATAAATCAAAGATTAATGACCAAATTACGATAACAAATGACTGAGAAACTGACAATGACTTGACCCAATAGATTGGAAAACAACAAGGAAAATATAATGTAACGAGGAAGGAGTAATAAGAAACTAAATGTAACCTAGAATGTAATAACGAACATTGTAATCTCCGAATTATGACTATAATATTTATGTAAACCAATGCACTAAAATAGTTAGGGCATAATTAAGAGATAACCATATTAACAATAAGAAGTACGATAGTGATGTTATAAATATACTGTGTGAAAGGAGAAGAAAGATGTACTTATAATGTAAGGTAGGGAGTTAAAAACTAACCATACCCAAATTAATAATGATAATAATAGTCAAAGACAATAAAAAATGCTTTGAGCCAAACAAAGGCAATAATTAAATAATAACCAAAAGTGATCAAGGTGATTTGAAAGTAAACTAATTATTCATGACCCATAATCACACAGTGATATCAAAATAATCAGACAAACCGTGTGAATAAATAAGTGAGTGAAATAAAAAGTGTATAAAAATAAATAAGTGGTGAAATGCTAGGTATAGCATGTAATAAAAAAGTGATAGTGATAATAAATAAAGAAACCTTCTATGAAGGGAAAAGTGCAGTGGGTGTGCAGAATAAAGTATTTTATAAGCAGACTATAATAAAATAGCTAAACAATCTTTGATAAACTTTATGTTAGCAAGTAAGATTAAACTGATTGTGCTATTATGAATTTAAGTAATAGGAAGTAAGAATTATAAAATAAGGTAAAAATTAAGTTATTAGAATGAATAGTAAAATATGAAGGACAGACACTGTATTTAAGTGAAGGGATTAGTAAGTAAGACATATTGTGTAAGGTACAGTTTAACAGTAGTATTATAAGAGTTTTGTTATTCTTCAAAAAAACCATAGAATGTAGTAAATCATAAGATAAGCAAGATAATAGTAAAAAACAGAAAACTAGTTAGAAGTTTAATTTCAGGCTTGAACCTGGCAAGGAATATTTTTATAATAGGAGGTGTAGTTAGAATCACCAATGTTTTATTATCTGTTTATATAAAAATTGTTTTAATGTACCATATATAAAGTTAATAAGTTACAAAGAATGTTAAATAGTAGTATGAGGAAGTCTAGGCTCTAGGCCTAACATTTAGTGAAGGAACTTTGTAAATTTAAAAGCAAAACAATAGCCCAGTATCAATCAGAGTATACCAAATGTCTAAACAGTTAAGTAAGTATACCTAATACAAAAATGTATAAATAATATCCAGTTTTAGATTAAATATATAAGAAATATAAAAAAGAAAATAACGAAAATGTTATTAACTATTCAAAAGTAACCATGAGGGATATCAAAATAATCCTTAACAAAAAAGAAGAACAATGGTATTCATGTAATTAATATAACTACTAATATAAGAAAGAAATCTTAATTTGAAGATATTTTATAGATTTCAACCAAAATAAAACGTTAGAATATAACAATGACATAAAATAACGACCAATGAGAATTAGCATAATTTAATAAGTAACCATAGCAACTGAGATTTATTACCAAAAAACCATTGGAATTCTAATGACTTCATTATTGACTGACGCGGAGGGCGGATGTATGCAGCTCTCAATCCGAAATTAACTATAAAAACTTAAATTTTTTATAAACCAAGAAGGAAGTATTGGAGAAGCATCCCATACGACACCTGATGGAATAACCAGTAATAAAATATTTAAAAATAAAAATAACTGTAAAAGAAGAATACTCCGAAGGAACGTAACGGACAACTCATCCCGAAGGAAGAAGGGGATCGACCTACTTCAACCTGAGGATACGAACGACTACGAAACAAGAGGGAAGCCGAACTTTAATTGAAACCATCTGAACGGGAATTGAGAACCATCCGAGGAAGAGAAGATGACTAGACCTATCCGGAAACAGTAGACGAACATCGAAGAAGCCACAACAAGAACCCGATGAGTATAAACTAATAATTTCACTTAAAAATAAATTCCCCTTTATCCATAATAACGAGGTAAAATTTTCACTTCACTGATCACAATTTTGAAACAAGAACTGAAGTTAATTAAAATATCACTATTAATAAAATTTAATCAATTAACAACCTTTGAAACTGATTTATAATAAATTGTTAATGAACATAACTTGCTGACAAAATTCTAACCAAACACTATTCTAATTCTCATTGCCGATAACTTACATGAATGTATTAGTGTATTAAACATTGTGTACCTAGTTTTAAAAAATATTATAATTTTGTGCATTTTAGCCGATAATCCAAACTTCTGTAGTCAAAAGGACTTAACACCTTGAGACGAAATAATAATTGTAAACAAACATTATAAGCCATGCTGGCGTCTCGATATATGACTGAGCGATACCAACTGAGAAAATTGTAAAAGCCGGGATTAATATAAAAATCTGTACTATTCATTAAATGTAATTGAAGGGATAATAGAAAGAAGGGTTAATAAATTTTAATGTTCCTCAACGCTGTACGTTTGATTCATAGAAAATAAAGTAATATAAACAAATACTAAACTGAAAACGCCTACATACGGCAGTTAGCGAAATCGACACTGCAAGACAGCGTGGGCCAATCAGGTAATGAGGCGGCAAGATTCGAATCGAACCACGAGAGATACGGTTTGCCCGTAAGTATTAAGAAAAAGTATATTCCGACTCGTTACATACGATTAACTCTTCACAGAGTATTTGACAGATTATTACCCACAATTACACACTTATACTACGAATGCAACGAGCGAAATAAAAACGCTCGTCACACATATTTACAATACGATTACAACGGGTGACATTGAAACACCCATAAAAGATTTTATTACAATATGGAGGTAAGCTATATAAGCTATGTTCCCATAGGAGGAAGAATAAACAAAATATTGACCCATAAAGAAATAATAGTTTGAGCCAATAAGGTTTGTGAGTCAAACATGGTCAAATAAAATAAAGTTATAATTGTTTTGAATCAAGGTCAATAATAATAATAAAAATTTTAATTAAATAAATGTTAGTATTGTTATTTAAAATTTTGACATTAATTAAACCAAAATGATGATTAAAATATTAATGGTCATATAAATTTCCAATATACCATGTTAGGTTAAGTAACATTGTAATCTTTAGTTATAAGATAGATGTAAGCAACATTGTAGTAGTGCAAGTTTTGTGCGGGAAAAAGTGCGAAAGTAAATGTGCAAATTTTTAATCAGTGTAAAACTGTACATTAGAAAAAAAATTACTGATTTAAATAATCAATTTTTTTTTATACCGAGTGGGGTATATATAACGATTCATAATAGCGTCCTATCTGAGCGTTATATGAAAGTGATAGACGGTACGAGTGTAGCGCCGTAAGCAAGAGAGAGAGCGTATAATCGCAGCCATCTCACTCTAACCACGTCACCACGACATCAGAAACCAGTACAAACATGTAATTTTACTCAAAGCAAATTATCAGTTCAACCTGCGATAACTTCAAAAGTTATAAATATACGGCAATTCTGAAAACAGCATTGTATTCAGCAAGAAAAGCTTTATAAGTAGCCGCAATCTCAGTTAATATAATTAACAATTGAAGAAATTATACGGATGACGCACGCCAACAGGAATTAAGAGAGAATTATGCTACGTAGGAATTAGGTGTTTTCACACACACACAGATAAAAACCTAAGCAACAATATTCTGTGGTCAGATCTTTGAAAACACATTTGCAAATACCTGTAATCAATCGATTTGCAAACACAGGAAGTACGATTTTAACTAGAAATTCTCTGCAGTTTGAAACCTGTCAAGGGGTGTTTAGTTGACCTGTTCGAGATTGTCGAAACTGGAAAAACGCGTGATTTATTTGAACAACCAATCAGCATCCCGTATTTAAAACTGACGCCAACTCAAAGCGAGGGGTAGCATCACTCTTCGATCGGATCTTCAATGCGCTAGACGTGTATAAATTACGTACAGAAATTTTCAATCACGCAAAAGTGTAATTTAAGCATCGAATTCGAGAAGTAGTCCGCAGTGTAGATGAACTAGTACCGTTCAACAACTCTCGCTGTGTAAAACAACAATAATTAATTAATTAATCATCAGCCGTGAAGGACCTGTGCGACAGAAGGCTACAGCATCTGTAATTGCCAGGCATCTTCTACAGCATTCATCAACATCAATTCTTCTGTGCAAAACCATCAAAAGGAGGACCTCTACGGATTCCTATCTTCGGTCAACGCATCAAACAGTAAGAAATAGATTCACTGATCAATGAAATAAGCACTAAATAAATAATAAAAGCAATAAACAATTTTTAAAAGACACTAAGCATTTCACACTTTGTAATTTAATTAAGATTAGCTCTAACATAGTATAGGAGTGTTGAATGGAAAGTGGGGTGTAGTATTGGACGTGCAAATTATTGCAGACCTGTTCTTTAGCACTGGTTTGGGAGATGGCAATCTCTTAATCAAACCAGATAAGAGCCATAGGTCGTTTGAACGTCTTAATCGTTACTTTTCACACTCACTCAGTAATTATAAGTGTTAGGGTAGAAATAAGTCCTACCATTAGCCTAATCAAGTTTAAAAATAATTGATTAAAACGACAATTAAAATAATCAAGCAAAATTAAAGTGTTATTTGTAACGATTCCCCTAGAAAACCACAATCACTGAACGAATCCAGAGAAAGAGTGTCTCCATGCGCTGAGCTAAGCTGAAACCATGTCATTTGTATCTAGGATTTGTTCTGGCGCCCAGGTAAAGTAATATCACGGGTAAGTAACATTTTCTCTAACATATAAAATATTAGATAATTGTGTTAGATGAAAGGGAGCGTCGTAATACATATATATATATATATATTGTAACGTAACAGAGTTGAAGTCCCCAACGTTACATAAAAAATTGAATGAAACATGGTCAAGGACCATACTCTGAATTAAGGTTGCTCAGTAGTTAATGTATCTGAGAAGTGCCTCAAGTCAAAAGAGGCAATAATTAATGTTGAATATAAAAAACCATACCAATTAATAGTTAAATATAATAAATTATGCTTGTTTTTATAATGTAACATCTTAATGTTTACAGAATATTTATGTTATATTTTGAGTATGGTAGGAATGAACTGATGTTGTTTAATAGAAATACTTCATCAATGATTATGTTTATATTTATGTTAAATTTGTCTTTAGACAATCAAGTATAGTTACCAGTGTTAGGCATTATACTAAGTTTTAAGTATTGTCTAAAATTGAATAATGCTGTTGTTTTAATTAACATTTGTAAACTTGGCCAGGAGGGCAATCAGTGTTTAAGGTTTGACAAGTAGTTCTGACAATTATATTGTAAACTAATGAAGGGTTCCAGGACCAGTTAATTAATGTAATTAAGTAAACAACAGGAAACTAAAATTAATGTAATTAACCATTAACCAATAATTAATTGTACAGTAGGTCAGGTAAAAGAAAATTACGTTAAAAAACCAATCAATGTTATAACAGTGTAAGAAAACCTATAGGCGTAAATTCCATATTTGTGAAAGAAAATTAATACCTTTTTAAGAAGTCCAGTCCAACGAAACTATGGTAAAACATTTACTGTTTAAGAAGGAAGGTTAGGTGAGAATCTGAGGTAATTTAGTATTATTCCAGACATGGAGTATTTTATTGAAAAAGAGTAGTAATATTCTATAATTCTGGCTCTAGGATATCTAGTTTCACCCAATGACGAAAAAACGTGGTTGTTAAGGCAACTGAAATGGACATGAGTTGTTGATATTGAATCATTCGTTCTGATTGTTACAAGCTATTAGGTTGAGATGGGCCGATACATTTAAAAAATATGAATAATAAATTTGGAAGAAAAATGAATCAAAATTAAAAACCCTCTTTGAAAGATAATTCTATCTTAATACTGATAAGTAATAAACTAAATAGACTTCAGAATTGTAACTGAATACATTTAAAAAAGAATTGAAAACCCCTCACCTCATTCACCAAATAATTCCGCTGGAGTCGGTATCAAACCAATTCCTCCTATAACCAGAAGATCAGTTAAGAGAATTAAAGTCCGAACTAACGGAATTATTGAAAAAACAAGAAGACCTCATTT
Organism: Magicicada septendecula; assembly: GCA_034769895.1. Classification (NCBI taxonomy): domain Eukaryota; kingdom Metazoa; phylum Arthropoda; class Insecta; order Hemiptera; family Cicadidae; genus Magicicada; species Magicicada septendecula. The sequence goes on from CM068367.1 coordinate 189,943,874, forward strand.
GGCAGAGTTAACCTTCATTTGAAGAAGAAGCCGGGATACCATTTTCATTCCACCGGGATCGACAATTATCAAGATCATAGGAGAAAAACAGAAGTCCGAAGAATTCTGAGAGCTTTCCAGTACACTCCATAATCAATTTTATTAAAAGCCAGAACACTTTTATTGGATGAAGATGAGTTAAACTGAGTCTTGTCAACTGTTTACAGACGTCCACGGCCAGTCGAAGTTTTCGTCGACTCGGTAAAAAACAACCTATTTTAATTTCACTATATTTAGAGTAAATAATTTTGTTTTGTAATACTTGAGTAACCTTAATTATGCATTTTACCTGGCCTTACTATTGGTTCCAAGAACTTTACGAACCCTGGGATAAGAACTATTTATTATTATTTTTCATTTGTATAAGTCTACAGAATTTGATTAATTGATAATCGATATATTTTTGTGTGATCGATTTGATTATATTATTATTTTTGAGATAACGTGGACTGTGAATTAATAGAGAAAATTAATAAAGGATCTTTATTGTATGAGATAACGTTTGAAGTTATTGCAGAATAAATACTATACGTAGTGGTTGGAATAATTTACAAAAAGGTTGATTCAAACCCGATGAACAACTAACCTATAAGTACGCTTATTACAAGTAACAGCGCTAAACGCTTGCAGCTGGTGGAACGGGAGATTGCTGAACTAGCTTGTGTTTAGTACAAAATTTGAATAGAATTTTCTAACATCGAGTGACTAGGGTTGACAAAAATACCCATTACATTCAGTCAATACTCTATACATATCGCTAATATTACCCAACCACTGAAAACTAAGTTAAATCTATATTATAGTATGATTATAAATTAAAGGAACACAATTATAATTTTGTTTGCCTAATAATATATTTTCAGGAGGTTTCATCGGTAACAACCGAATAGATATATTTATTAATAACACATTAATTAAGACAGGTAACATTTTAATTGTTACAAATTGCCACCTTCAACGAGTTCTTTACAAATTGACGCTCACAACAAGGTCATCATTATCTTCTCTTAACACCGTCTAAAATCGTTTTATTACAAATTGGCGCAAACCAACGTGGAGCTTGATTAAACCCCGAAACCTAAATTAAATCTTATTGATCTTGAAAATCGTTTTATTACAAATTGACGACTCCAATGTGGGGCTAAAATAAAAAGGACTACTCATAACATTAGATTTATTACAAATTGGCGCTCAACGAGTGGGCTTTAGTTGAGAAAAAAAAAAAAAAAATTCATATTAACTGTTACTTAACTTGAGCAGGCAACCATTAGAGGCACAGGAATGCATAATACCAGAGGCAGATCGAAGAAGGGGGCAGAAGAGAAGGAGAAGGAAGAAGGTGGACGGGAACGAGAGATAGAAACATTTACGGACAGTGAAATGGAACAAACAATGGATGATAAAGAAGAAACTGAAGCAATTATCACAGAGAAGGAAATAGTTGAAGAGGATGCCCAAGGGGACCAACCAGATAAAACGGTAGCCAGAGAAGAACCAAATTGGCAAGAGATGATGAGATTTATGGCCGAACAATTTAGGAAACAGGAGGAAAACTCAAAAACAAACCAAGGAGGAAACTAATGAGAGTTTAAGACAAACTAACGAAAAAATAGACAGTATTAACGAAAACTCAAAGAAACAAAATGAAATTTTGAGTGAGAATTTAATCAAATTAATGAATGAGAAGTTTGACAAAAATAAAGAGGAGAATGATGAGAATAACCGGCTAATAAATGAAAGTTTAAACCAAATTAATGAAAGGTTTGACAGGAATGATGAGAGATTAAAGCAGATTCAGGAAAATAATAAACAAATAGATGAGAAAATTGAAAACAGTAATAAGGAGTTGCGGCAGATTATACATGAACAGAACCAAGCATTGAGGGAAGATATCAATGAAAGGGTTGCAAATGTCAATGAAACACTCAATAAACGGTTAGATAATAATGAAGCGGAAGTAAGACAGCAAATAGATGAAATTAAGGGGAGTCTTGAAAAGACAGATGGAACCATAGTACAACTTGCAAGGGAAGTAGAGGCCAAAATTAATCATGGGGAAAATACCCACAAAACTATGATAAATCGAGTACAATTAGAAGCGCAAGAGAAATTGGACGGGGTGCAAATTAATATAGCTGGGAGAATTGAATTGGTAAATAATGAAATGACACAAATAAAAACCCAAGTAGTTCAAAATAAAGAGACTATAGAAAATATAAAAAATCAGGAAATAAGTAATATAAAGGAATCAATAGAGATTTTACAAAATCGACCAATTTATCTAGCGCATCACATAGCCCCTGAGCATAAAGATAATATCAATTTTAAAATTTATAGGGGAAATCCCATAGAATTCCTGGAGAGAGTAGACGAATGGTTTAACCGAATTAAAGTAACTCGATGGAACGTAATAAAAAGTTATTTAGATGAATGCTTCAAAAGTATAAATGATAATTGGTGGTCGGCTGTCCGAAATGAACTTAGTGATTATGAGGAATTTAAAAGGACTTTTAAGTCAAAATACTGGTCAGATTCTGTACAGAACATGATTAGAGCTAACATTACTAAGGGGAGATTTAATTTTAATCAAGAGCAGTCACCAACTACTTACTTTTTGGGAAAGGTATGTTTAGCACGTCATTTGGAACCGCGGATACCAGAGGAGTGTTTGGTAAATAAATTGTCATACCATTTTGAAGAAGAGATAGTTCGTGCCAGACGCAGTGGACAAGTAAAGACCGTAGAAACAATGGAAACCTTATTAGCCAGTTACGAAATGGAAGACTTATTATCAAAGGTCCCGACGGCAAGGTGAATATTACCACAATAGAAGGGAAGAGACAAATCAAGAGTCGCGTCCAGGTACAAATCGATTTAACAATAATAATTACCACAGAAGGGTGAATGACCAATTAATGAACAATCGTTATCGTAACAATTATTACCCAAATAATCACTATACCAATCATGAGAATAACAGATACAGAACAGGCCGCAGGAATTGGGACAATGGGAGAGAGTATTGGAACAATAATCGTGCCAACGACGACCAACGAAATCAACCCAATAATCGAAGTCGAGAGGAGGATCTGCCTAGACACCAAGAAACCCATAGAGATTTTAGACCTGATGATGGCAACCCAGGAACCACTGCAAGGGACGATCGTCCGCAGGATAGGATGGAAAACTAAGTACAGCAGTGGAAGTATCTAGTAACCCCTCGCTGCTGGGATTGGAAGGGTATGTACAAAAGCATAAGGAAATTAATCAAATTATAAAAATTACAAGGAACAATTATTTAAAGGATATACGAAATGATTTAACGGAAGAAGTGTTAGCGTCAGAGAATAAAACTGACAATCAAATTATATACATTATGGCTGAATTGCAGGGAGTTATGACTGAGATAGTAATTGATACTGGCGCGAATGTGTCGCTACTGGACAAGGTAGAATATAACCGAATAAGGGAGAAGTATAAGAAAAATATACCAACATTACCAGTTAACAACATGGTTATTATAGGTGCTACTGGCAGACCAATTAAAACAATACGGCTGCAAGTAATGATGGAAGTATCTAGTGGAGGTAAAACTATTCCTATGGTGTTTATGGTAGCCCAAGGACTACCATTTAAAGCAATGCTAGGGTGTGATACGCTGCGGCGCCACTCAGCTATTATTAATATGGGCAGAGGAAAAATAACCCTGTACCATGAAAATGGAGAATGGTCAAGTGAAATAGTGGATCATAAAAATGCCACTCACCAAAGACATTCTTTTACTTTGATACGTGATGATGAAATGGAATATAAAGCACCTTTTGAGGAATTAACCTGTACTAAAGAGAATGAATGGAAGGAAAAATTGCAAGAGATTTATTTGTTTAAAACTGTCAATAATAATAATAGAGTAACACCTGAACAAAGGAATCAATTAATAAAGATTTATAACAGATATAAAAAAGTATTTTCGGATTTGCCAGGGAAAGCCAGGAATTTTATTTGTGAATTGTCATTTAAACAACCTATTAATTTTAACCGTAAATCATATCCTATACCACAATCCCTAAAACCAGCAGTGAGAAGGGAAATACAGAGTATGATGGAACAGGACATAATTGAATATAGTTCATCACCATACAACCAGTCGGAAATAAAAAAGTATTATGAATAGTGGAACCAATTGGCCAGATACAAGTTGTGCGTTTATTTTTTACTAAACTTTGTTAAGACAAAATAAACTTCTTTCGAAGGGGGGGTGTTATGTAACGTAACAGAGTTGAGGTCCCCAACGTTACATAAAAAATTGAATGAAACATGGTCAAGGACCATACTCTGAATTAAGGTTGCTCAGTAGTTAATGTATCTGAGAAGTGCCTCAAGTCAAAAGAGGCAATAATTAATGTTGAATATAAAAAACCATACCAATTAATAGTTAAATATAATAAATTATGCTTGTTTTTATAATGTAACATCTTAATGTTTACAGAATATTTATGTTATATTTTGAGTATGGTAGGAATGAACTGATGTTGTTTAATAGAAATACTTCATCAATGATTATGTTTATATTTATGTTAAATTTGTCTTTAGACAATCAAGTATAGTTACCAGTGTTAGGCATTATACTAAGTTTTAAGTATTGTCTAAAATTGAATAATGCTGTTGTTTTAATTAACATTTGTAAACTTGGCCAGGAGGGCAATCAGTGTTTAAGGTTTGACAAGTAGTTCTGACAATTATATTGTAAACTAATGAAGGGTTCCAGGACCAGTTAATTAATGTAATTAAGTAAACAACAGGAAACTAAAATTAATGTAATTAACCATTAACCAATAATTAATTGTACAGTAGGTCAGGTAAAAGAAAATTACGTTAAAAAACCAATCAATGTTATAACAGTGTAAGAAAACCTATAGGCGTAAATTCCATATTTGTGAAAGGAAATTAATACCTTTTTAAGAAGTCCAGTCCAACGAAACTATGGTAAAACATTTACTGTTTAAGAAGGAAGGTTAGGTGAGAATCTGAGGTAATTTAGTATTATTCCAGACATGGAGTATTTTATTGAAAAAGAGTAGTAATATTCTATAATTCTGGCTCTAGGATATCTAGTTTCACCCAATGACGAAAAAACGTGGTTGTTAAGGCAACTGAAATGGACATGAGTTGTTGATATTGAATCATTCGTTCTGATTGTTACAAGCTATTAGGTTGAGATGGGCCGATATATTTAAAAAATATGAATAATAAATTTGGAAGAAAAATGAATCAAAATTAAAAACCCTCTTTGAAAGATAATTCTATCTTAATACTGATAAGTAATAAACTAAATAGACTTCAGAATTGTAACTGAATACATTTAAAAAAGAATTGAAAACCCCTCACCTCATTCACCAAATAATTCCGCTGGAGTCGGTATCAAACCAATTCCTCCTATAACCAGAAGATCAGTTAAGAGAATTAAAGTCCGAACTAACGGAATTATTGAAAAAACAAGAAGACCACATTTGGCAGAGTTAACCTTCATTTGAAGAAGAAGCCGGGATACCATTTTCATTCCACCGGGATCGACAATTATCAAGATCATAGGAGAAAAACAGAAGTCCGAAGAATTCCTGAAAGCTTTCCAGTACACTCCATAATCAATTTTATTAAAAGCCAGAACACTTTTATTGGATGAAGATGAGTTAAACTGAGTCTTGTCAACTGTTTACAGACGTCCACGGCCAGTCAAAGTTATCGTCGACTCGGTAAAAAACAACCTATTTTAATTTCACTATATTTAGAGTAAATAATTTTGTTTTGTAATACTTGAGTAACCTTAATTATGCATTTTACCTGGCCCTGTGTGATAGGATGTTGTTAATGTAAAATCATTTTGATCAAATGTAATTAATTTTGAAACTGTTAATTAAATAAAAAGTAACTTAATTTGGTAATTAAATTAATTGAAAAGATGATTTTTAATAATAAAGTTAAATTTTATTTTGGACTAAATTTCAAAGGTAACTGTAAAATAAATAATTGATAAAAAACATAATGATTAAAATATTCATTTAAAATTGAAAACTGACGGAAATTTTGTGTAAATGCAATTCTGTATAATTAATGTGTCATTTTGACTGGAACTTATATGTACTATTGTATTGTATATATCCTATATTGTTTTATTCACACTATTTTCTAGGGTTAAGAGATATTCTATAATATAAAATGAGCCAGTATGTTGTCAATGAACCAGTATGGCTAAGAGGAAACAAATCAGTTGTGGGATATGGAGTGATGGAAGGCCGTTTGTTAAATTTTTTTAATTACATGTTACAAAGCCAGGTGATACTGTGGCGGGTATCTGTCTGAGATTATGGTGTTGGGATCTCGAACAGAGAAGTCCAGTAAGATCGGATGGGTGCTGCCGCAGTCACCAGACTAGGGGGGTAAGAACCCATGATTTAGTAGAGTGTTCAGGGGGGTGCGGCGCCATATCCTCACTGATCCTCTTAGGTTTAGGCAATAAGAGTTTGAACGCCTCGGCTTTCAACCTCTTATTGGGGGGGGGGGTATTGTAACGGTACAGAATTGTGTGCTAACCCAGTTTAATTTTATTTTGTATCAAATCAGTATTTAATTCAGTAATTCAGTAATTAATAAATTGTTAACTTTCACCTGTGAGGAGCCCCAGTACAACATACACTATTAGTCTAAACACCAGTCTAGACGCATTGCATAACTGCCCCAGCAGCAGGCTTTTTGTGTATTACAGTATGCAGTTTGTCATCAGAGAGTGTACAACAGTAGTAAGCAGCATCAGACAGTAAAGTTGGTGATTTAAATTTAAACGGTGGCCTCGGGTGCAAGATAGGCCGTAATAAAGAGTAGGCCTATCTTTTTAAAGTATAACAGTATAAAAAGTGTATAAACAATAATGCGCGGCCAGCCTACAACAACATCTAAGTGCAAAAAGTTATGTCGGCCGACTTGATCATATTTTATAACGTGAGATCAGTAAATCAGTGAGAACCATGAAACAAAAAACTGTAAAATCAATACCAACAGTGGCGTGAGTGCGAGAGAACTCAGAAATCGGTCAGCTAGTGAACTTGTGTCATGGTTATTACATGTGAATGCATTGGAGTGAAACCATTATTAGGATGAGTACCACCTTTTAAACTTTAATTACTATATTATAAAATTTGCTTTTATAGACACCTTAATAAGAAACAGAGATCTCTAAGAGAGGGGAGTTTATTTAAATATTAACAAAAAGAGAGAGAGAGAGAGAGAGAGAGAGAGAGAGAGAGAGAGAGTGTGTGTGTGTGTGTGTGTGTGTGTGTGTGTGTGTGTGTGTGTGGTTATATACTGGTTCATTTTCAATTTTCTTATATATGTACTTAGTAATGTCAATTATTATAGTAGTTCAAAACAAAATTTAACAAAGATACTGTCATTTGGTGAAAGTACAGAAAGGCGTGACTTTTTGATAAATAAAAATAAGTATGTGATTTAGACAGTATCAAATGTGTCAATGTAATTATTGCACATATCAAATCCAAATAATCCTTTCTGTAGCTGGCTTCGTCTGAGCGACTCTGGACCCGAACCCGAAGGTAAGAATAAGATATTATATATTTGTCGTAAATCAATAGAGTTACAATGTTATGTTAAAAAGAAATGTGGAAGATATGATTGCTATATTAAAGCCTATCAGTGTTTAACACTTGATAAAGTATAACGCAATGAATGTCCTATCGGCCATGCTGTGTATTTGTGGAAACAACTTAAAAAAGAATTCTGGGATGCTACACAAGATGAAACCATCAGACAAAAATTTATCAACAGGTACAACATGGCATTAACTCCAGCTCATTTTCTTGCATACATAATTGATCCAAAACAGATTATTAATACTGAACCCCACTGAAAATGAGAAGAAAATTGGGCTGGATTTTGCATGTTCGAAGTATGCATCAGCTTATCTTCTCCCATTGATAATCAAATTTCAAGCCAAAGCTTCTCCATTCATGGAATCATTTTTTCACGAATCTGTGGTGACTGAAGTTTCTGCACATGAATGGTGGAAAAGCCAAAAAGAAGTGATTGGCGCTGTTAATACCGACGTATTTTCTATCATTGAACAACTGCTGACTGCTCAAGCGTCATCTGCGAGTGTGGAAAGAATTTTTTCTTCTTTTGGTTTAGTATATTCCCAGCTTAGAAACAAACTGGGAATGGAAAAAGCCTCGAGACTCGCGTTTTTATTTAAAATGTTTAATAGTAGTGCCAATCCTTAGCCATGTTAGCATTTTATGAAAACTTAAATTCATATATTATATATAAGGTGCAGATAGCCACATGCATATTTTTGTTTTTTTATATGTTATGTTGTGTTTCACATTAAAGTTGTACAAAAAGTAGTTGTGTTTTCAATGTACAAATAAAAATTCTAATAAAACAATGAGGATTGTGAATTAACTGGTTTAAACCAAAAAACCAAGTTTTTTTGGTTTTTTGCCAACCCTGTAATTTTCCCATAATTAAAAAATTACATCGAAATTTATGTAATAATAAATGCACTTCATTCAAAATATTGAGCAAGTTCTGAAGCTCAGGAAGCATACTAGTATACACTGATTCACATAAACCGGTGACAACTTCATATAATTACCTGTTCTTGTAATAAAATCTTCACATTCCCTTCTGGTTTTGTCCATGTAGTTTCTCGAGTACGAGCATTATAGTAGTAAGATTTTCCTTCTGATGCCTTTGTTTCCACCCAAATCTCACCACTAAAGTCTAAGCCTCCTGGTCCAAGAAGTGAAGCAGCTGATCCCATATTACCAGCGTTGCCACCACCCTGATTCCCTGGGCCTGGTCCTGACATATTGTTCATACCTTGTGGTGGAGGAATGTTAGTGGGTGGCATCGAACCATGTGGTGCCATATTGGGTGGGGGCATGTTCATGGGTGGTCCACCTTGAATTCCTGAGGGACCATTCATATTTGGAGGTGGCATTCCACTGCCAGGTAAGTTAGGTACATTAACCGGCTGTTAAAAAGAAAATAATGCAGTATAGAAATTATTACAGACTATCACCATAACCACTGAATACTGTGGCAATAGTGTCAGTCTTTATTATCATAATCAACAAATTACTTTCCTACAAAACAAAATTTTATATTCAGACACTTGATATTTCAAGTTGTCCTCTTTAATTAAACTGATAAACCATGCTAATGTAATTCTGATGATCTCAATTTGAAAGTTTAAATATATTATTATCTTGAGGGTGCTACAATAATTATTATTTTAACATGATTTATTTACTTCACTCACACTGCCTTAAAACTGTGGTTCCCATCTGTAAGATGACTGTGAACTACAAGTACAAAAAGGTAGACGAATCTTGCAGTCCTACCAATGGTTCAAATCCATTAAGCAAAAGTACAGTTTACTTTGTAAACATATCTATTAACTACAATGAATTTTATTTAATGAATCCCCTGTTATAAAGGACTAATAGGTCCATTATACTGAAAAAGTCCGTTGTAACTGTGTATAGCAAGTACACCTTATAATATGGATGTGACTCATTTAAGCTACATAGGCCAAAATAGAAACTGTTTATTTCACACATCTGCATCCGTTTTATTTCACTTTTTTCCACTTTGAACTTGAGATTTCACTACTTGTCTTCTTTCTAATGTCCAACACGGTTTGTTCCGCAACACACACCGTACTCGACACAGATGCTAGACACTGAAACTCATTTTTAAAACTTTTCTATAACTGCCTGCTTATCATAAAGGAAAGATTTTTACCCTATCTCTTCTGGCTCACAGTAGGCTTTACTTAGAGACCTAAAAACTGTATTGTAATGAAAAAACAGTATTAAAAAAAAACAAACAAACAAAACTGGGAACTCAGCAGTCAACATTGAAAGAAGACAGCAAACGTATGCATCAACTGTGTCTAGAACAAATGACTTGAGATAGACCCAAATCTAGGTAGGAGCAGTGTTATGACAGGCGGTCAATTCCTTTAATACGGAACAATGTGTAGGATATTACAGAAGTGTATGGGATACAAGACTGTTGATGAACCGAATAAGTCATATGGCTCAATGACCCTAGACACTGTATACATTGTCCAGCGTTGCTAAGCATCATTTCTGAGCCTGGTTGTCTTTGATTTTTAAACATGTCACATTTCTTAGAGCTGTTCATTATAAGTGGGACCTGTTATATCAGGGGATTACTGTACTAAACCATATATGAAAAAACTAAATAAACTGAAATTATCACTGTCCTACTTGAGATTAATCAATTCACCGTCTTGAGTTGTACTTGTTTTACATGCTGTGGACACTTTTGAGCTGATACTGCCGCTCAAAGTTAGTTGTATGTTTGTTTCTTAAGTCCAACCAATTTCTTTTGCTTAACTTATATCAATCAGCCCAGGTAACACCCATATGCGCAACTTGTTTATACTATACCTTATAAGCTAGACTAGATGAATATATTTTTTCTGTTCTTTTATCTTTACAAGCCTACATGCCATTTCTGAGCATCTTATGTACCTTTGGTTGAGAGCCACTGCTTTACAAGTTAGTGAAAAAATCATTTTAGTATATTGTGTTTGTTTTATTAAATGTATCGCACAATTTGCCACATTTATAACAAAAAGATATACCAATTTTATATCCCTATAATCATTACACTAAAAAATTCCAAATGTCTGAACACATTTTCCCTTCTTTCTCAAACCAATTTCCAATGTTGTGAGTTTATGTTAAAATTTCACACAAAAAAAGAAATAGTAATACCAGGTGGCCCATAAGTCAGTTGGCACTAGCAGTATGTAGACGATCGATTGACTAGCATAGTAGTTACTTGACTTGACTAGAGCAGTAGTTCCCATAATTCAGTTGAGATTTGAGGTTATGAGGTTAGGTTATGTTGATGTGTATGCTGTTGTTAGCACTTGTTTGTTAATCATGTTGTTTGCGAGACAATGAATAGAAAACTATCTACAGAGCAGGGTGTTTTGTACTGCAGATGTGGTGGAAACAAGACCATAATTACAGTGATGTTGTAGAGTTATTTGCGGAACGTTTTCCAAACATCACACCTCCATCTAGAGAAGGTATTCGTAAACTGAATAAGAGATTTGAACAGACTGGAATGGTAGCGGAACTTCCTCGATCAGGTAAGCCAAAAACAGTTACAACAGAAGAGAATTTAAATATCGTTGCACAATGTTTTGTGCAGTCACCAAAGAAATCAACATGAAAAGCGTCCAATGAGTATGGAATACCTCGAACAAGCCTGCAAAGGATGCAGAAAACGTTGAAGTTGAGAGCATATAAGCCCACTTTACTCCAAAGCCTAAATGAAGATGATCCTGATAGGCATACAGAATTCTGCGAATGGTACGTAATACAAGAAGCCGATCAAAAATTTTACAAAACCATTCTTTGGAGTGACGAGGCTACTTGTAAGCTGAATGGTACAGTGAATAGGCACAACTGTGTTCACTGGGATACTGCAAATCCACATGTGGTGATAGAGACAGAGTTAAACGCTCCGGGGGTTACTGTTTGGACAGGGATCTTTGCCGGTGGAATCATCGGACCCTACTTTTTTAATGGTACAGTGAATGCTGAAAGTTACCTACAAATGCTTCACAAAGTGTTGATGGAACTAGAAAACAGTCCACTTTTTGAACACCTGGAGCCAATTCGAGAAAAGTTAATATGGCAAGATGGGGCACCCCATCACTATGGACTGATTGTGAGAGACTTTTTGAATGCAACGTTCGATGAATGGATTGGCAGACGGGGTCGTGTTGAATGGCCTCCACGTTCTCCTGATCTTACCCCGATGGACTTCTTGGTCTGGGGTATACTAAAAAATGCAGTGTACTCCGTGAAGATTCATGATGTGGAACAACTGAAGGAACGCATTCAATCTGAACTTGAACACCTACAGTCCCTGAATATTTTGGACATAATTTGTGCTTCGAAGATGTCAAATTTGCATAGAAAAGGATGGAGGCCACTTTGAGCATTTCTTGTAGGTCATGAGAACTATGCTATTAACTATCTGTATGCGTTATCTGTATCTGTATCCCTGCTGCACCTCTACAATAAAAGTGCTATTTGCAATTTTTCCAACTGACTTATGGACCACCCCGTATTATAAAAACATACGAAAAATATTATTGGATAACATAAAGTTCTTCTCTTCATGCAAATTGTACTCTCAATATGCTGTTAATAGTGGTTTAGTATTATCTCAAACTGAGAGAAAACGAAGTCTGTTCATCTTTACCACTAATACAATTGATGTTATTAAATCCTTTAAAAGAAAGTACATATTGATAATTTTATTATGACTACACTATAATTATGTATAAAATATGTCTTATAATATTAATGTTTATTGTATACAACAATAAACTACTTGTTTTACCGGCATTAAAGGTGGTGGACCAGAGTTGTGTGGGCCCATTCCTGGAGGTGGTCCATAATGCCCTGGTGGTGGCATACCCATTGGTCCTCCTGGTCCATTTGGTCCTGGACCTCCAGGTCCCATCATATGAGGTGGTGGAGGCTAATAAAAAAAAAGTAAGCTGCATAATACATTATTTTTGGTAACAGACAATGTATACTGTATTGTATTATAAAGATATATAATTAGATATACCTATATAATACGCATTATATATGTAAGTACAGATATACCTACCCCCATTCCACCTGGTGGAGGTCCCATCATTTGATGAGGAGGTGGTGGTCCACCAGGTCCCATAGGCCCAGGTGGCCCCATTGGACCTCCCCAATTAGGATCCCAGTTTGGTGGTGGTCCGCCTCGAAATCTAGGCCCTCTAGGGCCGGGACCCCCAAAATGAGGAGGTCCTGGTGGTCCCCCACGATAGCCAGGAGGGGGACCACGCGGGCCAAAACCACGACCACGAAAGCGGGGTGGTCCATGTGGCCCAGGAGGTCCATGAGGGGGCCCTGGTGGTCCATGAGGGCCTCGAGGTCCTTGTGGTCCCTGATTAGGTCCTCTTGGTCCAAAGTCCATATGAGGTCCTCCACGAGCATTGCCTCGGCCCCTAAGCAAGAATGATGTAAAAGTTATATTGGAACCCAATGCAATTAAATAATTTTATATTTATTATGGAGATGTCTTAAGTATATGCTCTGAACCTTTTAAATCTAATAGAAACATTTAAGATCCGAAGGAAATCCTTCGTCCGTTATAGTACCTGCAGTTCAATCTCTATATATAAAATTATATGCATTCTTAAAAAAAAGTAACATAAGAAGTTCGATCTAGAGAGGTGAGTCGATACACATGTAACTGGTATTTTGTAACGGTTTCTTTTGTGGAACAGCTGTAACCATTACTGAAAAGTTGAAGTATCTATTCTGGTTACTACCGGGACCCCCTACCCAACTAACGAATAAACAAGTACAAAGTAGCAGTTACACATAATAGTTACTGGTACTGAATACGCGCTTCTGTGTACGTGCCAACTGCCATACAAGTACGAAGCAAAAAAAAAAGTGTGGTATTCAGAAAATGTCTATGTAGTTAGTGACATGAAGCTACGATGACAGATACGGACCACCATATATAACGAACTAAATGGAAAATTTATCAATAGGTGATAAAAAATCCCACTAATGTTACATTTATTCTCCTGTCCTATGCAGATATATAATACAGATGATAATAACAAATTATAATCCTCATGAAGTTGGTAAATTACAATATCGTGTTATAATCTGTAGAGCAGCTGATAGGCTATACAATAACTTTTTGTTTTGTGATTTCAGAAATGATTGTACCTAACTGAAATGACTCTAACTTCACGGCACACTTTACATAAATTATCAAATACTATACTTCATTCAGAAGTCACTACAGGGTGACCACTAAACCAAGGCCAGAAAATGCATGCATAATTCCAGGTTTTCCAGGACATTTTCAAAAAAATTCCAGGTTACTGATTACACATTCGACGTAAATCAAATTATGACATGAAACGTTAAAAAAAAAATTAATACCCTATTTATATTTACGACATGTCTTACTTACTCTTAATTCTAAATAATCAGCACATATAGGTTATCAAATTAAATATTTATGTTATTAATACAGGTTAGAAAATTACTCCACACAAAAGAACTGTCACTCTACAAAATGTACTGAGCAGTGGTTGGACCATGTAAGCTCATAACAAACTTACCGAAATAATTAAGTTCTGATTAGTTAACCAGCACTGCAAAATTTCATTTTAAATGAAATGCTAACTACAAAAAAAAAAAGAATTTTTAGTTCTTCCCACACTTGTTAAATTAGTAGGCCTATTTATTCGTCACGGGAATCGCATGGTTTTCAAATAAGATGTACTTAGTCAGTTTGCATAAAAATATTTTTATTTATGACAATACATAGTGTATGTTGGGAATTTCATTGTTCATTTATGTTTTGAAGATCACGTTGCTCAATGTTGACCATTTATGTTTATGCACGATTGTAGCCGGTCCCGAAAACTCCGAGTAGCGTTAATTAACATCTGACATGGAATACGAACGATTTCCTCCTGGATTGTCGTCTTCAGATCTTCAAGGCAGCGTGGCTTGTTAACATATACTCGGGACTTGAGATATCCCCACAAAAAGAAGTCACATAAGCTTAGATCGGGGGAGCAAGGAGGCCAGCGAAGATTGCCATATCTGGAGATAAGGTGGCCTGGAAACTGATCCCGTAAGACAGCCATTGAATTACGAGCTGTGTGTGCAGTTGCACCATCCTGTTGAAACCATACTCTCCTCATTGCCCATCTGCGACGTCGAAGTTCTGGGAAGAAGAAGGTTTGGAGCATCGTAATGTAGCGCTCTGAATTAACAGTCACAGTAATGTTGTTTTCCTGAAAAAAGTACGGGCCAATAATGCCCTTCTCCCCAACTGCACACCATACTGTTACTTTTGGGACTCATGTAACATCTGAGGATTTTCATTACACCAATATCTACAGTTTTGTTTGTTAACGAACCCATTTAAATGAAAATGGGCTTCATCACTCATGAGAAAAATCATGTTTTCATTATTGACCATGGTTTCACAAAAGACACGACGCTGTTCATAATCACCTACACTAAGTTGCTGACATACCTGAATTTTGTATGGGTGATAATGAAGATCTTTGTGCAGAATCCTTCGCACTGTTGACTCGTTAATCCCTAAACTCGCACACGCTTGCGAACCGACCATTTCGGGCTCTGTATCGCAGACGTCCTAACTCGCTCGATGTTTTCGGGCGTACGGGCTGTGTTGACAGGGCCAGGTGGTTTTTTCTTCATTACGGAGCCAGTTGTGTTGAAGTTTTCAAACCATCTCAAAATGGTGTTGCGGTCTGGAACAGGTCGGCGGACCGGAATATTAAAATGGGTGCGAAAGTCACGTTGTCTCTGCGTCACTGACTCAATGTTTACGAAAAACCGCCGGAGAGCGAACGTACGATGCTCCACGTTCCACGACATGGCGGCAACTAAACTTCCCACTCTAACGAACAAATCAAGGCCAACCCACACTCACTGATGCCAACCGCTCGGCCGTACTACCCAATACAAAAACATGCGGTTCCCATGACGGACCCTGTATTTAACATTCCGGGTCTTGAAGTCCAAAAAAGTGATAAACATGACTAATTAAAAAAAAGGTTACTTTCAATTATTAAAAAAGGCTGAAGAAAGTGACTAAAACATACGAAAAAATATATGCAAAAATTTACATGTAGGAATTTGTCTTATACTCTTAGTTTTCTTAAAAAAAATTATATTTTACTAATTTGCATGGAAAGTCATTCAAATTATAAATCGGTAATTGTTCACTATTTCACCGTCACCTCTAATGTTTAGATTGACTTTGTAATCATAGATGATACATTTTTAAATATCGGAAAAATAAAAACAACAATAAAAGTAACTTTAAAAGTCGCATGAGGCCGGTAACAAAACACGAAAAAAGTTAGGTTATGTTTGGTTAGCAACAGTTTGAAAAGCTCGATTTGGAACTATAAAATTATAGATTAAGCATTTTAAAGGCCGGAAAATTAAATATAACAATAAAACTAATTACCTAAAACTATAATCTATATACCGGTAATTATTTTTATTTACGTCTAAAACTTAAAATGAATTATTTCGCCACATGTTTTCATTGATAATCACGAAAAGAACTCATTTAAAATAAACAACGGTGTTTGAATTGAACGACTGACTGTGCAGCTTAGATACCAGTACCATAGTTTTACGTGAGAAAAACACCGTTCCGTTCACTGACTTTGTTAGACTAGGGATTGGATAAGATATTTTGTACGTATATATCGCATTAATGATTTTTAATCAATATATTTCTAACACTGACCCTCAGAAATATTGTTAGGCTCGTCAAAAGCCACTGCCTTAATATTTTAAAATTTATAAAAGCAGCTGAGAGGAAATGTGCGCGTACTGCTCATGCCCGAATCGGATGCTTTACTAGCATCTCTGATTCAAACAGGGTGTTACAACGTTGGCGGCGTTCACATCTCCTACTGAAATACAAATTTTTAAAGGATTTTAGCACAGTTTTCGTTTCTCGAACGTACAAAAGTAGTCAGCAGTTGCTAAAAAACACATACACTACACTCTCGTTTATCCAGAATAAGTTTTCAAAATAGTTTTTTTTTTAACGACTTTACCGGTGAATTTTAAGATACGATTTGTACTAAAAATAACCTGTTTTGTTATAAATTCAACATTATACCCGTTTTCAGAGCTCATACCCGTTGAAACTAAAGAAAGTGCCAGAAATGATAATCTTTCTGGAAATAGAGATTATTGAATTGTTAAAAGATATTGAAGGTTGTGAAAATGTTCAAGAGGAAGAAGCATCCGAGTGGTTAAATGTAGGTGTAGACCAATATAATCCTGGGCATCAATTCCTTTCTGAGGACGAGATCGTCGCTGAGTGTTCTAAAAAATCAAACAACAAAGAATCAAGTTCCGATGATGATGCGGACAACGTAGCAATGGCAATCAACCATTCAGAGGCTACTTCAATGCTGGACAAATTATTAAATTATTTTGAGCGCCAAAGCGAGACAAACCCAGAAGAACTGTTACTTCTAAAAAGACTCCATGACCATATAGCTAAGAAGAGAGAAACATCGCTAAAGCAGAAAAAAATAATGGACTTTTTTCAAAAAGTAAAGACTTTGATCATTCATGTATGTGTGTTTATTATTGTTCTTTCTCACTAAATTAAACTTTTTAATTTTTAGAAATGCTACTACTGTACTCTACTGAATGTAATACAATGTATGTATAATGTCTAATGCTAAATACATTTTTTTTTGTTTATACAGTATAATATTCTGAAATAGATTTTGCTTTCCTTAAGATTTACTCGTAAAATACAGTACACTAGACTATTACAGTTTGAAGTCTTCAATATAAAAAAACGCAACTTTTCTGTATAGCGGTACGTAAATATCGCTAATACCGGCATTTTCACCTTTAGTTAGGTTTACCTGGAATTCCGTTTATCCGGAAAGGGTCCGGTCCCATCAATTCCGGATATACGAATGTGTAGGGTACTAATAATGTTGTACTCTTAACTTTATTTCTTTTTTTAAAATTCCAGGATTCCCGAAAATTCACGCATAATTCATGTAGTTTTCCCCGGTCAATGAAATTCACGTATTATTCCCGGTTTTCCCAATTTTCCCGGTCGGTGGCCACCCTGTCACTATCACGGTGGGGTATATAGAGAAATACACTGTGTATGTGGGTTGTTCACTCGTAAATACTGTGTCACTTGAAAATTTAGTCGTCCAAAAGTTTAAAAGATTATAATTTGTAATATCTTGTGATGTAAAAATCATTATTCTCCATCATTACACAAATTTTAAAATTATTTTGGCTATAAACAAAGCTGTAAAAAATCTAAACACAATAAATTCTACATTTCAAAAATTTATTGAAATTTAAAATGTAATTCATAGTATTAATGTTGTTAATTGGCATAAATGTATAGGTTTTACTTCGATTTGTAGCTCATATAATAAGCCAAAGGAATACTAATTTTGTATATATACTATTCATACATATAACTTTGAACATTTTTAGTCTGAATTTTATTTGAAAATGAGTTTTTCTGCTTTAAGATGTAGGCTACTAGATGGATGAAAAAATTGTTTATCAATTACTATACCTAGAAGTAAGAAGATACTGTCAAGATAAAAATAGTTTGCAAGAGATAAGAATATTAAGTCATTACTTTTTACTAAGTGACATACACTAACACTATTCTGTATTGAATTAAACAAGAACCAGCCAGCAGTAACTTATTACTTAGCAAACATTATGAATCAATATGATTTAACAAATTATATTTTATAATTTATATAAAAACATGTAAATTATTTTAATATTTTATAATATAAATATATATTATTTGTTGTACATAATAATTTATACATTATAATTATTAAATTATTTAATAACAAATATATTTATCTTGTTTATAACATAGTAACACGATATTCAATGTTCAACAATGCTAAGTGCAACATTTGATGTACTTTATAAACTGTAAAAAAAGGCATACTTCGTAAACTGTAAAGAAGCACCTCAACTAACCTTTAACAGTATGCTAGTAAGTATTTGAACACCAAGGGAACGAATAAAATACTGGTTTAAAAGTATGCATTACAAGTAACCGGTATTTGTAATGTAGCAGTTACGCGGTACTTCCCTGGAATGCGTACTTTGTAACCATTCCTGCAGTCACTGTTAACGGTAACTGTTACCGCAACAATAGGAATTAGTAATGGTTACTTTTTTTAAAACGGTTACTTTTGTAACGGCTACTTTCAAATACTGGATTATCACGCCCCTAGTTCAATCTATCTTAAATATATAGAAGTTAACTTCTATTCTTTTCAATTTTTATTATATTACACTCATCATTTTTTAACAATTTCAGTTGCTATATACTGTAACGATATAAAGTTGCAAATATAATATAATTTACATTTGTGATGCCCCACGTTGGAAGCGATATTTCTTATGCAACGATACGATATACATAAAAATAGGCGTGTCTGGCCTCATGTTCAAGAGCGACAAATTTTGTAACAATATAACATTTAATTTGAGTTTCAGGTGTATCTGTAATAAGAACTCTATGTAACTTCTTGTAACGGTATTTCAAATTTATTTGATGTTAATAAAATTGTGCACATGGCACTTACTTCGACTTAAAACATTCGTTATTATTTCGTTATTATGCCATAAGGTTTATGCTATATACATCCTTACTGACTAAATATTCTATTCTACTAATTATTGTATTAACGAAAAATCTCATTTCCAGACTACTCGGTCAATTAGTGTGTTTCAAAATATCAATCTTTAAATATTTTCTTATATATTGCAATGTAACTCAAAAATATCAATAGTTACTGAATTTATCTTTTGTTTCTCAGTACTGATTTATATCAAACGCTAATTTTTACTTAAATGTTTTGTATTCTTTTCATTTCAATACTAATTTGAGCTCTTGTTTACGTTAATCTTATTTCAATAACATCTATGATTTTAATTCAAATTTTACAATACACATTGACTCTTACTTTTAAATAGAACAAGAATGTCCTCAATTGTCTTTACGTTAATTGTTCAATTAAGAGATAAATAAGTTGTTTATCACCTTATCGTCGTCAATCATACTCAATCATTGGATCACTCTGTAATCGTCCTCGTCTCGAACTTCAGCATCACTCGCTCTTCTCCTCTTGTCCAGCGTCGCCTCTCTCTTCTCCTCTTGTCCAGCGTCGACTTCCTCTCCTGTCCAGCGTCGACTCTCTCTCTGTCCAGCGTCGCCTTTCTCTTCTCCTCCTGTCCAGCGTCGTATCGCTCTCTGGAACTTCTCCTCGTGCTGTTTCGGACGTCAGTTGATCTTCTTATGTGGATCTTCTTATGTAATTTTGTTACTACTTAAAAATTGTTTGTTTTACAATCCAGTTACATAACTGTATGTAACTGGAAGGATGAAACTATTTACAAAAATTTAAATATTTTGTGCGGACGGGCAGAAGCTCCCGCTGCACCGTGGATGATTTAAGAAAGAGAACCACTGTAGCTTGTGTGTCCTATTTATACCCACGTCTTGGTCAACACCTGCAGTGGTACGAAATCAACATGTCAGAAACTGTCTTTGGGTTCAGTTCCCCCACTCTTTGTCAATTTCGCTATTTCTTATATTTCTGCGAATTGCAGAGTCCTGTAAGTATACTCTTATACTTATCTTATAACTATTTTTACAACACATGTTCACTGTAATTTTGGACATTGTAACTTAACCCTTTTGATTTGTACACAGTTATTTCACTATTACACTCGTACGGTGTGGCACTTTCACATGGTTTTCGTACACAGTATTTAGTAAATTTTCTTACATTTTATTGTGTTTTTGGAGTTTACTCCTTAATTATAGTTTATGAATAATTACAAAAAAAACAGTAATTATGCAATTATTAAACTCGCCTGCATAGACCTGCGTTCACACACACTAGCAAAATACTGGTGTACACACTTTCAGTTACATTTGTGTGTGTGTGTGTGTGTGTGTGTGTGCACGTCGATTCAGGTCGAAACACCTGTTCATATTTTTGTCTGAGTCAAGCTTGCAATCCCTGACATGCTTATTTCTAATACATTATTAATTATTTACAGTTTATTGGGTATATTTAAATTTTTATATTCAATGCTCAGTACATCACTTATTTGTACTGTCGCATTATCCCTCTGCTTGGTAACAAAAAAAATTTAATAAATTTATTTATTAAAAATTTTTTTTTTATTATTATTACACTTGAAAAAAATGTAACAAATAATAAAGAATAATATTCGTCATTTCACCCTTAATTGGAGTGTATACAAATGTCTTACCTCCCCTCTTTATACGCTCACTGCTCGCGACCTTGTAGTAGGGTGGCTTCAACAAACACCTGATCTAACTGGTTTCATTGACCTCGTTGTTTTCATGTGTAGAACTTCTTAAATGACGTTGCGTGGAATTTACCAATTTCTTTCTTCTGTATCTCATCATATACGATGAAAGTGTGTTGTCCTACTCGCTGTCTTAACGTATACGGTCCATTATAAAGTCTGAAGAATTTCTTCGCCGTATTATCACTCCGTTTTCCCACTGGATTAGCTTTGAGTAGTACACTTTCTACCACGTTGAATTGTTGTAGCTTGTGAGTTAGATTAATCTTTCTACTCTCTTGTTACCTCTTTCTCTTATCCGTTGCTTTGCGTATTCAATTTTTACACTTATTGGTACAGGTACATTCTGGTTATTAGGTTTGGGTATATACTTGGTCCAAAATCTGTTTGGCTTCTTATCTTCTTCTAATTCCATTGGAGTATATCCTGTTGCTTCACTATAATTTTCGTTGATGGCTTTTTCAAGAAATGGTAAATATTCTGCCCATTTATTGTGTTGATCATGGCAGTATATTCGTAAATATTTACCTAATTCTTTGTTAACTCTCTCAGCAAGGTTTCCTTGAGGATGTCTTATGGATGTGAGTACTGGTTGTATTCCATTTTCCCTTAACGTCCTCTCCCATTTTTCACTCTGGAATTGTACACCTTGATCACCGAGTACCTTCTTCATTTTTCCATATGACGGAATATATTTCTGCAGTAGTATCTTTAGAACAACTTTGGTTGTGGGTCGCATAATTGGGTACAGTCGGACTGCCTTGGAAAACACATCGATACATACCAATATGAGCTTCACACCTCGACTTGATCGTGGTAGTGGTCGCAGAAAATCCACTGCAATTAGCTCTCCCTTGTTCCCCTTTTGGATGCTCTGCATTTCTACGTATGTGTGTAAATTCGGTCCTTTCGCAGTTTGACACTCATAACACTTCTTTACCTCCTTCTTTATCTTTCGATACATATTATTAATCGTAAAATCTTCTCGTAGACTCAGATAACATTTCAGAGCGGCAGCATGTGCTAAACTCTCATGTGCTGATTGAATTAATTTTTGTAACATGTCATTCGTTAGTACCATCTTCCAGTCTTGTCTTACTAACCTGAAAAGAATTCCATTAAGTATCTTATAATGATTTGGTAGCTGTTCTTGGTCCTTCATCTCCCTTATTGTAACCTCCAAATCTTGTTGTTGTGCTACATTTTTCAGCATTTGTTTTACTTCATCATTCTCTTTGAATTTAATTGATAACAATCATACTTTTCTTTTCGCTCTCATAAACTTCTTCACATTCTTCTTTGATGTATCGGCTTAGTGTATCAGTTATAATATTGTCTTTACCTTTACAGTATTTAATGGTGAATGAGTATTCATTAATGGCTAAAATCCATCTTAATAATCGAGCATTTGTTACTTTGCATTTCAATAGAAATGATAATGCTTGGTGGTCAGTATGTATCTCAAAATGAGTACCATAAACATAATATCTGAATTGCTTAAGAGCGTATACTATAGCAAGTATTTCTTTTTCTGATGTGGAGTAGTGTTTTTCAGCTCCTTTGAAGACTCTACTGGCGTAGGCAATAACTCGGTGCTCTCCCATAGTATCTTGTTGATACAGTACACTTCCTACTGCATAGTCACTAGCATCGGAGTATATTACGAATTTTCGTTCTCGTTGAGGATGATGTAACATAATATTTTCGATGAACAACTCTTTCACTTGGTTAAAGGCATCTTGATGTTTCTTCTCCCACTTCCATTTTTTTTCTTTCTTCGTCAGCTCTAGAAGCGGTTGCGTATACCTTGCATATAATGGTGAGAATCTTCTGTAGTATCCTGTTAGTCCTAAGAATGCTCTTAACTCTTTGAGATTTCCGGGTATAGGGAAATTAGTTATGCTGGAAATTTTGATAGGATCGGGTTGAATACCAGAGGATGAAATAATGTGACCTAGGAATTGTGCCGGGGTGCCGGCTATCGAAGATTTTAGTTAAAGTTTTTTTCATTGTACTATATTGCGAACGTGAGTAGGCTAAGACGACCCTTGTACTACAAGATAAAGGCACGGTTGCGTGCGCAGCTTATGGTTGGGGTCAGCTGGCTTTGTCGGGTGCAGCGCCAGTCTACGCTTCGCCTGGCTCAGAGAATTAACTGACTCCCTCTTCGAACATTACGACGCAGTTTTCTATTTCTACATGCTGTGCTAAAGCGTAATCGACTCCCGGTAAGTAGTCCCTTATTTTGTCCTTATAAGTAATTATACATGGATAATTAATAACAATATGCAACCGTATAAAATACCTAATTATGTGTGTGCGACCCGACAGCCTTATATTAAGAGAGAACTCAGTATTCAGTGATTAGCTTAACGTTCAGTATATTGCTCATGTTCCGTTTATTATTACTAGAATAATGTGAGAGCTATTACAGGTGTCATTGTCATGATAAAGGTGTATAACATTAAAATATTATAGGCTAAAACTTTGGTGCGTAGTCAGGTCATGAACTGTGTCCGTGCATGCAGTAAACTGTCGGAGAGTTTGTCAATTAACTTAACAGTGGAGAATTATTTGTGAAAACTTCCCTAGATGAAATTTTATTAATGTTAAAACATTCTTTATGCTGCGAGTGCCTTGCAGTTGAATTTTTTGGTCAATAACGATTATCACTTACCACGTGGCGCATAACTTGTAAATTTCTGTCGAAGCACGTCCAGCAAGTGCTGATCACTTATATTTTAAGCCACATTTAATAGGGTCTGTTCATTATGCAAATTTATTCATACTTTGGCTGATTTCTCTGCTCTTCCAGCTGGTTGCAAAAACTTTATTAATAAATATTGTGCTTTTATTGAGAGTTAGTTGGCGGCCCGTTTGGAAGTTAATTACCTTAACTCGGGTATGCATTTTTAGTGAACTGTTCTCTAATTTATTTTAATGAATAGGGTTCTCGAACTAAGCCGGATTCCTGGCTTGCTGATGGCCGTACATCTGCCTAAGCTGTGAACCATGAACAAGATCTTATACGAAGAGGGAGCTGGAGACTGATTCTCAATTAATACTTGACAGCTGTGATAAGGTGATATGCACTCTATTATTTTCTTATCAAATATCATTGCATCCATGGGCCCACGTGTGCCGACACTCTGCTAGATTGGGGAACCGCTGTTCATGACTCAGAACTTTACCAGTTAAATTCAAGTACACTTTTTATTAACTGAATTACATAACGCTAAGTGCACTGCCTGTAAGTGTGTGCTGCACTGGGGGAGTGTGCCAGAGATATTTTAACTCTTGCACATTGCACAGTTTGCTCTTCATTTTCATTTTAGTTTTACAAAATGTATTGAACAGGTTAGCATCTCTGTTCCGGCTGGAACAGAGATGAATAAAATTTAACTTCACTTGGGTTTAAAATTTAAGGGGCTGGGGGTTTTCCTTTGTTTTCTTTTTGGGGAAGTTTCGGGGATTTAAAAGGGGACTTAATTTTCCTGACTCATGTTGGTGCAACTTCAGGCAGGTTTGAGGCTTGTCAAATTTTGTCAACCGCATGCTGGCGCGCTACCACAGCTGCCCGTGCACAAACACCTTGTTGTATTCTTTCCATTTTAATTATATTTTGTAGTCACTCGAGGTTAATAGAAAATAATTTATTTTTCTGCTGAACATATATTAGTTGATTTTGCTCCTTACAAAAGCGCTATACTGATTGTTAAAGTACATATTGATAGTTCAATCCTTCTGAATTTGTGAAGTAAAGTAACCTTGTAGAATGGTATAACTACTGTTTGAAATCAGATGATGTAGTTCTGTAAAAACTGTTTTATTTTTAATGCTGTGGAAGGAACTTAAGGTTCAGACACTCATGATGGGTTTTGATCAGTGGAATGCTATGCCAATGGGCGGTCGGGTTTTATTTATGCGTATGAGATTTCTCATCCGTTACTGGGGTTTTGGCCTTTATGTAATTCTGCAAATACGGGTTGTTGAGGGGAGAATATTTTATCACAGCGGGTTCTGAGTATTGTAGTTACACTGCCTACGAGGCGGGTGTATTCCAGGGGCATTGGTGTTATAATTACCTTATGTTCTGTGTGTGTTGTTATGTTCGTCCGTGTCTAGCTAGCCACGAGATGGGGGAGAAGTTGATAATTCTATATACATGTATTCACGGAGTTATATACACTTGTTGTGCTTTATACTTATATTTATACACTTTTGTTATGCTGGATATTTATACACCCTTGTTATGTTTTATATTTATACACACTTGTGACGTTTTGTAATTATACACACTTGTTAAAGCAGGGCATGAAATGAAATAAATTGTTATCGTTCTATTACAGCTGAGTTTCATTGCAAGTCCCGTCATACTGGACCCGCACAATTTTTGCTTCTCTAGGCTCCGGCCTAGTCCTAATTAACTTGTGGCTTCTCTTTCAAAAAAAAATTTATAATTAAAATTAAAGAAGTTGGTTGATATTCAAAAATATATAAAAGGAAAGAGGGGTTACAGAATTGGATAGAGGATTTGATAAATTCACGTTTGTCTAGGTTAAGGGATATGTTCGCTTGCCTAAACTTGTGGAATATCGTACTTAGATGTTTTATTTGTTCGTCTAACGTTTTAGATACAACTAAGATATCATCTACAAATATCATGGTGTAGGGTTCCACTTCCGGTCCTAGGGCTCTTTCTAGACACTTTACGATGGCTGCTAAACTCGTGCTTAATCCGAAGGGCACTACCCTGTGTTGGTAGCATTTATTTTTATATAGGAAAGCAGTGTACTTTCTATTCTCTTCAAGAATTGGAATCTGCCAGAAACTTGAGCGTAAATCTAGCTTCGTCAGATACCTTGCTCCTTCACACTTGGTAAATAATTCATCCGCAGTTGGTGCACAGTCATACTCCTTTAATACAATGCTGTTCAGCTCCCTCATGTCAAGGCATAGACGTATTTCACCATTTTTCTTCTTCACTACCACTAGAGGATTCAGGAAGTTGCTGTTCGATCGCTCTATGACTCCACTTTCGATCATACGCCGAATTTCCAGTTCAACCTCTTCCTCATATCGCATTGGGATAGGGTATGTCTTCCTAATGACTTTTGTAGGGTCTGACACAACTATAGAGTGCTCGTATACTGTCGTCTGCGTCGGTACTTCACTAAATACATCACTGTATTCTTCTATTAATTCGTGCAGTTTTTCTTCTTCCTGTGTCGTCATCCCTTTATCTACCACATTCACCTGTCGAGTTGGACCATACTGTATCTGTGGCTTGTACAAAGTAATAGGTGTTTCACTTACCTTGCACTCTTCTTCTTCGCTGTTCATAATTAATTCATATTGAACATTTTTATAATTACACACCATTGTATTATCATTAACATTAATCTTAGCATTTATTGCATTTAGTATATCGATACCTAAAATTCCATCATAAATCAACTTATGCATAATTATCATGGGGTGTTCTAATTCTAGATTTTTATATGTTAGAGTTACATATGCTTGTTGTTTAACTCTTTCTTTTTTATTGGTAGCTGTTGTAATATTTAAATTATTTACGGGCGAAATTGCAGTATTTTATAAATATTTCTTACTGCATTGGACCCATGCAGCGTTAAGAACTGATAGTTGGCTGCCAGTGTCAATTAGCATCCGTATTATAGACCTGTTTATACTCACTGTCACAATAGGGCATTGTGTTTGCTGCGCGTCTCGCTTTATATCCTGTTCACTGTTTAATAATTCCTCCCTAATATCGCAGGGGTATATGTTGTTTATTTTATACTTTTGATTCCGTTTATTCAGTCATTGTGACGCCTTTGCTGTGGAATGTTACTGTCTCCATCTCATTCATTTTTCTTCAATTTTTTCTCATCGTACTCTCGTACTGCGGCAATGCGTTTGTCAGCTGGTTTTGAAAACTGTTTACGATTGGACGACCATACAACGTCTCCTTGTCGTTTAGCTGTATTATTTTGTTCAGTCTCTTTAGCTGTGCATGTTGTAGTGTAGTACATTGGTGGCAAATAATTTATTTTATAATTATCACGGTGCGGTGTAGTGTTTTGTATTGCTTTCTTGTCATCTCTGTGATAATTATGGTGGTGATTTGCGTGTTTTTGTTCCCAGTTTTGTGTGTTCTTACCTTTATTGATATTCTCTGACTGTGTTACAAGGATTAAAAATTCTTCTATGGTTTTAATTCCTTGCGTATAAACTGCTAACTGGATATCTCGCTGAAAATGGTAAGATAATTTTGAAACAATTTCGTATTCTGAGAATTTAGGTTTAAGATGCTTTACACGTTCTATTTGCGTAATTGTATATTGTTCAATACTCCGCTGTCTTGTGCATTGAACTTTCCATATTCGAGTTGATCCCGCACTTGTCGTTGAGTATGTAGATTCCAGTATCGGTTCTCGAATGCCTCACGAAACTGCTGATATGTACTGACGTTATCTCTAATAATAGAATACCATTGGCTGGCTGAATCTCTAAGGTATCGCGTGACGAAGTCTATCTTCTCGTCGTCATTTATTGCACTCCAAATTTTTTCTAATTCCTTCTCTACTCTAGCTAGGAATTCCATACTGTTCTCCCCTTTACCACCTGAGAACTTAAGCTCCTTTCTTCCGTTGGTGTAGGAAATATGGTCATTTGGTTCTGTCGTCTTCTTAACTCACTTCATAGCTGGTTCATTTCCTCTTGAATTTCTTCTTTCATATGTGATACGTCTCCCGAACAGTCCTTCGTAGTTTCTTCAATTTTATTCTCAATAACTACAGTACGTGTTTCTATTTCTCTAAGTTTACTGGTATTTGTTTGCGATACATTATTAATAGTTTGAATTTTATCATGTTCTCGTGTTATAGTAGTTAAAGTATCATTTATTTGTTTATGTGTTTCTTTTAAATCTTTTCTCCACTCGAGACGTAATTCTTTTTGTTTATTTTCAATCCGTACAACTTGCTCATTAAAGGCTTGTTTAAAATTATTCTCTAAAGTATCAATACGTATGTTGGTGTCACCAATTTTTTCGTTTAACTGTGCATTACTGTCCATTATACTTTG
The DNA here is from genome assembly GCA_034769895.1 of Magicicada septendecula. NCBI lineage: Eukaryota > Metazoa > Arthropoda > Insecta > Hemiptera > Cicadidae > Magicicada > Magicicada septendecula. Next base: position 189,972,073 of record CM068367.1, read on the forward strand.
TTTTATTTCAAGATTATCAATTTTTCCAACTCTTCTAAATTTCTGAAATTTTTATGGTGTCTTGTCTAAAATTTTCAGTTTGTTCTTCTAATTGTTTCTTATTAGATTCTTTTAATTCGTCTATTCTAGCATTTAAATTTTCTATCTGTTTATTTAAATTTTCTGTCTGTTTTGTGCTTAATTCATCGACCCAGGCACGCATCATCGTCTGGAATGCTTCTACGTCTAAATTTCCTGGAGTCGTCATGTTGAAGTATTATTAAAATATTTATTTAGTAGTAATTCTTTAACAATTATTATCGATAACCGTTCCCTACTTATTTATTTATTTCTTTATTTTTATTAATAGTTATTATTAATACTCATTACAGTTACACCTGTTACATAGACAAACAATATTATTCGTGGGCGCCAGCTGTGTGATTACACAACAATTAACATTACATTCAGTTACTGTTTAATATAAATAATTATTACATTATACCTTTTTCATTTAACACACACTTTATATTTTAGAGCAACCATTTAGCTACATAAAAAATTTTAATAGTTAAATGATGGGGATCAGGCCATACGTTCATGGGCTAAAATTTATGTAACAAATTTTTGTACATAAATTTAGGCATGTCATGCCCCACGTTCAGGGCGACATATTATGTAAAGATATAACGTTGCAAATATAATATAATTTACATTTGTGATGCCCCACATTGGAAGCGATATTTCTTATGCAACGATACGATATATATATAAATAGGCGTGTCTGGCCTCACGTGCAAGAGCGACAAATTTTGTAACAATATAACATTTAATTTGGGTTTCGGGTGTATCTGTAATAAGAACTCTATGTAACTTGTAACGGTATTTCAAATTTATTTGATGTTAATAAAATTGTGCACATTGTAACATAACAAAATGTTACCTAACCTAAACGTATACTATCAGATTTAATAAGTACATAACAATAATGTAAATAGGGAATATAGTGATAAGAATAACCAAGAAGAGAGAAATCATGGAAGAAGAAAGAAACAGAAGTGCCACATGAAACAGTAAACCCAAATACTGTTTGACACTACAACCAGACAATGACTAACACAAACTGATGGACAGAGTAAATTTACTTTAAGCTGTCAAGCGAGTCAGTGGATAATGTAAACAGAATATGATATGTTAATAAAAAGTGAGTCAATAAGAATCTGAATAATGTGAAATCAGAATCAGCATTTGGCTGGGTATTAATTAAATATGATTAGTAATTATTAACGCCAAAAAGCTAAAATTAGCAATGTCCACAAAATGAGAACGAAGCTATATTTCAATCTCAAATATACCTATGACGAGAAAGAAAAAACATTTGTAAGAGGGAACCTTGTACAAATAAGGTACCTCAGCAAATTAACGAATTGTGAAATAAGGAAAGCTTTTAAAGGCAGAATTCCGATATGAGCGGTATGTCTTAACAAGGCCTAGACCAAACAATAATCAGTGAGTTGATTATTGGGAGGTAACATGAGTGTAGATTAAATGCACAGAACAATTGTTATGCTCAAACATAGCAAAAAACCATTATTAAAATGATATATTTAATAATTCAATTGTTAGTTAGTAGAATAGAGCGAGTTATTAGTGTAAAACGAAATATCATAGTAGTAAGGATCGTTCATTACCATGTATAAAGATAAGGTTTATCCATAATGTTCAGTAAAATGTCAGTACAGAGTTAATCGTGTTCTCACATAAACGTTTGAGTAATAAAATGCTATGTGAACACAAACAATATTAATCAAAGTGTAAAATCGTAGATTCAGGTAAACAGACGACAGTGCGGAGTAGTGTACCTGAACATTGTTTATGTAGCAATGTCAATAAAAGTGAAATTAACTCGGTATCAAACGATATCAAATTAAAGAGGACAAAATGATCTTTAATTTGATGGTAATATCGCCCCAATCGCAACTGTATTAAGTGCGTGAAAGGTGTTAGCATCATTTACGAAATATGCATCAGAAATCTGGGTACTAATAACAACAATATCGACGGCTGTCAATCATTTCAGAATTTGGCGGTTGGAAAACCGTTATTAACGGCTAAACAGACAATACGTCATATTCATCACACCTGCAAGAGCCAATCACAAAATTAGTTAGTAATTAACATTTTTGACTAAAGCCGATCGAAGAGTAGGGTATATAAGAGAATGTAACCGATTCTCGACAGACACTTATCAACTTCATCCAGTGCGGAACGTACGCCCGCCATCTCAACATTTTTATTAACTGCTAGCGTCATCATCATCACACGTCAAAGGAAACAATTCGACAACAACCTACAACTACTTCAAATTATTCTACAGAGAACCATAGTGATTATGTGCAGTATTATTTCATTTTTGTGCGGGAAAATAATGAACAGAAGCAATTAAATAATGTTATTTATGATCCATTAAGTTAGAAGCGGATCGAAATTCTCTGTTCTTGTGCGTGTGCAGTGAATAACGATAATCATTATAATCCGATTATCGAGGTGCTAAATGAGTTTTAATTAAATAATTAAAACCAAAAGGTAACAGTGTAACCATTATTACATTTTTACTACGAGCGTCATAACCTGTACGTTTTTATAAACTGATCTGTACTGACGCAAACCACAGAAACATTTCAATATTACACCATGTCTCAATTTATTTGATGAATTTGTCATTATTAATTAAGCTGAATGTTAGTTATAAGTGTTCTCAATCTATAAACTTTGTAATTCATAAATCAAGCGTGACGAACGCACAACCTATCAAATAGGTTATTTTTATTTGTTTACTTTATAAAAGTAACGTCAAAAACATTATTGATCAATATTATATCAGAAAATTATTAGCTATTGTGTAGGCATGACTTTCTTTTTCGTGTCTCAAAGAACTCACATCTGAGATTTTAATAATATTAATGTTAAAAATAACAAATATCTGGACTTAGCCAGATTTACCACTTGTGCTCTGAGCAAGCCTTATAGGGTATATAATAACTTATTTACAATTGTACATCATTATATGTTTTTTAATTGTATTTGTTTTGAATTCTCTATCAAGGGTATGAATAAAACCCATAATTAACAGCACAACTCGACTTAATTTATTTCTAACAGATAGTTAAATATTTTATTTAGACAACTCAAACAACCTTCAGTTGTGATCAAGTACTTGGAATAGCATTGCCATAAAGATAATCAACCATTATTTTAATTTCTTTAAATCATTAATTGATTCAATTCATGGGTTTTACACGGGATTTTCCCAAAATAAATCCGTGTGGCGCCGACTATCAAACAAGGCAACTTAACCTTGTAGCTGAAGTGAGTTGGTTTTTGTAAACTGTCTTGGCAGCTTATTGAACTTCTAGAAAACACGACCAGGTACATGAAAGTATATTATATTTATCCTATTGTCCAGACATTACTAGACGTAACGTACTTAGACTATTATCGACCTGGAGAAGAAGTTTCACAGCTAGTATCAACAAGACGATCAGCATCATCAAGCGACCAACTATTATACTTTACTTTTGAAATTAAGCAAAGCTAGTATTTAAATAATATTAACACAACGATTTTTATTTTGTTTAAGGGAATTCTTTTCTGACAATTATAGTTATACAATTGTAAACACACTTTGAGTAACCTCGAATGTTACATTTTAAATCGCTTTACAAAATTAGTAACCTTCAATTAGAAACAACTACAAACATTAATACATTCAAAAATAATATTTCAAACATAAACATAATTTTATTTAACAACCGCAAATCTTTTATTTTATTACAAATTGACGCATACAACGTGTAACAGAAATAGTAACAATTCACGTTTATTTTTATTTTATTACAAATTGGCGCACCAACTAGTGTGGCTTAAAAATATTTTTTATATTTTATATCAGCCCGGTAGACACAAAAGAATAAACATGCCACACACCCATCAATATGATACGAGATATAAGGACAGTCGGGTAGGAGAAATACAACCAAATACAGAAACCTATGAAGCACAACCACTACGCGAAATGGAAGTTATTACCATTAATAATATAGAGACCCGATCTGAAGAAACACCCCAGGTAGAACCGGAAGTAGAAGTGAGGGTCAACAACCAACCCAAGCAATCTGAGAGACCCACGCCGTCAGGGGACATAAGCCTACAAGACATAATGAGGGCGATTGTGGAAAATAATAAAAACTTCGAATTGATGAAAGAAGATGGTAAGAAATCCCGGGCGGAGAATCAAAAGAATGTTGAGTTATTAAATAAAAATATGGAGTCTATTAGTAAAAATATGGAGTCACTGAAAGAAGACTTGAATAAAAAGATTGACAGTACCCACAGATCCATGGACATGCTGAACAGTAAAATAGATGACAACAGTAGAGCCGTAAGAGAGGAATTGAACACCACATTGATTGAAATTAGCAGGAGGATGGAAGAAGGTAATGAGAAAATTAACACTAGGATAGACGTGGAGATAACGGTTGTGAGGGAAGAAATAACAGAAGTAAACAAAAGGTGCGAACAGCAAGACCAGGATTTGCAGCGAACTAGGGAAGAGGTCGACGGGAGGATCGACACCATGGAGGAGGTGAATGAAGCCCGAATAGAATCCTTGAAAAGAATGAATCAAGATGAGATTAAACGGGTAAGGATAGACGTAGGGGAGCACTGTGAAGAGGTAAGTACATCAGTAGACACGGTGAGAAATTTAACCGTCGCTAATCGGGAAAGAATCAAGGAACTGAGACAACAAGAAATCGTACAAATGCGGGAGGAGACTGAAGTTATTCGCAACCGTCCTATCCAAGGTCAGTATCTGCTACCAAACGACAACCGCGACGCGATTAATTTTAAAAACTATCGAAGAAACCCTATTGAATTCTTAGCACGTGTTGAAGAAAACTTGGCACGAATCCGAGAGACCAGATGGAACAACATAAGAAGCTTGACAGATGAGTATTTCAAAGAAATATATGATAATTGGTGGACTGCAACGCGCCACGAAGTCAACAGTTACGAGGAATTCAAGACTCAATTCCGCGCGAAATATTGGTCAGAGGCTACACAAAACATAGTACGCGATCATATATGCCACGGTAAATACGATGCGAGCAGAAGAGGAACAATGACTTCCTACTTTTTGGGTCAGGTGTGTCTAGCACGAAATTTAGAAACAAAAATACCTGAAGAATGTCTCGTTACAAAACTGCCTTACCACTTAGAGGAGGGTGTCGCTAAGGCACGTCAATGGGGGCAAATTAAAACAATAGCAGCTATGTCCGCATTGCTCGAGGATCAGGAACATGAAGGGTACTACCGAAGGAGTCGTCGGAGGAATGACCATTTTAATAATATGGGCAGTAACATAAACAATAATAATAATAACAACTCCAGAAATTACCGAAGTAATTTTAATAATAATAGCCATCCAAACCAAAATTATAACAACAATAATAGTAGGCCAAAATTAATAACCAAAGTAGTAATAATAACAATAATAATAACGGTAGCCATAATAATAATAATAATAACAACCGGCGACCCAATTATAATAATAACACAAACCGACCATCAAACCAAGGCGGAAATAATCCACCATCACAATATCGCCGAGCCAATTATGTGCAAGCTAATTACGATCCCGGTAGAAGACGATACTACCAGCGACGAAACAGTTTCAGTGGAGACAGAGGGAGTATAAGAGGAGGACGATGGAGGAGTAGCAGCATTGAGGGCGACAGCCGCAACAGCGACTACCGACCACAAGTGCACTTCGTTCCTGACCAGGAACCAGACCATCATGGAGGACGTACAACAACGGACGACAGGAATCCTGTAGATAATCAAGACAGGCGCCAAGAGGAGAGCACCAGCTCTTTAAACTCCTCGCGGCAGTGAGAAATTATGACAACATAAACCCCTTGCTGAACCACTCTATTGGGTATGATTACGGCACCAGTCCAAATAAAATCACCATATTGTACAACCATTACCTGAAAAATATAAGGCAGGAATTGTTAGAAGAAGAAGTAACCGATCACCATCAACACACCCACGATATCGTGTACGTGACGGCTAAAATTAATGAAGTAACTGTCACCTTAATGATAGACACCGGAGCCAACGTTTCCCTAATGGATAGCACCGAGCTCAATCGTATTCAGGAGGAAAGCAGGGTTAGTATACCGACGTTACCTGTTACTAACATTATCCTGATAGGAGCTACGGGACAACAAAATAAATCGGTGAAGAAGCAGGTGAGGTTAGAAGTAACCAGTCAAGGTGTGAAAATACCGATGATATTTTTAATAGCAACGGGTTTGCCATTTCGTAGTTTGATCGGCTGCGACATTCTACGAAGGTACTCAGCCATAATTGATTTAAGTAGGGACAAATTAACTTTGAAAACGTCTGACACAGATTGGATGGCAGACATTGTAGGAAACAGGGAAGTTCCCCCAGAGAGAACCGTATACCACATCCAAGGAACAACCAACCCTAGATACCAAACATCCAGGCATGAGCTGGAATACCATAACAATAACGATAATTTATGGGAAGAAAAGATTAGAGAGATAAGACAGTTCCAGTCAACCAACAGAACTAAATCACCAAGTCCAGGCCAACTCGAAAGATTAATAACCATATATGATAAGTACAGACACGTGTTTTCAGATCTCCCAGGAAAGGTTAAGAATTATCAATGTATATTAAATTTCAAAGAACCGGTTAACTTCAACCGCAAATCTTACCCCATTGCATACTCCCTTAAAGAGGCGGTTCGATCCGAAATCAATCACCTGTTGAAGGACGATATAATAGAACACAGCCAGTCCCCTTATACCAGCCCTATAGTAGCAATTAAAAAGAAAAACGGTAAGGTGAGGCTCTGTTTGGACGCGCGAGAAATAAACAAGCACCTAGTTAATAACCGGACATCTCCGGGCAAAATTGAAGAGATTCTGAAGAAGTTCCATGGTGTACAATACATAAGCTCATGGGATACGGTCTGCGGATATTGGCAAGTCGAGCTGCATCCCAACAGTCGAAAATATGTTGCTTTTATATTTGAGGGACGCAACTATCACTTTAAGAGGTTGCCCTTCGGGCTAATAAATTCCGTAGCCATATTCATACAATGCATGGACCAGGTGTTGGGACAGGAAGCACTTAAATTCACTACCGTCTATGTGGACGACCTGTTAATAACATCCACCAACTGGGAAGAACATTGTCAGAGGGTAGACCATGTGCTAGGCAAACTGTCAGAAAATCATATCACATTAAAACTGGAAAAATCCCAACTTATTGCGAAGGAGGTGCAGTTTTTAGGATTCCAGCTAACCGAATTAGGAATAACTCCATCCACAGAAAAAATCGAAGCCATACAGAAGTTCCCCACTCCCAGGAATAGAAAACAGTTACAATCTTTTTTAGGGTTGTGCAACTATTATCGAAAGTTTCAGAACAATTATTCGGAACTAACAACCAGATTGTCTCCGCAATTGTCCTCGAAGGATAAATGGACATGGGGTCCTACACAGGAAAGTATATTTCAACAGATCAAAACAAAATTTTTAGAGACGGTAATATTACACCATCCAGACTTTGATAAACCTTTTTACTTGAATTGTGATGCCAGTGACATCAGTTTAGGCTCCACCCTATACCAGGAAGACGATGACGGAAACCATCTTGTGATAAGCTTCGCGAGCCGGACTTTGAATAAGTGTGAGAGAAATTATAATGTCACGGAAAAAGAACTCCTAAGCGTAGTATTTGCATGTAGTAAATTCCGCACCTACATATTAGGATATTCTGTTACTGTTAGGACAGATCACAAGTCCATATCCTTTTTAAAGAACTGCAAATTAAGCCATGGGCGGTTAGCAAGGTGGACGTTGGTCCTACAAGAGTATAACATTAATTGGGAGTACGTCCCTGGCAAGAAGAATATAGCCGCCGACGTACTGTCACGAGGAAACATTACAAATCAAACTTATGAAGGTGAAAAGGAAACACTAGCCAAAGTTTATAACATATTAAAAAGCCGTACAGAGTTAGAAGCCATTATCAAAGAGATAGAGTTATATCAAAGACAAGACAATAGGCTAGCACAAATTTTCCAAAGATTGGATAATCAAGATGTAAGAATAACCCCTTATTACTGTGTAGTTAATAATATATTGTTTGTTAAAACTAAGTATCACGATAACGTTTGGAAGTTAATAATACCTAAGACACTAGAGAAGGAAATAATCACAGATTATCATGTTCGTTATGGGCACATGGGTGCTGTTAAAGTGATCAAGGCGTTGGAAAACACATGTATATAAAGGACATGAATAGAAGGGTAAGGGAATGCATTAGAACTTGTCAGATATGCCAGATGGTGAAATGCACAAATGAAAGGAAGGAGGGGCAAATGATTCCCATAACATCTTCGGCGAAACTGGAGAAAGTTTTTGTAGATATTTGTGGTCCATTTCCTAGAAGTGGAGGTCGACACCAGTACAAATATTTATTAATTATCTTCGACCATTACACTAAATATATAAAACTATACCCTATGAATCGAGCAACCACCCACAAGGTACTCAATATAATAATACAGAATTATATACCTGAGGTAGGCTGTCCGAAAACCATAATCACAGACCACGGTACACAATTTAAAGGACGGAGATGGAAGGACACACTACTGGAACATGGGATAAGAACATACAAAACTGCAGTGTACCATCCCAGTAGTAATCCCTCAGAAAGAGTGTTAAGAGAGGTCGGACGGATTCTTAGGACTTATTGTGCAAATCAACAAAGGCAGTGGAGTGGGTACATCCCATCTGCGGAAGATTTTATCAATTTAGCGTACCACCAATCAATTGACACCACCCCATACAATGCCATGTTCGAAAAACCTCCACCCCGAGAGATCAGTGACCTGATTAAGTTCCCTCAGAGTCCAGAATATCAATTTAATAGAATCCAATACCACGACAAGATCATGGAGAAGTTGGAACAACGTAGAAAAAAGTATAAACAGCAAGCGCCGACCCGGATAATAAAGTATAAAATAGGAGACCAGGTACTACTGAGAAATAGGGAGCTGCCCAGCACAATGGGGGGCATCACCAAGAAACTGCTGGTATTATACATCGGCCCATATACTGTCACAAAAGACCATGAAAACAATACCTATGAACTCACTGACATGATAAACAAGAAGGTCAAAGGTACATACAATCAAACGTCATTGAAAAGATACTATAATTAAAGAAATTGATTAGGATAAGTAATTACAGCGTGCCAAATATCCCAAAAATGTAATACTAGAAACTGATATGGGAAAGGACACCTGTGTAACGTAATCATCCCCAATAATGCGCCCAATAGAGTGGAAAAGCACAAGATAACCCCATGTATGTAAACCATAAGAATGATTACTATTAAGAGCAGATAAAAGATAGTGGTAGGCGACATTTATCACCCGAATATTTAGAGTATAAAAGGAAAAAATATGTTTTAAAAAAGATTACTATAAACGGACTCATTTAGTGATTAAAAGAATCACATATTAGGCCCAAATGATTGAAGGTAACTAATTGACTATAACAAATCTATTTGCCCTATTGAGTTACAAAAGTGTGTAGGATTAAGATACAGGCCAAACTATTTGTTACTTGTTAAAAAGGAACCAGATCTATCACACCAGAGGATAGAAAGATATGTATTGTAAACTAAATGATTTAATGAGAGAAAAGACATCTATTATGTCATAAAGAGCCAGTAGTGGCATATAACTAAAATTACTATGCTATACTTAGAAAAAAAAATGTTTATCCAAATGAATACTATATGTAACTAAATTTTATCAAATGATTATTGTGTACCTCTCATAAAACTAAAATATTAAATAAAACCATCCAGAATAAAGGTTCACCCAACTAACCTTTGAAGGAGTAGAGAGGCAGAAGATCAAAGAGAGTATAAAGAAAGAAGGATATTATTATGGAAAGTAAAGAGAGAGAAAAAATGTTTATTAAATGAACCATGTAACCCCAAGAATGTCTATAAAATTAGATATTAATATGTTATTATATTGTCACATTAAATTGTAATTATCAAATATTGTATGTAGCAAAATATGTCAGAGAACATCTAACAAAAAACCAGTCAGTATATGAATAGAGTAGATCCTGATAATTCAGGATAAGTATAAATGATTAAGAAAAAAAAAAACTTGTAAACTAATGTGAGAATAAAATATTGTAGACTCTATATGTGAAAACCAACTGCATAAGTATATAAGCAGCAAAATAAGTGTGTAATCTTAAGAATACTCAAGTGAACCAAAGCAAATTGTCAACTAGTATAAACAGTAACAATACGGCTGATAAAAAGCATAGCTGAGAATGTCGAGTCTGAAAAGAAATAATTACCTGTAAAAAAGAAAGCATGTTAACAAGTATAAAGATGGAAATGTGATACAAATGAAAACCTCTGATACCTTGAATATTATATTAAAGATATTATATTATTGAAAATGAATGATATGTGTTATATTTTATAGGTTGTGATAATGCAACTATTGCCTGGTGCAATGTTTATTTTTTTCTCAGACAGAGAAGAGTAATGCCTCTAAATCTGAGTATGTGTATTGAGGAACGGCAGAGAATGTAAGCCACAGTGAGCCACTCTTGATTCCGAACCCACTACAAAAGTTAGGGAGTTATATTGTATTAATGTATCAAGGACTATTATGAAAGAATCTGTGAGGTATAAATTATAATAACCATTAAGATAATCACGAAAGTAAAAATATGTAATAAGAAAGAAGAATGTGAATAAGACAGGAAAATGTTAAGTGTTGAGTGTTGAGTAATAAAATGCTATGTGAACACAAACAATATTAATCAAAGTGTAAAATCGTAGATTCAGGTAAACAGACGACAGTGCGGAGTAGTGTACCTGAACATTGTTTATGTAGCAATGTCAATAAAAGTGAAATTAACTCGGTATCAAACGATATCAAATTAAAGAGGACAAAATGATCTTTAATTTGATGGTAATATCGCCCCAATCGCAACTGTATTAAGTGCGTGAAAGGTGTTAGCATCATTTACGAAATATGCATCAGAAATCTGGGTACTAATAACAACAATATCGACGGCTGTCAATCATTTCAGAATTTGGCGGTTGGAAAACCGTTATTAACGGCTAAACAGACAATACGTCATATTCATCACACCTGCAAGAGCCAATCACAAAATTAGTTAGTAATTAACATTTTTGACTAAAGCCGATCGAAGAGTAGGGTATATAAGAGAATGTAACCGATTCTCGACAGACACTTATCAACTTCATCCAGTGCGGAACGTACGCCCGCCATCTCAACATTTTTATTAACTGCTAGCGTCATCATCATCACACGTCAAAGGAAACAATTCGACAACAACCTACAACTACTTCAAATTGTTCTACAGAGAACCATAGTGATTATGTGCAGTATTATTTCATTTTTGTGCGGGAAAATAATGAACAGAAGCAATTAAATAATGTTATTTATGATCCATTAAGTTAGAAGCGGATCGAAATTCTCTGTTCTTGTGCGTGTGCAGTGAATAACGATAATCATTATAATCCGATTATCGAGGTGCTAAATGAGTTTTAATTAAATAATTAAAACCAAAAGGTAACAGTGTAACCATTATTATATTTTTACTACGAGCGTCATAACCTGTACGTTTTTATAAACTGATCTGTACTGACGCAAACCACAGAAACATTTCAATATTACACCATGTCTCAATTTATTTGATGAATTTGTCATTATTAATTAAGCTGAATGTTAGTTATAAGTGTTCTCAATCTATAAACTTTGTAATTCATAAATCAAGCGTGACGAACGCACAACCTATCAAATAGGTTATTTTTATTTGTTTACTTTATAAAAGTAACGTCAAAAACATTATTGATCAATATTATATCAGAAAATTATTAGCTATTGTGTAGGCATGACTTTCTTTTTCGTGTCTCAAAGAACTCACATCTGAGATTTTAATAATATTAATGTTAAAAATAACAAATATCTGGACTTAGCCAGATTTACCACTTGTGCTCTGAGCAAGCCTTATAGGGTATATAATAACTTATTTACAATTGTACATCATTATATGTTTTTTAATTGTATTTGTTTTGAATTCTCTATCAAGGGTATGAATAAAACCCATAATTAACAGCACAACTCGACTTAATTTATTTCTAACAGATAGTTAAATATTTTATTTAGACAACTCAAACAACCTTCAGTTGTGATCAAGTACTTGGAATAGCATTGCCATAAAGATAATCAACCATTATTTTAATTTCTTTAAATCATTAATTGATTCAATTCATGGGTTTTACACGGGATTTTCCCAAAATAAATCCGTGTGGCGCCCACTATCAAACAAGGCAACTTAACCTTGTAGCTGAAGTGAGTTGGTTTTTGTAAACTGTCTTGGCAGCTTATTGAACTTCTAGAAAACACGACCAGGTACGTGAAAGTATATTATATTTATCCTATTGTCCAGACATTACTAGACGTAACGTACTTAGACTATTATCGACCTGGAGAAGAAGTTTCACAGCTAGTATCAACAAGACGATCAGCATCATCAAGCGACCAACTATTATACTTTACTTTTGAAATTAAGCAAAGCTAGTATTTAAATAATATTAACACAACGATTTTTATTTTGTTTAAGGGAATTCTTTTCTGACAATTATAGTTATACAATTGTAAACACACTTTGAGTAACCTCGAATGTTACATTTTAAATCGCTTTACAAAATTAGTAACCTTCAATTAGAAACAACTACAAACATTAATACATTCAAAAATAATATTTCAAACATAAACATAATTTTATTTAACAACCGCAAATCTTTTATTTTATTACAAATTGACGCATACAACGTGTAACAGAAATAGTAACAATTCACGTTTATTTTTATTTTATTACAAATTGGCGCACCAACTAGTGTGGCTTAAAAATATTTTTTATATTTTATATCAGCCCGGTAGACACAAAAGAATAAACATGCCACACACCCATCAATATGATACGAGATATAAGGACAGTCGGGTAGGAGAAATACAACCAAATACAGAAACCTATGAAGCACAACCCCTACGCGAAATGGAAGTTATTACCATTAATAATATAGAGACCCGATCTGAAGAAACACCCCAGGTAGAACCGGAAGTAGAAGTGAGGGTCAACAACCAACCCAAGCAATCTGAGAGACCCGCGCCGTCAGGGGACATAAGCCTACAAGACATAATGAGGGCGATTGTGGAAAATAATAAAAACTTCGAATTGATGAAAGAAGATGGTAAGAAATCCCGGGCGGAGAATCAAAAGAATGTTGAGTTATTAAATAAAAATATGGAGTCTATTAGTAAAAATATGGAGTCACTGAAAGAAGACTTGAATAAAAAGATTGACAGTACCCACAGATCCATGGACATGCTGAACAGTAAAATAGATGACAACAGTAGAGCCGTAAGAGAGGAATTGAACACCACATTGATTGAAATTAGCAGGAGGATGGAAGAAGGTAATGAGAAAATTAACACTAGGATAGACGTGGAGATAACGGTTGTGAGGGAAGAAATAACAGAAGTAAACAAAAGGTGCGAACAGCAAGACCAGGATTTGCAGCGAACTAGGGAAGAGGTCGACGGGAGGATCGACACCATGGAGGAGGTGAATGAAGCCCGAATAGAATCCTTGAAAAGAATGAATCAAGATGAGATTAAACGGGTAAGGATAGACGTAGGGGAGCGCTGTGAAGAGGTAAGTACATCAGTAGACGCGGTGAGAAATTTAACTGTCGCTAATCGGGAAAGAATCGAGGAACTGAGACAACAAGAAATCGTACAAATGCGGGAGGAGACTGAAGTTATTCGCAACCGTCCTATCCAAGGTCAGTATCTGCTACCAAACGACAACCGCGACGCGATTAATTTTAAAAAGTATCGAAGAAACCCTATTGAATCCTTAGCACGTGTTGAAGAAAACTTGGCACGAATCCGAGAGACCAGATGGAACAACATAAGAAGCTTGACAGATGAGTATTTCAAAGAAATATATGATAATTGGTGGACTGCAACGCGCCACGAAGTCAACAGTTACGAGGAATTCAAGACTCAATTCCGTGAGAAATATTGGTCAGAGGCTACACAAAACATAGTACGCGATCATATATGCCACGGTAAATACGATGCGAGCAGAGGAGGAACAATGACTTCCTACTTTTTGGGTCAGGTGTGTCTAGCACGAAATTTAGAAACAAAAATACCTGAAGAATGTCTCGTTACAAAACTGTCTTACCACTTAGAGGAGGGTGTCGCTAAGGCACGTCAATGGGGGCAAATTAAAACAATAGCAGCTATGTCCGCATTGCTCGAGGATCAGGAACATGAAGGGTACTACCGAAGGAGTCGTCGGAGGAATGACCATTTTAATAATATGGGCAGTAACATAAACAATAATAATAATAACAACTCCAAAAATTACCGAAGTAATTTTAATAATAATAGCCATCCAAACCAAAATTATAACAACAATAATAGTAGGCCAAAATTAATAACCAAAGTAGTAATAATAACAATAATAATAACGGTAGCCATAATAATAATAATAATAATAATAACAACCGGCGACCCAATTATAATAATAACACAAACCGACCATCAAACCAAGGCGGAAATAATCCACCATCACAATATCGCCGAGCCAATTATGTGCAAGCTAATTACGATCCCGGTAGAAGACGATACTACCAGCGACGAAACAGTTTCAGTGGAGACAGAGGGAGTATAAGAGGAGGACGATGGAGGAGTAGCAGCATTGAGGGCGACAGCCGCAACAGCGACTACCGACCACAAGTGCACTTCGTTCCTGACCAGGAACCAGACCATCATGGAGGACGTACAACAACGGACGACAGGAATCCTGTAGATAATCAAGACAGGCGCCAAGAGGAGAGCACCAGCTCTTTAAACTCCTCGCGGCAGTGAGAAATTATGACAACATAAACCCCTTGCTGAACCACTCTATTGGGTATGATTACGGCACCAGTCCAAATAAAATCACCATATATTGTACAACCATTACCTGAAAAATATAAAGCAGGAATTGTTAGAAGAAGAAGTAACCGATCACCATCAACACACCCACGATATCGTGTACGTGACGGCTAAAATTAATGAAGTAACTGTCACCTTAATGATCGACACCGGAGCCAACGTTTCCCTAATGGATAGCACCGAGCTCAATCGTATTCAGGAGGAAAGCAGGGTTAGTATACCGACGTTACCTGTTACTAACATTATCCTGATAGGAGCTACGGGACAACAAAATAAATCGGTGAAGAAGCAGGTGAGGTTAGAAGTAACCAGTCAAGGTGTGAAAATACCGATGATATTTTTAATAGCAACGGGTTTGCCATTTCGTAGTTTGATCGGCTGCGACATTCTACGAAGGTACTCAGCCATAATTGATTTAAGTAGGGACAAATTAACTTTGAAAACGTCTGACACAGATTGGATGGCAGACATTGTAGGAAACAGGGAAGTTCCCCCAGAGAGAACCGTATACCACATCCAAGGAACAACCAACCCTAGATACCAAACATCCAGGCATGAGCTGGAATACCATAACAATAACGATAATTTATGGGAAGAAAAGATTAGAGAGATAAGACAGTTCCAGTCAACCAACAGAACTAAATCACCAAGTCCAGGCCAACTCGAAAGATTAATAACCATATATGATAAGTACAGACACGTGTTTTCAGATCTCCCAGGAAAGGTTAAGAATTATCAATGTATATTAAATTTCAAAGAACCGGTTAACTTCAACCGCAAATCTTACCCCATTGCATACTCCCTTAAAGAGGCGGTTCGATCCGAAATCAATCAGCTGTTGAAGGACGATATAATAGAACACAGCCAGTTCCCTTATACCAGCCCTATAGTAGCAATTAAAAAGAAAAACGGTAAGGTGAGGCTCTGTTTGGACGCGCGAGAAATAAACAAGCACCTAGTTAATAACCGGACATCTCCGGGCAAAATTGAAGAGATTCTGAAGAAGTTCCATGGTGTACAATACATAAGCTCATGGGATACGGTCTGCGGATATTGGCAAGTCGAGCTGCATCCCAACAGTCGAAAATATGTTGCTTTTATATTTGAGGGACGCAACTATCACTTTAAGAGGTTGCCCTTCGGGCTAATAAATTCCGTAGCCATATTCATACAATGCATGGACCAGGTGTTGGGACAGGAAGCACTTAAATTCACTACCGTCTATGTGGACGACCTGTTAATAACATCCACCAACTGGGAAGAACATTGTCAGAGGGTAGACCATGTGCTAGGCAAACTGTCAGAAAATCATATCACATTAAAACTGGAAAAATCCCAACTTATTGCGAAGGAGGTGCAGTTTTTAGGATTCCAGCTAACCGAATTAGGAATAACTCCATCCACAGAAAAAATCGAAGCCATACAGAAGTTCCCCACTCCCAGGAATAGAAAACAGTTACAATCTTTTTTAGGGTTGTGCAACTATTATCGAAAGTTTCAGAACAATTATTCGGAACTAACAACCAGATTGTCTCCGCAATTGTCCTCGAAGGATAAATGGACATGGGGTCCTACACAGGAAAGTATATTTCAACAGATCAAAACAAAATTTTTAGAGACGGTAATATTACACCATCCAGACTTTGATAAACCTTTTTACTTGAATTGTGATGCCAGTGACATCAGTTTAGGCTCCACCCTATACCAGGAAGACGATGACGGAAACCATCTTGTGATAAGCTTCGCGAGCCGGACTTTGAATAAGTGTGAGAGAAATTATAATGTCACGGAAAAAGAACTCCTAAGCGTAGTATTTGCATGTAGTAAATTCAGCACCTACATATTAGGATATTCTGTTACTGTTAGGACAGATCACAAGTCCATATCCTTTTTAAAGAACTGCAAATTAAGCCATGGGCGGTTAGCAAGGTGGACGTTGGTCCTACAAGAGTATAACATTAATTGGGAGTACGTCCCTGGCAAGAAGAATATAGCCGCCGATGTACTGTCACGAGTAAACATTACAAATCAAACTTATGAAGGTGAAAAGGAAACACTAGCCAAAGTTTATAACATATTAAAAAGCCGTACAGAGTTAGAAGCCATTATCAAAGAGATAGAGTTATATCAAAGACAAGACAATAGGCTAGCACAAATTTTCCAAAGATTGGATAATCAAGATGTAAGAATAACCCCTTATTACTGTGTAGTTAATAATATATTGTTTGTTAAAACTAAGTATCACGATAACGTTTGGAAGTTAATAATACCTAAGACACTAGATAAGGAAATAATCACAGATTATCATGTTCGTTATGGGCACATGGGTGCTGTTAAAGTGATCAAGGCGTTGGAAGAACACATGTATATAAAGGACATGAATAGAAGGGTAAGGGAATGCATTAGAACTTGTCAGATATGCCAGATGGTGAAATGCACAAATGAAAGGAAGGAGGGGCAAATGATTCCCATAACATCTTCGGCGAAACTGGAGAAAGTTTTTGTAGATATTTGTGGTCCATTTCCTAGAAGTGGAGGTCGACACCAGTACAAATATTTATTAATTATCTTCGACAATTACACTAAATATATAAAACTATACCCTATGAATCGAGCAACCACCCACAAGGTACTCAATATAATAATACAGAATTATATACCTGAGGTAGGCTGTCCGAAAACCATAATCACAGACCACGGTACACAATTTAAAGGACGGAGATGGAAGGACACACTACTGGAACATGGGATAAGAACATACAAAACTGCAGTGTACCATCCCAGTAGTAATCCCTCAGAAAGAGTGTTAAGAGAGGTCGGACGGATTCTTAGGACTTATTGTGCAAATCAACAAAGGCAGTGGAGTGGGTACATCCCATCTGCGGAAGATTTTATCAATTTAGCGTACCACCAATCAATTGACACCACCCCATACAATGCCATGTTCGAAAAACCTCCACCCCGAGAGATCAGTGACCTGATTAAGTTCCCTCAGAGTCCAGAATATCAATTTAATAGAATCCAATACCACGACAAGATCATGGAGAAGTTGGAACAACGTAGAAAAAAGTATAAACAGCAAGCGCCGACCCGGATAATAAAGTATAAAATAGGAGACCAGGTACTACTGAGAAATAGGGAGCTGCCCAGCACAATGGGGGGCATCACCAAGAAACTGCTGGTATTATACATCGGCCCATATACTGTCACAAAAGACCATGAAAACAATACCTATGAACTCACTGACATGATAAACAAGAAGGTCAAAGGTACATACAATCAAACGTCATTGAAAAGATACTATAATTAAAGAAATTGATTAGGATAAGTAATTACAGCGTGCCAAATATCCCAAAAATGTAATACTAGAAACTGATATGGGAAAGGACACCTGTGTAACGTAATCATCCCCAATAATGCGCCCAATAGAGTGGAAAAGCACAAGATAACCCCATGTATGTAAACCATAAGAATGATTACTATTAAGAGCAGATAAAAGATAGTGGTAGGCGACATTTATCACCCGAATATTTAGAGTATAAAAGGAAAAAATATGTTTTAAAAAAGATTACTATAAACGGACTCATTTAGTGATTAAAAGAATCACATATTAGGCCCAAATGATTGAAGGTAACTAATTGACTATAACAAATCTATTTGCCCTATTGAGTTACAAAAGTGTGTAGGATTAAGATACAGGCCAAACTATTTGTTACTTGTTAAAAAGGAACCAGATCTATCACACCAGAGGATAGAAAGATATGTATTGTAAACTAAATGATTTAATGAGAGAAAAGACATCTATTATGTCATAAAGAGCCAGTAGTGGCATATAACTAAAATTACTATGCTATACTTAGAAAAAAAAAAGTTTATCCAAATGAATACTATATGTAACTAAATTTTATCAAATGATTATTGTGTACCTCTCATAAAACTAAAATATTAAATAAAACCATCCAGAATAAAGGTTCACCCAACTAACCTTTGAAGGAGTAGAGAGGCAGAAGATCAAAGAGAGTATAAAGAAAGAAGGATATTATTTTGGAAAGTAAAGAGAGAGAAAAAATGTTTATTAAATGAACCATGTAACCCCAAGAATGTCTATAAAATTAGATATTAATATGTTATTATATTGTCACATTAAATTGTAATTATCAAATATTGTATGTAGCAAAATATGTCAGAGAACATCTAACAAAAAACCAGTCAGTATATGAATAGAGTAGATCCTGATAATTCAGGATAAGTATAAATGATTAAGAAAAAAAAAAAACTTGTAAACTAATGTGAGAATAAAATATTGTAGACTCTATATGTGAAAACCAACTGCATAAGTATATAAGCAGCAAAATAAGTGTGTAATCTTAAGAATACTCAAGTGAACCAAAGCAAATTGTCAACTAGTATAAACAGTAACAATACGGCTGATAAAAAGCATAGCTGAGAATGTCGAGTCTGAAAAGAAATAATTACCTGTAAAAAAGAAAGCATGTTAACAAGTATAAAGATGGAAATGTGATACAAATGAAAACCTCTGATACCTTGAATATTATATTAAAGATATTATATTATTGAAAATGAATGATATGTGTTATATTTTATAGGTTGTGATAGTGCAACTATTGCCTGGTGCAATGTTTATTTTTTTCTCAGACAGAGAAGAGTAATGCCTCTGAATCTGAGTATGTGTATTGAGGAACGGCAGAGAATGTAAGCCACAGTGAGCCACTCTTGATTCCGAACCCACTACAAAAGTTAGGGAGTTATATTGTATTAATGTATCAAGGACTATTATGAAAGAATCTGTGAGGTATAAATTATAATAACCATTAAGATAATCACGAAAGTAAAAATATGTAATAAGAAAGAAGAATGTGAATAAGACAGGAAAATGTTAATTTAAGAAATGAGATCTATTGTAGTTAAATGACTTAAAAAGTAAGCTACTTGAAAAATACTAGTAAGTTAAGAGTTATATCACTAGACAAAAAAATCAAGCTAGAGTAACACACTAATAGTATATTAAAGATCAATGTAAAGAGTACAAGACAAAAAACAGTAGTAATATGTAGAAACTGACATGAAATGATAATTTTATAAAAAATAAATTTTTTCTCAAATGATCAATTTTGAGGAGGGAGTATATGTAACATAACAAAATGTTACCTAACCTAAACGTATACTATCAGATTTAATAAGTACATAACAATAATGTAAATAGGGAATATAGTGATAAGAATAACCAAGAGAGAAATCATGGAAGAAGAAAGAAACAGAAGTGCCACATGAAACAGTAAACCCAAATACTGTTTGACACTACAACCAGACAATGACTAACACAAACTGATGGACAGAGTAAATTTACTTTAAGCTGTCAAGCGAGTCAGTGGATAATGTAAACAGAATATGATATGTTAATAAAAAGTGAGTCAATAAGAATCTGAATAATGTGAAATCAGAATCAGCATTTGGCTGGGTATTAATTAAATATGATTAGTAATTATTAACGCCAAAAAGCTAAAATTAGCAATGTCCACAAAATGAGAACGAAGCTATATTTCAATCTCAAATATACCTATGACGAGAAAGAAAAAACATTTGTAAGAGGGAACCTTGTACACATAAGGTACCTCAGCAAATTAACGAATTGTGAAATAAGGAAAGCTTTTAAAGGCAGAATTCCGATATGAGCGGTATGTCTTAACAAGGCCTAGACCAAACAATAATCAGTGAGTTGATTATTGGGAGGTAACATGAGTGTAGATTAAATGCACAGAACAATTGTTATGCTCAAACATAGCAAAAAACCATTATTAAAATGATATATTTAATAATTCAATTGTTAGTTAGTAGAATAGAGCGAGTTATTAGTGTAAAACGAAATATCATAGTAGTAAGGATCGTTCATTACCATGTATAAAGATAAGGTTTATCCATAATGTTCAGTAAAATGTCAGTACAGAGTTAATCGTGTTCTCACATAAACGTTTGAGTAATAAAATGCTATGTGAACACAAACAATATTAATCAAAGTGTAAAATCGTAGATTCAGGTAAACAGACGACAGTGCGGAGTAGTGTACCTGAACATTGTTTATGTAGCAATGTCAATAAAAGTGAAATTAACTCGGTATCAAACGATATCAAATTAAAGAGGACAAAATGATTTTTAATTTGATGGTAATATCGCCCCAATCGCAACTGTATTAAGTGCGTGAAAGGTGTTAGCATCATTTACGAAATATGCATCAGAAATCTGGGTACTAATAACAACAATATCGACGGCTGTCAATCATTTCAGAATTTGGCGGTTGGAAAACCGTTATTAACGGCTAAACAGACAATACGTCATATTCATCACACCTGCAAGAGCCAATCACAAAATTAGTTAGTAATTAACATTTTTGACTAAAGCCGATCGAAGAGTAGGGTATATAAGAGAATGTAACCGATTCTCGACAGACACTTATCAACTTCATCCAGTGCGGAACGTACGCCCGCCATCTCAACATTTTTATTAACTGCTAGCGTCATCATCATCACACGTCAAAGGAAACAATTCGACAACAACCTACAACTACTTCAAATTATTCTACAGAGAACCATAGTGATTATGTGCAGTATTATTTCATTTTTGTGCGGGAAAATAATGAACAGAAGCAATTAAATAATGTTATTTATGATCCATTAAGTTAGAAGCGGATCGAAATTCTCTGTTCTTGTGCGTGTGCAGTGAATAACGATAATCATTATAATCCGATTATCGAGGTGCTAAATGAGTTTTAATTAAATAATTAAAACCAAAAGGTAACAGTGTAACCATTATTACATTTTTACTACGAGCGTCATAACCTGTACGTTTTTATACACTGATCTGTACTGACGCAAACCACAGAAACATTTCAATATTACACCATGTCTCAATTTATTTGATGAATTTGTCATTATTAATTAAGCTGAATGTTAGTTATAAGTGTTCTCAATCTATAAACTTTGTAATTCATAAATCAAGCGTGACGAACGCACAACCTATCAAATAGGTTATTTTTATTTGTTTACTTTATAAAAGTAACGTCAAAAACATTATTGATCAATATTATATCAGAAAATTATTAGCTATTGTGTAGGCATGACTTTCTTTTTCGTGTCTCAAAGAACTCACATCTGAGATTTTAATAATATTAATGTTAAAAATAACAAATATCTGGACTTAGCCAGATTTACCACTTGTGCTCTGAGCAAGCCTTATAGGGTATATAATAACTTATTTACAATTGTACATCATTATATGTTTTTTAATTGTATTTGTTTTGAATTCTCTATCAAGGGTATGAATAAAACCCATAATTAACAGCACAACTCGACTTAATTTATTTCTAACAGATAGTTAAATATTTTATTTAGACAACTCAAACAACCTTCAGTTGTGATCAAGTACTTGGAATAGCATTGCCATAAAGATAATCAACCATTATTTTAATTTCTTTAAATCATTAATTGATTCAATTCATGGGTTTTACACGGGATTTTCCCAAAATAAATCCGTGTGGCGCCCACTATCAAACAAGGCAACTTAACCTTGTAGCTGAAGTGAGTTGGTTTTTGTAAACTGCCTTGGCAGCTTATTGAACTTCTAGAAAACACGACCAGGTACGTGAAAGTATATTATATTTATCCTATTGTCCAGACATTACTAGACGTAACGTACTTAGACTATTATCGACCTGGAGAAGAAGTTTCACAGCTAGTATCAACAAGACGATCAGCATCATCAAGCTACCAACTATTATACTTTACTTTTGAAATTAAGCAAAGCTAGTATTTAAATAATATTAACACAACGATTTTTATTTTGTTTAAGGGAATTCTTTTCTGACAATTATAGTTATACAATTGTAAACACACTTTGAGTAACCTCGAATGTTACATTTTAAATCGCTTTACAAAATTAGTAACCTTCAATTAGAAACAACTACAAACATTAATACATTCAAAAATAATATTTCAAACATAAACATAATTTTATTTAACAACCGCAAATCTTTTATTTTATTACAAATTGACGCATACAACGTGTAACAGAAATAGTAACAATTCACGTTTATTTTTATTTTATTACAAATTGGCGCACCAACTAGTGTGGCTTAAAAATATTTTTTATATTTTATATCAGCCCGGTAGACACAAAAGAATAAACATGCCACACACCCATCAATATGATACGAGATATAAGGACAGTCGGGTAGGAGAAATACAACCAAATACAGAAACCTATGAAGCACAACCCCTACGCGAAATGGAAGTTATTACCATTAATAATATAGAGACCCGATCTGAAGAAACACCCCAGGTAGAACCGGAAGTAGAAGTGAGGGTCAACAACCAACCCAAGCAATCTGAGAGACCCGCGCCGTCAGGGGACATAAGCCTACAAGACATAATGAGGGCGATTGTGGAAAATAATAAAAACTTCGAATTGATGAAAGAAGATGGTAAGAAATCCCGGGCGGAGAATCAAAAGAATGTTGAGTTATTAAATAAAAATATGGAGTCTATTAGTAAAAATATGGAGTCACTGAAAGAAGACTTGAATAAAAAGATTGACAGTACCCACAGATCCATGGACATGCTGAACAGTAAAATAGATGACAACAGTAGAGCCGTAAGAGAGGAATTGAACACCACATTGATTGAAATTAGCAGGAGGATGGAAGAAGGTAATGAGAAAATTAACACTAGGATAGACGTGGAGATAACGGTTGTGAGGGAAGAAATAACAGAAGTAAACAAAAGGTGCGAACAGCAAGACCAGGATTTGCAGCGAACTAGGGAAGAGGTCGACGGGAGGATCGACACCATGGAGGAGGTGAATGAAGCCCGAATAGAATCCTTGAAAAGAATGAATCAAGATGAGATTAAACGGGTAAGGATAGACGTAGGGGAGCGCTGTGAAGAGGTAAGTACATCAGTAGACACGGTGAGAAATTTAACCGTCGCTAATCGGGAAAGAATCGAGGAACTGAGACAACAAGAAATCGTACAAATGCGGGAGGAGACTGAAGTTAT
This sequence comes from Magicicada septendecula, assembly GCA_034769895.1. Lineage (NCBI taxonomy): Eukaryota > Metazoa > Arthropoda > Insecta > Hemiptera > Cicadidae > Magicicada > Magicicada septendecula. The sequence continues at coordinate 189,996,313 of CM068367.1, forward strand.
TCGCAACCGTCCTATCCAAGGTCAGTATCTGCTAACAAACGACAACCACGACGCGATTAATTTTAAAAACTATCGAAGAAACCCTATTGAATTCTTAGCACGTGTTGAAGAAAACTTGGCACGAATCCGAGAGACCAGATGGAACAACATAAGAAGCTTGACAGATGAGTATTTCAAAGAAATATATGATAATTGGTGGACTGCAACGCGCCACGAAGTCAACAGTTACGAGGAATTCAAGACTCAATTCCGCGCGAAATATTGGTCAGAGGCTACACAAAACATAGTACGCGATCATATATGCCACGGTAAATACGATGCGAGCAGAGGAGGAACAATGACTTCCTACTTTTTGGGTCAGGTGTGTCTAGCACGAAATTTAGAAACAAAAATACCTGAAGAATGTCTCGTTACAAAACTGTCTTACCACTTAGAGGAGGGTGTCGCTAAGGCACGTCAATGGGGGCAAATTAAAACAATAGCAGCTATGTCCGCATTGCTCGAGGATCAGGAACATGAAGGGTACTACCGAAGGAGTCGTCGGAGGAATGACCATTTTAATAATATGGGCAGTAACATAAACAATAATAATAATAACAACTCCAGAAATTACCGAAGTAATTTTAATAATAATAGCCATCCAAACCAAAATTATAACAACAATAATAGTAGGCCAAAATTAATAACCAAAGTAGTAATAATAACAATAATAATAACGGTAGCCATAATAATAATAATAATAACAACCGGCGACCCAATTATAATAATAACACAAACCGACCATCAAACCAAGGCGGAAATAATCCACAATCACAATATCGCCGAGCCAATTATGTGCAAGCTAATTACGATCCCGGTAGAAGACGATACTACCAGCGACGAAACAGTTTCAGTGGAGACAGAGGGAGTATAAGAGGAGGACGATGGAGGAGTAGCAGCATTGAGGGCGACAGCCGCAACAGCGACTACCGACCACAAGTGCACTTCGTTCCTGACCAGGAACCAGACCATCATGGAGGACGTACAACAACGGACGACAGGAATCCTGTAGATAATCAAGACAGGCGCCAAGAGGAGAGCACCAGCTCTTTAAACTCCTCGCGGCAGTGAGAAATTATGACAACATAAACCCCTTGCTGAACCACTCTATTGGGTATGATTACGGCACCAGTCCAAATAAAATCACCATATATTGTACAACCATTACCTGAAAAATATAAAGCAGGAATTGTTAGAAGAAGAAGTAACCGATCACCATCAACACACCCACGATATCGTGTACGTGACGGCTAAAATTAATGAAGTAACTGTCACCTTAATGATCGACACCGGAGCCAACGTTTCCCTAATGGATAGCACCGAGCTCAATCGTATTCAGGAGGAAAGCAGGGTTAGTATACCGACGTTACCTGTTACTAACATTATCCTGATAGGAGCTACGGGACAACAAAATAAATCGGTGAAGAAGCAGGTGAGGTTAGAAGTAACCAGTCAAGGTGTGAAAATACCGATGATATTTTTAATAGCAACGGGTTTGCCATTTCGTAGTTTGATCGGCTGCGACATTCTACGAAGGTACTCAGCCATAATTGATTTAAGTAGGGACAAATTAACTTTGAAAACGTCTGACACAGATTGGATGGCAGACATTGTAGGAAACAGGGAAGTTCCCCCAGAGAGAACCGTATACCACATCCAAGGAACAACCAACCCTAGATACCAAACATCCAGGCATGAGCTGGAATACCATAACAATAACGATAATTTATGGGAAGAAAAGATTAGAGAGATAAGACAGTTCCAGTCAACCAACAGAACTAAATCACCAAGTCCAGGCCAACTCGAAAGATTAATAACCATATATGATAAGTACAGACACGTGTTTTCAGATCTCCCAGGAAAGGTTAAGAATTATCAATGTATATTAAATTTCAAAGAACCGGTTAACTTCAACCGCAAATCTTACCCCATTGCATACTCCCTTAAAGAGGCGGTTCGATCCGAAATCAATCAGCTGTTGAAGGACGATATAATAGAACACAGCCAGTCCCCTTATACCAGCCCTATAGTAGCAATTAAAAAGAAAAACGGTAAGGTGAGGCTCTGTTTGGACGCGCGAGAAATAAACAAGTACCTAGTTAATAACCGGACATCTCCGGGCAAAATTGAAGAGATTCTGAAGAAGTTCCATGGTGTACAATACATAAGCTCATGGGATACGGTCTGCGGATATTGGCAAGTCGAGCTGCATCCCAACAGTCGAAAATATGTTGCTTTTATATTTGAGGGACGCAACTATCACTTTAAGAGGTTGCCCTTCGGGCTAATAAATTCCGTAGCCATATTCATACAATGCATGGACCAGGTGTTGGGACAGGAAGCACTTAAATTCACTACCGTCTATGTGGACGACCTGTTAATAACATCCACCAACTGGGAAGAACATTGTCAGAGGGTAGACCATGTGCTAGGCAAACTGTCAGAAAATCATATCACATTAAAACTGGAAAAATCCCAACTTATTGCGAAGGAGGTGCAGTTTTTAGGATTCCAGCTAACCGAATTAGGAATAACTCCATCCACAGAAAAAATCGAAGCCATACAGAAGTTCCCCACTCCCAGGAATAGAAAACAGTTACAATCTTTTTTAGGGTTGTGCAACTATTATCGAAAGTTTCAGAACAATTATTCGGAACTAACAACCAGATTGTCTCCGCAATTGTCCTCGAAGGATAAATGGACATGGGGTCCTACACAGGAAAGTATATTTCAACAGATCAAAACAAAATTTTTAGAGACGGTAATATTACACCATCCAGACTTTGATAAACCTTTTTACTTGAATTGTGATGCCAGTGACATCAGTTTAGGCTCCACCCTATACCAGGAAGACGATGACGGAAACCATCTTGTGATAAGCTTCGCGAGCCGGACTTTGAATAAGTGTGAGAGAAATTATAATGTCACGGAAAAAGAACTCCTAAGCGTAGTATTTGCATGTAGTAAATTCAGCACCTACATATTAGGATATTCTGTTACTGTTAGGACAGATCACAAGTCCATATCCTTTTTAAAGAACTGCAAATTAAGCCATGGGCGGTTAGCAAGGTGGACGTTGGTCCTACAAGAGTATAACATTAATTGGGAGTACGTCCCTGGCAAGAAGAATATAGCCGCCGACGTACTGTCACGAGTAAACATTACAAATCAAACTTATGAAGGTGAAAAGGAAACACTAGCCAAAGTTTATAACATATTAAAAAGCCGTACAGAGTTAGAAGCCATTATCAAAGAGATAGAGTTATATCAAAGACAAGACAATAGGCTAGCACAAATTTTCCAAAGATTGGATAATCAAGATGTAAGAATAACCCCTTATTACTGTGTAGTTAATAATATATTGTTTGTTAAAACTAAGTATCACGATAACGTTTGGAAGTTAATAATACCTAAGACACTAGAGAAGGAAATAATCACAGATTATCATGTTCGTTATGGGCACATGGGTGCTGTTAAAATGATCAAGGCGTTGGAAGAACACATGTATATTGTAACGTGACAGATATAAGCATAATATTGAATGGCAATTGATCATTAGAATAATGAAGTTATAATATTTAAATTTGGAAGAAAGCATTAAGTTTAATATAAATAGATTAATTCATAGCAACTGTGGAAAGAAATCATTATTATAAAGAAAATACAAGTTAAAATAAAAGGAGTTACTAGTGATGAGTCATCCAAGACCAGTCTCATAACCAAAGGTTTTCAAGGTATAACCCAGGAAGGTAAAAGAGTAAATAACAAAGCAGTACTGAATATGACCAAACCCACAACGAGGAAGAATAAATAGAAGAGAAACCCTAAAATAAGCCAAGATCAAACAATACAGGTGGTGTATTTCTGAAATAAAGAAGAAGATGGAGAAGATCCCAAGAAACCTGATGGCATCAAGAAGAAGATGGAGAAGATACCAGTCCCAGAAGGCAGGAGAAAAGAAGACTGATGAAAGAAGAAGAAGGCAGCATCCTGAAGAAGATGTCATGCTCTTATAAAAGACACCCAAATCCCTATATCCCCAAAATAAATATCTAAAAACAAAAGTATAATGAAATAAAAACCACATGTATATAAATTTAAGAGAGAGAAGTGTATAAAGTAAAAGTTGCCTGTGAACTAAGATGAAACAATAATATAGTACCCATGGAACAAGTCTCCATTGAAAAAACGCTAACCAATTTATTATGTTAATAAGACTATACGACCATTTAGCATTAACATAATATATAAGTGCAAAGTGAACCAGTGATAGTTTTGGGTATTATAAAAAATGAACCTTGTGTTTCATTCTTGGCAATCACAAACATTGAATGCAATGAAATATGCAATTTTCAATGACTTGAAATGTGTACTGTGACAATATGTTGTTTATAAGACATAAATCTGTTTAAAATAACATTTTGTTTTATATGCAAAAAGAAAAACAGATTTCATAATACTTTTCGAACAATTCATACTATTTATTTATTAATGACAGGGTACAATTCCCCAAAGACAATGTGTAAAAGACGGTATAAAAACTGTAGATAATAATAATAATAATAGTTAGAAATAAGATAATAATAATAATAATAATAATAATAATAATCTACTTATAATAATAGTTAGAAATAAGAATATAAATATAAGGTTTTTATGTATATAGTATAAGAATGTTTAAAAATGTTTTAGATATAAGGCCATTTGTTTGGGTCTGATACAACTAACATCAGAACTATAAAAAAGTAGTTACTACTTGTAAATAGTAGAGAGTAATTAAGATGTTAGTTAGTAAAAAACCTTTTTTGTAAACCATATTTCCATGTTAGAAATAAGGATTTTGTTGTAAAATGTCTGACTTGAAGACAACCATTTATTTAAAAATATTCTTTATTTGTTTAACTATTATTTGTATTGTAACCAATACTAATTGTTATTGTGTAATTTGAAAACATGTTTAATTTATAATACTATATGTAAAAGTCAGAGAGGGTATCACACATCATATATTGTTTGTAAAATATTTTGTAAGAAAAATTGTTAAAAAAATCATAGGCCAAAAGAATGGAAACCAAACTTCATCAAAACAGAGAAATTGCTCATTTAAATGCAAATAAACAAAAGGGGTTTAGACAAAATAAACTTGAGATCAAGCCATATAATTGCACATACCATTTAGAAAGATTTTAATAAATTATATTCAGAATTATAAATAAAAATGAAAATGACTAAACTCAGAAATTTAGACATGGGAGTCATATATTCCAGAATAATGTTTCAGAATACAACTAATTCAATTAATTACCAGAAAATCAGGGAATATAAACCTTTTAATACAATATAGGATTATTAATATTAAATATAACGGGTAAAATGGATGAATTTTATATAATGACAGGAAGTAAATTTTGATGTTTTGACTTTTCAGAGAATAACAAAAATGAAAGTAAAATTACTAATTTTGGACAGAAAACACTATAAAACGGCATTATTTAATCTGAAAATAAGCTGAATGAACTGAAAGATTAATTTAAATAACATCTAGTGAATAAAATTGACAAATAACCAAAGTTTAGGCAATTATATAGTGAACTTTAAAGTGTGCACAGGATGTGAAAATATATTTGAACAATGTTAAGGATAATATTATATGGGCTAAGAGTTTAATTGAAACTGAAGGAAAGAGTTAGTTGATTATTGGTATTCGAACGGTTAACATAAACGAGAGTTTTGTGACGATCTAACCTATCTTATAACGGTAAAGTTGAGCGGTGAATAGTACGTTATTGTGAAATCGCGAGTGATTTATAAAATACATCTAGAACTCTCACATCATAACAGAAACAATCAAGAAACAATACATAACACTGAACAATACATTTCTACTCCGAAAAACACCACAAAACACCAGAAAACTGTATAACACATTAACCAAGTATTAGTGTCGGTATCGGGAAAAGTGTTTTGACTTATAATTACACGGATATACTAAATACAACCCAGAAACATTACACCAGTCACTACACAACATTTAAAAAGAGATTTGCAGACACCAGAACAGGAATACTGCCAGAAAATACATTATTTGGAACGCAGCAGGAACGAGCGACATTTTGATCAACTTGACGGCAGCCATTTTTCTTTGACAATTCCAATGCCTCTCCGTGCTCACATCAGCTGTGGGTGAAAACAATTATATTATTTTCAAATTATTATTCAATGTCTGTATTTAGTAATAATTATTATTTGTTGTAACGTTATACTTTTTAAATATTGGCCCGATTTCTCTGACTTTGATAATAATTGGCTGTTTAAAGAACCCTGTATGATTTTTATATAATATAATTTGTAACTTTTTCGATATCCTGAGAATCGATATTATAATCGATAAGAGTCAATATTGCTATTAATTAATAAAACATTAATATTCTTCAACACTAAATAGTTCTTTATTTCATAAATATTACTAATTATCACTAATATAATTCTAATTAATAATCTATCAGGACTTTACCACCTATAAGTGAAGATAACCTAAAAAATAAAAAGGTAAACAAGTATCGATTGGTTTGAAGACAATCTTATGAGTGGTGATAGTTTATTTAAAATATACCAAAACTTTAATAAAAATTTTCAGAAGAGCATTACACTTTTTAAAACTTCACAGCCATATATTAATTAATTGATTATAATTAATTAATTAATAAAATTAAAAAAAAATTTAATTATTTTTTTTTATAAACATAATTTTTTTTTTAATTTTCTTCAAAACAATTTTTGTTTTGAAACTTTCGGTGAAGCTGAACATATATTTCTTCATCAACATTACGCTACTCGACCGGTCTTGCTACCATTGAGACTCGACCAGCTGGGAAACTTAAGGAAGTGTTTCAGGCCAGTAAGACGTCGAGAGCCACACCAATTACACACCAATTTAAGAACATACAGACTCAAATTATAATATTTTATTACAAATTGGCTAGCCCAAACAGTGGGGCTTGATTACATCGGAGTCTCATACTTCACAATCTCTTATCAGTAATAACAACAATTTCTTATTTTATTACAAATTGGCGCACAACTTTAGGGGCTTTAATTAGCGATTGGAAGGCCAATACATTCTGCCCAATCACTAGTTGGAGCTAGGCAACAGCTACAAAGCCAGAGAATTTCAAGGGAAAATGCAACGACGTGCAACATCTAAGAAACGGGCGGCGGAGGCCGAAAAAGAAATAGAAGTCGATAAGGACAACAAAGAGGCAACGCCAGTAGAGGTGGAAGAGTTTTTACCGCCGGTGTTGTCCAAACAAAATGAACAACCGGAGATACCCACACAAACAGGGGAAATCAATGTCCGAGAGGAACAATTAGAAAAACAATCGCAAGCAGAAAACCAGACAATACAAGAGGTGTTGAGAGTAATGAGGGAGATGAGTAAGAAAATGGATTCTACAAAAGAAGATCTGGGTGATAAAATAGAAAAAACAAAAGAAGAATTGAAGAAGGATAACCAATCCACAAAAGAAGAGTTGACTGGGATGAACAAGAAGATGGAAGAGAAGATGGAAGAAAATAGCAAGAGGATGGAAGAAAACAGCAAGAAGATGGAAGAGAAGATGGAAGAAAATAGCAAGAAGATGGAAGAAAACAGCAAGAAGATGGAAGAAGAGATGGGGAAGAAGTTAGAAGAATTGAAGGAAGACAACCAATCGTTCAAGGAAGAATTCAAGTTGACTAAAGAAGAATTGATTAATAAAATTGAAAATACTAATCAGAAAATCGATGAAACCAGGAAAAAGATAGAGAAGAACAACCGACAATTGAAGGAAGAGTTGAAGGAAGATAACAAGAAGTTGGAAGAGAAGATGGGGGAGAAAATAGAAGAATTGAGAGAGGATAATCAAATTTTGAGAGAAGAATTAAGAGAAGTCAATCAGGAGAATTTGGACAAACTGGACGGAAGGATGGATTTGTTGCGAGAAGAACTGAACAAAGAAATCAATGTTAGCAAAAAAGCGATGAATAAGAAGATGGAAGAAGAAAATATAATGGTCAATCGACAGATTCGAGAGATTGATGGAAAGTGCAACCAGACCGAAAAGGAGGTGAATGAGTTTAAAGAAGTGGTGAACATCAAGTTCACAAATATCGAAGAACATAGTCGTAGGAAGGTAGAAGAACAGAGGAAGGAAAATCAAGAAGAATTCGGAAAAGTACGCAACCAGGTCACAGAACGATGTAATGATATACAAGAGACCATGGCCAGTATCACCGGTCAGGTGCGACAAAGCCGAGAGGAGATGGAAGCGATTAGAAACAGACCGACTCATTTCACCGGATTGCCCGTCAACGAAAGCCGAGAGTGGCTCAACTTCCGGCAATACAAACGCAAGCCGATGGAGTTCCTGGCTAGGGTAGAAGAATATTTAACCAAGCATAAAATTACCCAATGGAGCCATAGCAGGGAGATATTAGACGAGTCTTTCCGAGACATAACAGATAATTGGTGGATGGCCAACTGGAGTGAGATTCCTGACTACCAACAGTTCCGGAAAATGTTTAAGACAAAATACTGGTCTGAGACCACCCAGAACTTGATCCGTGACAATATTTGTAATGGAAGATACAAGTCACAATTAGGTAGCAGTATGACGGCATATTTCTTGGGGAAGGTGTGTATGGCAAAACACCTTGAGCCAGCAATCCCAGAAGAATGTTTAGTGAACAAGATATCGTATCACTATGATGAGGACATTATCAGGGCCCGGAGAGGTAGTCAGATCAAGACGATCCAGGGAATGACCGAGTTACTAGAGGGATACGAGAACGAGGAGTATTATCGGCAGAGCAGGAAGAGAAATGAGAGACCAGAAGCAAGGCCGACTACCTACCCCAATAACGGCAATAACCATACAAGTAACCGGAACCAGCCCAATAATTACGACGGCCCTAACAACCAGCCGCGTAATAACCAGTTTAATGGTAATTTTCACGGAGTGAGGAATAATAACCCTTACCCAAATAATAGAAACAATTTTTACCAACATAATAATGTCCCATACAGTCAGAGAAATCCATATCCCAACAATAATGGTGACAGACCTTACCCACCTAACCGAAATTACTATAATAATAATTTTAGTAATAACAACAATAGCAGTAATAATAACCGAGTGTCACGCCCTAGGGTAAATTTTATAAGAGCAGAAGATCGCGGACCCAGGAGATATTATCAACCGAGGAGGAGGAGCTTCCACAGCGCCGACCGAAGATGGAGGAGTGCGGAACGAGACGGCCCAAGATACGAACAGGAAAGACGAAGTACCAGCCTGGAAGATCTTGGCAGACAACCGAACAGGGCGTTAAAAATCAACCAGGGTACAGAACGTCAGGAAACAAACCAGAGTTTCCCGAACGATGCCTCGGTCAATAATAACATAAACACTGACCAAAATACTTTAAACGAGAGGAGGCAGTAATCAACAACGATGACCCGTTACTGCTTATACTTCCTGGGTTAGAAAAGGATGATTTGCAACAAGCAAACAATAATAAGAATATCACTATCATAAGTAACCATTATCTGAAAGACATACGAACTGAACTTTTGGAAGAGAACGAGAAGAGTCTCAGCAACAGTAATAATGAGATAATTTATATAACAGCGGAGGTGGAAGGAGTTCCCGCTAAAATAATGATAGACACAGGAGCTAATATTTCAATAATAAACTCCAATGAGTTGGAGAGAATACAGAGTACATGTGGTAAAACTTTGCCAATGTTACCAGTCAACAACATTGTGTTGGTAGGTGCAACTGGCCGCCAGAATAAAACCATTAGGAAGCAAGTTTCCTTAAGTGTCGTTAGCCATGATATAGCTTTAGACATGGAATTTTTAATCGCCACCGGATTACCATTTGACATCTTAGTCGGTTGCGATATTCTTCGTAGATATTCGGCAGTAATCGATCTTAATTTAAATAAAGTATCACTTTTCCCAGACGGAGTAACATGGACCGCAGATCTGGTAGGAAGCACAACTATACTTCCCAGCCCTATACATCAACAACTTCGTAAAATAAATGTTATTAGAAACAGCCCTCTTTCTAAACCCATAATATACAATCATGGAGGAGAGGATTTATGGTCAGTTAAGATCCAAGAAATACGGAATTTCCAGTGCGGAAGCGATAACAAGAAAATACCAACGCACCTGGCTGATCGTCTAATCGCTATATATGAGAAATATAAGGCGGTGTTTTCTGATGAACCAGGGAAGGTAAAAAACTACCAGTGCCAACTTCGTTTTAAAGAAAACGTAGAGTTTAACCGGAGGTCATATCCAATAGCACAGTCGCTCAAAGAAGCCGTGAGAACAGAGATAAACAAGATGATAGAAAACGACATAATTGAGATTAGTCAATCACCTTACACTAGTCCAATTATTGCTGTTCCGAAGAAAGACGGACAAGTCCGGCTCTGTTTAGATGCGCGTGAGTTGAACAAGACAATTGTGAATGATAGAACCTCTCCCGGTGAAATAGAAGAAATCTTAAAGCGTTTTCATGGTACTAGATTTATTAGCACCTGGGATACGGTCTGTGGTTATTGGCAGGTAGAGCTGCATCCACAAAGCCGCCAGTATGTAGCGTTCATTTTCGAAGGGCGCAATTACCAGTTCAAGAGACTGCCCTTCGGACTTGTCAATTCTGTCGCTATATTTGTGGCATGCATGGACCAGATTCTTGGACAAGAAGCGCTCCAATTTACCACCGTCTATGTTGACGATTTACTAATCACATCCGGAACCTGGGAGGAGCACTGTTACAGAGTGGAACTTGTACTAAACAAACTAGCGCAGAACAACATAACACTGAAGTTGGAGAAATCCAAGTTCATAGCGCGCGAGGTACAATTCTTAGGCTTCAACCTAGACGACAGAGGTATTACCCCATCAGCAGAGAAAGTGGAGGCAATTCAGAGGTTCCCGCAACCAAGAAACAGGAAACAATTGCAATCTTTCCTCGGACTCTGTAACTATTACAGGAAGTTTCAGAGCCGATATTCCGAGTTGACCGCCAAGTTTCAACCACAGTTATCTGCCAAGAACAAATGGACTTGGGGTGAAGATCAAGATATTAATTTCCGCTTGATAAAAGAGAAGTTTCTGGAGAGTGTCATACTTCGTCACCCAGATTTTAAGAAACCGTTCTTTCTAAACTGTGACGCTAGCGACTTAAGCTTAGGAACGACATTATACCAGGAAGACGAGGAGGGACAACATCTGGTAATAAGCTTCGCTAGTCGCACACTGAACCAGTGCGAAAAGAACTACAGTGTGACAGAAAAGGAATTGTTGAGCGTGGTGTTCGCATGCAGCAAGTTCCGAACGTACATTCTCGGATATCAAGTAACGGTACGAACTGATCATAAATCCATCTCGTTCCTTCGTAGGTGCAAGTTGAGTCACGGCCGATTGGCTAGGTGGGTACTCGCCCTACAAGAATATGACCTGAAATGGGAATACATTCCAGGAAAGAAGAACGTGGTAGCGGATGTGTTGTCACGTATAAATCTAGAAGATCAGACTTTCGAGGGGGAGAAGGAGAGCTTGGTAAAAATTTATAACATATTCACGACCAGAGCCGATTTACAAGCTTTGTTAATAAATATCCGAATCCATCAGCAGTCTGATCCTAAGCTGAAAAACATTGTGAGTCGTTTGGAAGCCAATGATGAAACCATTTCTAAATATTACCACCTTAACAAGGGAATTTTATTCATAAAAACCGCCTTGGACGATGAGACATGGAAGGTGATAATCCCATACCAAATCGAAAAGGAGGTCATCATCGATTACCATGTCAGGTATGGTCACATGGGAGCGTTAAAAGTGATACAGGCTCTAGAGGAAAATTGTAAGATCAAGAATATCAACCGCAAGGTGAGAACATACATCAAGTCCTGTAAGATCTGCCAATGTGCAAAAGTAAACAGTGAAAAGACAGAGGGTATCATGATACCGATAACTTCCAACGCAAAACTGGAAAAAGTGTTTTTGGATATCTGCGGGCCATTTCCCCGTAGTGGTGGTCGACACAGATATAAATACTTGGTAATTATAATGGATCACTACACCAAGTATATAAAGCTATATCCGGTTAATCGGGCAACAACAGCAAAGGTTTTGGCGGTGATTATCGATTTGTATATCCCAGAGATCGGTAGACTATCTTCTATTATTACCGACCATGGTACACAATTTAAGGGGAGGAGATGGCGAGACACTTTATTAGCACTTGGGGTCAAAACGTATAAGACATCAGTCTACCACCCAAGTAGCAATCCGGCTGAGAGAGTACTGAGAGAAGTGGGTAGGATATTGCGCACGTACTGTCACAACCAACAGAAAAAGTGGCAAGAGTACCTAGCAGCGACAGAAACATTCCTAAATTATGCCCACCATCCAGCTATAGGAATTCCACCATACTCAGCCATGTATGAGAAGCTGACTCCCCGAGACATTGAACAAATCATTGAATTTCCAACGAACAACAATAGGAAATTCAACCAGTTGAAGTTTTACAATAAGGTAGCAGAAGATCAGGAAAAACGGCAAGCCAAATACCAGAAGGCAATAGGGCGAATTGTAACATATAAAGAGGGTGAAAAAGTCCTCCTAAAAAATAGGGAGCTGCCTAGCACCTTAGAAGGCATAACCAAAAAATTATTATTACTTTACACTGGCCCATATGTTGTGGTAAATGATAAGCATAACAATACATATGAGTTGAAGGAAATCGTTTCAGGAAAAATCAAAGGAGTGTACAATCAAGCTTCTATGAAGAAATATTACGAAGAATGAGTTGTGAGTTTAGAATTTTTAATTTAATTAATTATTTTAAAAAATTCTAAAATAATGTAAGTACATCTTACAACCTAATATTTTGAGAAGAACATTCTGGAGAATTAAAAGAAGAAGAATTTTTTAATTTAATAATTTGAAAAAATTCTAAAATATGTAAGAACAACTTACAACCTAATAATTTGAAGAAAAAACTTTATGGAAGAAAGAGAAAGAGAGAGAATTTTGTACTTATTAATTATAAAATTTAAAATTGAGTAAGTACATCTTACTACAACCTAATAATTTTGGAACAAACTTTATGGAAGAAAGAAAAAGAAAGAATTTTGAATATAACTTATTCTAAAATATGTAAGAACAACTTACAACCTGATGATTTTGGAACGAACTTTATGGAAGAAAGAAAAAGAAAGACTTTTGAATTGAAATATAATTATAAAAATTTAAAATTGAGTAAGTACTTCTTACTACAACCTGATAATTTAGAACAAAACTTTATGGAAGAAAGAGAAAGAGAGAGAATTTTGAACCTAATTTAAAAAATTTAAAATTAAGCAAGCACAGCTTACTACCACTGAATTATGAGAAAAACATTTTGGAAGATATAAGAAGAAAGGAATTTTGAAGTTAATATACAAAAAATTTAAAAATAAAGTAAGACCAACTTACTATAACTAAGTTTATGAGAAAACTTTATGGTAAATAATTAAGAAGAATTTGAATTTGGAGAAATACCAAAACATTCAGAAATAATAGTAAAATCACAGTACTATAAACAATTCTGAATGAAACAATTCTGGGAATAAATGAATTAAACAGAATTTGAATGTTGATAGAACGTCAGTACTTTGAAAACAAGATAAGATCAACATATTACAAGGATTTATGAGAAATATTTTTCAATTAAATAAAAAGAATAGTTGAATTTTACATTAAAACTAACCAAGTTCCAAAAAATAATTATGTGTCAATTATGATTGAATTGAGAAGAAAATAAAGTGATTAATTCAGAAAAGAGAATTAATTTTAATCCAGAATAAATGCTAGATATTCACAATAGCATTTGAAGGAGTAGAGAAGAATAACAAAAAAGAGTGTAATATGCAAGAGAAGAAAAAATTTGGGTGCAAAGAGACTAATTACCTATGAAACGATAATGAAAACAGTTAATTAAGAGCAAAGAAGAACAACTCATACCAAACATATGGAGAAGATGATTTTGAACCAATGATAATAATAAGACCTATATGAAATGCAAAGAGAAGAAATACCACATGAAATATGATAGAAATGAATTAATGTTAATGAATGCGAAGGCGGATTAATAACTTTCTAAGAGAAAGAAAAGAACCAAAATGTTTAAATAAAATGATCAATATAACAACCTGTATATCTAATGTAAAGATACAATGTTAAAAAATTAAATATAATATATTAAGACCATTCAAATAATGAATAAGAAAGACTATATATAAAGACCATACTAATACTATGAGTAACCAGAAGAAAATATAAAGAGAATTCAGATGGAGAAGAAAGAGAGTTACACTGTAAACAGTAACCAGAATTATTAAAAGAAAGGTTTTCAACCATAATTAAATTAAATATATCAGACAAGTTAAGAGTTTTGAAAAAATATATATGTAATGAGTATAATAATGATTATGAAGATTTATTAAGATAGAAAATGTGAGATAATCTGAGAGACTACGAAGTGGAGAATCCAAAGATATTTTTATTAGTCGAAAATGAGACTACTTTTTATTTATTTATTCGATGACTGACTGAAGATAATTCCAGCAGCATTATGTTTTTGAGCAGGGATGGATATGCCTCTGTACTCAATTTATAGAAGTGGTGTATGGCCAGCAGAGAAGTAGCGTACAGTGCCCCTCTGATCTGCCCCAGCCCACATGATAGGGAATGTTAGGGAATTAATATCCCAAGGATACAACACAAAGTTGATATAGAAAGAAAATGTATTACAATTATAATATATCTCAGAAGACACTAACTATCCGAAAAGGATCAGTAGTAAGACAAGTAACCATATATATAAAATTAATAAAACTCTAATATAAAAAAGTCGATATAAAGATGGAGAAGAAAATGAATTATAAGAAATGATGAAATTATCATAAGAAATTATTTCATCCATAAACATGTCTGAAATAATTACTTCTGGAGGAGAGCAATCTGTAACGTGACAGATATAAGCATAATATTGAATGGCAATTGATCATTAGAATAATGAAGTTATAATATTTAAATTTGGAAGAAAGCATTAAGTTTAATATAAATAGATTAATTCATAGCAACTGTGGAAAGAAATCATTATTATAAAGAAAATACAAGTTAAAATAAAAGGAGTTACTAGTGATGAGTCATCCAAGACCAGTCTCATAACCAAAGGTTTTCAAGGTATAACCCAGGAAGGTAAAAAAGTAAATAACAAAGCAGTACTGAATATGACCAAACCCACAACGAGGAAGAATAAATAGAAGAGAAACCTTAAAATAAGCCAAGATCAAACAATACAGGTGGTGTATTTCTGAAATAAAGAAGAAGATGGAGAAGATCCCAAGAAACCTGATGGCATCAAGAAGAAGATGGAGAAGATACCAGTCCCAGAAGGCAGGAGAAAAGAAGACTGATGAAAGAAGAAGAAGGCAGCATCCTGAAGAAGATGTCATGCTCTTATAAAAGACACCCAAATCCCTATATCCCCAAAATAAATATCTAAAAACAAAAGTATAACGAAATAAAAACCACATGTATATAAATTTAAGAGAGAGAAGTGTATAAAGTAAAAGTTGCCTGTGAACTAAGATGAAACAATAATATAGTACCCATGGAACAAATCTCCATTGAAAAAACGCTAACCAATTTATTATGTTAATAAGACTATACGACCATTTAGCATTAACATAATATATAAGTGCAAAGTGAACCAGTGATAGTTTTGGGTATTATAAAAAATGAACCTTGTGTTTCATTCTTGGCAATCACAAACATTGAATGCAATGAAATATGCAATTTTCAATGACTTGAAATGTGTACTGTGACAATATGTTGTTTATAAGACATAAATCTGTTTAAAATAACATTTTGTTTTATATGCAAAAAGAAAAACAGATTTCATAATACTTTTCGAACAATTCATACTATTTATTTATTAATGACAGGGTACAATTCCCCAAAGACAATGTGTAAAAGACGGTATAAAAACTGTAGAATCCTACTTATAATAATAGTTAGAAATAAGAATATAAATATAAGGTTTTTATGTATATAGTATAAGAATGTTTAAAAATGTTTTAGATATAAGGCCATTTGTTTGGGTCTGATACAACTAACATCAGAACTATAAAAAAGTAGTTACTACTTGTAAATAGTAGAGAGTAATTAAGATGTTAGTTAGTAAAAAACCTTTTTTGTAAACCATATTTCCATGTTAGAAATAAGGATTTTGTTGTAAAATGTCTGACTTGAAGACAACCATTTATTTAAAAATATTCTTTATTTGTTTAACTATTATTTGTATTGTAACCAATACTAATTGTTATTGTGTAATTTGAAAACATGTTTAATTTATAATACTATATGTAAAAGTCAGAGAGGGTATCACACATCATATATTGTTTGTAAAATATTTTGTAAGAAAAATTGTTAAAAAATCATAGGCCAAAAGAATGGAAACCAAACTTCATCAAAACAGAGAAATTGCTCATTTAAATGCAAATAAACAAAAGGGGTTTAGACAAAATAAACTTGAGATCAAGCCATATAATTGCACATACCATTTAGAAAGATTTTAATAAATTATATTCAGAATTATAAATAAAAATGAAAATGACTAAACTCAGAAATTTAGACATGGGAGTCATATATTCCAGAATAATGTTTCAGAATACAACTAATTCAATTAATTACCAGAAAATCAGGGAATATAAACCTTTTAATACAATATAGGATTATTAATATTAAATATAACGGGTAAAATGGATGAATTTTATATAATGACAGGAAGTAAATTTTGATGTTTTGACTTTTCAGAGAATAACAAAAACGAAAGTAAAATTACTAATTTTGGACAGAAAACACTATAAAACGGCATTATTTAATCTGAAAATAAGCTGAATGAACTGAAAGATTAATTTAAATAACATCTAGTGAATAAAATTGACAAATAACCAAAGTTTAGGCAATTATATAGTGAACTTTAAAGTGTGCACAGGATGTGAAAATATATTTGAACAATGTTAAGGATAATATTATATGGGCTAAGAGTTTAATTGAAACTGAAGGAAAGAGTTAGTTGATTATTGGTATTCGAACGGTTAACATAAACGAGAGTTTTGTGACGATCTAACCTATCTTATAACGGTAAAGTTGAGCGGTGAATAGTACGTTATTGTGAAATCGCGAGTGATTTATAAAATACATCTAGAACTCTCACATCATAACAGAAACAATCAAGAAACAATACATAACACTGAACAATACATTTCTACTCCGAAAAACACCACAAAACACCTGAAAACTGTATGACACATTAACCAAGTATTAGTGTCGGTATCGGGAAAAGTGTTTTGACTTATAATTACACGGATATACTAAATACAACCCAGAAACATTACACCAGTCACTACACAACATTTAACAAGAGATTTGCAGACACCAGAACAGGAATACTGCCAGAAAATACATTATTTGGAACGCAGCAGGAACGAGCGACATTTTGATCAACTTGACGGCAGCCATCTTTCTTTGACAATTCCAATGCCTCTCCGTGCTCACATCAGCTGTGGGTGAAAACAATTATATTATTTTCAAATTATTATTCAATGTCTGTATTTAGTAATAATTATTAATTTGTTGTAACGTTATACTTTTTAAATATTGGCCCGATTTCTCTGACTTTGATAATAATTGGCTGTTTAAAGAACCCTGTATGATTTTTATATAATATAATTTGTAACTTTTTCGATATCCTGAGAATCGATATTATAATCGATAAGAGTCAATATTGCTATTAATTAATAAAACATTAATATTCTTCAACACTAAATAGTTCTTTATTTCATAAATATTACTAATTATCACTAATATAATTCTAATTAATAATCTATCAGGACTTTACCACCTATAAGTGAAGATAACCTAAAAAATAAAAAGGTAAACAAGTATCGATTGGTTTGAAGACAATCTTATGAGTGGTGATAGTTTATTTAAAATATACCAAAACTTTAATAAAAATTTTCAGAAGAGCATTACACTTTTTAAAACTTCACAGCCCTATATTAATTAATTGATTATAATTAATTAATTAATAAAATTAAAAAAATTTTAATTTTTTTTTATAAACATAATTTTTTTTTTTAATTTTCTTCAAAACAATAATTTTTGTTTTGAAACTTTCGGTGAAGCTGAACATATATTTCTTCATCAACATTACGCTACTTGACCGGTCTTGCTACCATTGAGACTCGACCAGCTGGGAAACTTAAGGAAGTGTTTCAGGCCAGTAAGACGTCGAGAGCCACACCAATTACACACCAATTTAAGAACATACAGACTCAAATTATAATATTTTATTACAAATTGGCTAGCCCAAACAGTGGGGCTTGATTACATCGGAGTCTCATACTTCACAATCTCTTATCAGTAATAACAACAATTTCATGACATAACAACAAAGGACATGAATAGAAGGGTAAGGGAATGCATTAGAACTTGTCAGATATGCCAGATGGTGAAATGCACAAATGAAAGGAAGGAGGGGCAAATGATTCCCATAACATCTTCGGCGAAACTGGAGAAAGTTTTTGTAGATATTTGTGGTCCATTTCCTAGAAGTGGAGGTCGACACCAGTACAAATATTTATTAATTATCTTCGACCATTACACTAAATATATAAAACTATACCCTATGAATCGAGCAACCACCCACAAGGTACTCAATATAATAATACAGAATTATATACCTGAGGTAGGCTGTCCGAAAACCATAATCACAGACCACGGTACACAATTTAAAGGACGGAGATGGAAGGACACACTACTGGAACATGGGATAAGAACATACAAAACTGCAGTGTACCATCCCAGTAGTAATCCCTCAGAAAGAGTGTTAAGAGAGGTCGGACGGATTCTTAGGACTTATTGTGCAAATCAACAAAGGCAGTAGAGTGGGTACATCCCATCTGCGGAAGATTTTATCAATTTAGCGTACCACCAATCAATTGACACCACCCCATACAATGCCATGTTCGAAAAACCTCCACCCCGAGAGATCAGTGACCTGATTAAGTTCCCTCAGAGTCCAGAATATCAATTTAATAGAATCCAATACCACGACAAGATCATGGAGAAGTTGGAACAATGTAGAAAAAAGTATAAACAGCAAGCGCCGACCCGGATAATAAAGTATAAAATAGGAGACCAGGTACTACTGAGAAATAGGGAGCTGCCCAGCACAATGGGGGGCATCACCAAGAAACTGCTGGTATTATACATCGGCCCATATACTGTCACAAAAGACCATGAAAACAATACCTATGAACTCACTGACATGATAAACAAGAAGGTCAAAGGTACATACAATCAAACGTCATTGAAAAGATACTATAATTAAAGAAATTGATTAGGATAAGTAATTACAGCGTGCCAAATATCCCAAAAATGTAATACTAGAAACTGATATGGGAAAGGACACCTGTGTAAAATAATCATCCCCAATATTGCGCCCAATAGAGTGGAAAAGCACAAGATAACCCTATGTATGTAAACCATAAGAATGATTACTATTAAGAGCAGATAAAAGATAGTGGTAGGCGACATTTATCACCCGAATATTTAGAGTATAAAAGGAAAAAATATGTTTTAAAAAAGATTACTATAAACGGACTCATTTAGTGATTAAAAGAATCACATATTAGGCCCAAATGATTGAAGGTAACTAATTGACTATAACAAATCTATTTGCCCTATTGAGTTACAAAAGTGTGTAGGATTAAGATACAGGCCAAACTATTTGTTACTTGTTAAAAAGGAACCAGATCTATCACACCAGAGGATAGAAAGATATGTATTGTAAACTAAATGATTTAATGAGAGAAAAGACATCTATTATGTCATAAAGAGCCAGTAGTGGCATATAACTAAAATTACTATGCTATACTTAGAACAAAAAATGTTTATCCAAATGAATACTATATGTAACTAAATTTTATCAAATGATTATTGTGTACCTCTCATAAAACTAAAATATTAAATAAAACCATCCAGAATAAAGGTTCACCCAACTAACCTTTGAAGGAGTAGAGAGGCAGAAGATCAAAGAGAGTATAAAGAAAGAAGGATATTATTATGGAAAGTAAAGAGAGAGAAAAAATGTTTATTAAATGAACCATGTAACCCCAAGAATGTCTATAAAATTAGATATTAATATGTTATTATATTGTCACATTAAATTGTAATTATCAAATATTGTATGTAGCAAAATATGTCAGAGAACATCTAACAAAAAACCAGTCAGTATATGAATAGAGTAGATCCTGATAATTCAGGATAAGTATAAATGATTAAGAAAAAAAAAAAACTTGTAAACTAATGTGAGAATAAAATATTGTAGACTCTATATGTGAAAACCAACTGCATAAGTATATAAGCAGCAAAATAAGTGTGTAATCTTAAGAATACTCAAGTGAACCAAAGCAAATTGTCAACTAGTATAAACAGTAACAATACGGCTGATAAAAAGCATAGCTGAGAATGTCGAGTCTGAAAAGAAATAATTACCTGTAAAAAAGAAAGCATGTTAACAAGTATAAAGATGGAAATGTGATACAAATGAAAACCTCTGATACCTTGAATATTATATTAAAGATATTATATTATTGAAAATGAATGATATGTGTTATATTTTATAGGTTGTGATAGTGCAACTATTGCCTGGTGCAATGTTTATTTTTTTCTCAGACAGAGAAGAGTAATGCCTCTGAATCTGAGTATGTGTATTGAGGAACGGCAGAGAATGTAAGCCACAGTGAGCCACTCTTGATTCCGAACCCACTACAAAAGTTAGGGAGTTATATTGTATTAATGTATCAAGGACTATTATGAAAGAATCTGTGAGGTATAAATTATAATAACCATTAAGATAATCACGAAAGTAAAAATATGTAATAAGAAAGAAGAATGTGAATAAGACAGGAAATTGTTAATTTAAGAAATGAGATCTATTGTAGTTAAATGACTTAAAAAGTAAGCTACTTGAAAAATACTAGTAAGTTAAGAGTTATATCACTAGACAAAAAATCAAGCTAGAGTAACACACTAATAGTATATTAAAGATCAATGTAAAGAGTACAAGACAAAAAACAGTAGTAATATGTAGAAACTGACATGAAATGATAATTTTATAAAAAATAAATTTTTTCTCAAATGATCAATTTTGAGGAGGGAGTATATGTAACATAACAAAATGTTACCTAACCTAAACGTATACTATCAGATTTAATAAGTACATAACAATAATGTAAATAGGGAATATAGTGATAAGAATAACCAAGAAGAGAGAAATCATGGAAGAAGAAAGAAACAGAAGTGCCACATGAAACAGTAAACCCAAATACTGTTTGACACTACAACCAGACAATGACTAACACAAACTGATGGACAGAGTAAATTTACTTTAAGCTGTCAAGCGAGTCAGTGGATAATGTAAACAGAATATGATATGTTAATAAAAAGTGAGTCAATAAGAATCTGAATAATGTGAAATCAGAATCAGCATTTGGCTGGGTATTAATTAAATATGATTAGTAATTATTAACGCCAAAAAGCTAAAATTAGCAATGTCCACAAAATGAGAACGAAGCTATATTTCAATCTCAAATATACCTATGACGAGAAAGAAAAAACATTTGTAAGAGGGAACCTTGTACAAATAAGGTACCTCAGCAAATTAACGAATTGTGAAATAATGAAAGCTTTTAAAGGCAGAATTCCGATATGAGCGGTATGTCTTAACAAGGCCTAGACCAAACAATAATCAGTGAGTTGATTATTGGGAGGTAACATGAGTGTAGATTAAATGCACAGAACAATTGTTATGCTCAAACATAGCAAAAAACCATTATTAAAATGATATATTTAATAATTCAATTGTTAGTTAGTAGAATAGAGCGAGTTGGTGTAAAACGAAATATCATAGTAGTAAGGATCGTTCATTACCATGTATAAAGATAAGGTTTATCCATAATGTTCAGTAAAATGTAAGTACAGAGTTAATCGTGTTCTCACATAAACGTTTGAGTAATAAAATGCTATGTGAACACAAACAATATTAATCAAAGTGTAAAATCGTCGATTCGGGTAAACAGACGACAGTGCGGAGTAGTGTACCTGAACACTGTTTATGTAGCAATGTCAATAAAAGTGAAATTAACTCAGTATCAAACGATATCAAATTAAAGAGGACAAAATGATCTTTAATTTGATGGTAATATCGCCCCAATCGCAACTGTATTAAGTGCGTGAAAGGTGTTAGCATCATTTACGAAATATGCATCAGAAATCTGGGTACTAATAACAACAATATCGACGGCTGTCAATCATTTCAGAATTTGGCGGTTGGAAAACCGTTATTAACGGCTAAACAGACAATACGTCATATTCATCACACCTGCAAGAGCCAATCACAAAATTAGTTAGTAATTAACATTTTTGACTAAAGCCGATCGAAGAGTAGGGTATATAAGAGAATGTAACCGATTCTCGACAGACACTTATCAACTTCATCCAGTGCGGAACGTACACCCGCCATCTCAACATTTTTATTAACTGCTAGCATCATCATCATCACACGTCAAAGGAAACAATTCGACAACAACCTACAACTACTTCAAATTATTCTACAGAGAACCATAGTGATTATGTGCAGTATTATTTCATTTTTGTGCGGGAAAATAATGAACAGAAGCAATTAAATAATGTTATTTATGATCCATTAAGTTAGAAGCGGATCGAAATTCTCTGTTCTTGTGCGTGTGCAGTGAATAACGATAATCATTATAATCCGATTATCGAGGTGCTAAATGAGTTTTAATTAAATAATTAAAACCAAAAGGTAACAGTGTAACCATTATTTCATTATTACTACGAGCGTCATAACCTGTACATTTTTATACTGATCTGTACTGACGCAAACCACAGAAACATTTCAATATTACACCATGTCTCAATTTATTTGATGAATTTGTCATTATTAATTAAGCTGAATGTTAGTTATAAGTGTTCTCAATCTATAAACTTTGTAATTCATAAATCAAGCGTGATGAACGCACAACCTATCAAATAGGTTATTTTTATATGTTTACTTTATAAAAGTAACGTCAAAAACATTATTGATCAATATTATATCAGAAAATTATTAGCTATTGTGTAGGCATGACTTTCTTTTTCGTGTCTCAAAGAACTCACATCTGAGATTTTAATAATATTAATGTTAAAAATAACAAATATCTGGACTTAGCCAGATTTACCACTTGTGCTCTGAGCAAGCCTTATAGGGTATATAATAACTTATTTACAATTGTACATCATTATATGTTTTTTAATTGTATTTGTTTTGAATTCTCTATCAAGGGTATGAATAAAACCCATAATTAACAGCATAACTCGACTTAATTTATTTCTAACAGATAGTTAAATATTTTATTTAGACAACTCAAACAACCTTCAGTTGTGATCAATTACTTGGAATAGCATTGCCATAAAGATAATCAACCATTATTTTAATTTCTTTAAATCATTAATTGATTCAATTCATGGGTTTTACACGGGATTTTCCCACAATAAATCCGTGTGGCGCCCACTATCAAACAAGGCAACTTAACCTTGTAGCTGAAGTGAGTTGGTTTTTGTAAACTGTCTTGGCAGCTTATTGAACTTCTAGAAAACACGACCAGGTACGTGAAAGTATATTATATTTATCCTATTGTCCAGACATTACTAGACGTAACGTACTTAGACTATTATCGACCTGGAGAAGAAGTTTCACAGCTAGTATCAACAAGACGATCAGCATCATCAAGCGACCAACTATTATACTTTACTTTTGAAATTAAGCAAAGCTAGTATTTAAATAATATTAACACAACGATTTTTATTTTGTTTAAGGGAATTCTTTTCTGACAATTATAGTTATACAATTGTAAACACACTTTGAGTAACCTCGAATGTTACATTTTAAATCGCTTTACAAAATTAGTAACCTTCAATTAGAAACAACTACAAACATTAATACATTCAAAAATAATATTTCAAACATAAACATAATTTTATTTAACAACCGCAAATCTTTTATTTTATTACAAATTGACGCATACAACGTATAACAGAAATAGTAACAATTCACGTTTATTTTTATCTTATCACAAAATGGCACTTACTTCGACTTAAAACATTCGTTATTATTTCGTTATTATGCCATAAGGCTTATGCTATATACATCCTTACTTACTAAATATTCTATTCTACTAATTATTGTATTAACAAAAAATCTCATTTCCAGACTACTCAGTCAATTAGTGTGTTTCAAAATATAAATCTTTATTAAATATTTTCTTATATATTGCAATGTAACTCAAAAATATCAATAGTTACTGAATTTATCTTTTGTTTCTCAGTACTGATTTATATCAAACGCTAATTTTTACTTAAATGTTTTGTATTCTTTTCATTTCAATACTAATTTGAGCTCTTGTTTACGTTAATCTTATTTCAATGACATCTATGATTTTAATTCAAATTTTACAATAAACATTGACTCTTACTTTTAAAAAGAACAAGAATGTCCTTAATTGTCTTTACGTTAATTGTTCGATTAAGAGATAAATAAGTTGTTTATCACCTTATCGTCGTCAATCATACTCAATCATTGGATCACTCTGTAATCGTCCTCGTCTCGAACTTCAGCATCACTCGCTCTTCTCCTCTTGTCCAGCATCGCCTCTCTCTTCTCCTCTTGTCCAGCGTCGACTTCCTCTCTTGTCCAGCGTCGACTCTCTCTCTGTCCAGCGTCGCCTTTCTCTTCTCCTCCTGTCCAGCGTCGTATCGCTCTCTGGAACTTCTCCTCGTGCTGTTTCGGACGTCAGTTGATCTTCTTATGTGGATCTTCTTATGTAATTTTGTTACTACTAAAAAATTGTTTGTTTTACAATCCAGTTACATAACTGTATGTAACTGGAAGGATGAAACTATTTACAAAAATTTTAATATTTTGTGCGGACGGGCAGAAGCTCCTGCTGCACCGTGGATGATTTAAGAAAGAGAACCACTGTAGCTTGTGTCCTATTTATACCCATGTCTTGGTCAACACCTGCAGTGGTACGAAATCGACATGTCAGAAACTGTCTTTGGGTTCAGTTCCCCCACTCTCTGTCAATTTCGCTATTTCTTATATTTCTGCGAATTGCAGAGTCCTGTAAGTATACTCTTATACTTATCTTATAACTATTTTTACAACACATGTTCACTGTAATTTTGGACATTGCAACTTAACCCTTTCGATTTGTACACAGTTATTTCACTATTACACTCGTACGGTGTGGCACTTTCACATGGTTTTCGTACACAGTATTTAGTAAATTTTCTTACATTTTATTGTGTTTTTGGATTTTACTTCTTAATTATAGTTTATGAATAATTACAAAAAAAACAGTAATTATGCAATTATTAAACTCGCCTGCATAGACCTGCGTTCACACACACTAGCAAAATACTGGTGTACACACTTTCAGTTACATTTGTGTGTGTGTGTGTGTGTGTGTGTGTGTGTGTGTGCGCGCGCGCGCGCACATCGATTCAGGTCGAAACACCTGTTCATATTTTTGTCTGAGTCAAGCTTGCAATCCCTGACATGCTTATTTCTAATACATTATTAATTATTTACAGTTTATTAGGTATATTTAAATTTTTATATTCAATGCTCAGTACATCACTTATTTGTACTGTCGCAATACATTTATATGTATATGTGTCATTGACAGTCCATGCCTGTCATACTACTGATGCATTAGCACACAACAGAGAGCCAGAAATGCTACTGCCGCATTAAATTGTTCGATGTTTGAGCTATGTGGTGGTCAGTTTTGGTAACACAATATACTGATAGTTATTTATGTTGGTCCTTGTGTTTATGGGAAGGAAATTTTAACTTTTAGTTTAATTTTCAAACAGCTGACTATTCATTGCTCAATGACATGTGAGTATGCAAGAAGAGTGACTGTGTTTATTTCTTGGTTTAGTTCTTTTCACTTTTGGTTTATTTATTACATATTTTAGTATTGTTTATGTAATAATGCCAGATTTTCCAGCCTGGAGTTGTAAAGATGAATAAATATTTCAGATTTGTTATTTGTAGCGATACTGAAAGTGAAAATGAATTGTTGACCAATTTGGAAGATATTACTCATACTATTAGTGTTGATGCAACTGTAAATGAAGGATTTCAGTAGAAAAGGTAACCATTTAACCATGTTTTTTGACTTTGATTCTAAGCAATGCATGATACCTATCATGAACTCATGTCTTGTAAATTCTCTGGTTCTAACCTTAACATGTTTTATCATATTGTATAATATTATCATAATATATTTTAAGAATTACAAACTCATAATCAGTGTGTAGCAGCTTAGGGGTAGAAATTGATGAGTATATGTTTGAAATGAAAAGAACTTACTCAGGTGAACAAAATTTTATGAATCTAAGTAATTTCCTGAAACTCTATAATTAAATTGCTCAAAACTTAAATAACATCAGTAGATGTAATTTATGATAGTGAGATGGAGGAGGAAGATTGTAGAAGTTGTAGAGGAGCCCAAAGACAAGTGAGTGCTGTAGCACCAGGACAAGTAAGGTAATCATTCAAAAGCAACATACAGCTGTCTACTGCAAAATTGTTGGAGTGCAAAGTTACCATGCATGTAGTAGGTCAATACACTACTGCAAATCCTTACAGAGCTAACTGCATCGTGATGCTCCATATCTATTGTATGAATATAAAAAGATAGACGAGAAATATTTTAATGTGTACACATTTTGTCATAAACAGATAACTAGTACTCAAAAGTTGTATTTTTGTTGACATTTCATTAAATTCAAAGCTTATAAAACATGAACTTACATCACACGCACACGCACACGCACACACACACACACACACACATTTTCTACATATTCCTTTTTAAAATTCACAAAATTTAACAGCAATAATTGCAAGATATTGTTTTCTGCTCTTCCTTTATCTAATACATTCAAAACCTTATGAATACTCCATATTAGTTAAATAACAACAGTTCAATATAATCCAAAAAACGTAAAAGGTTACCTTTCTTGTTATTTAATATTGAAATCAAGTATGCGACTCTATTCCCTGTTGTTTCTGTTTATTTGTATTTACATACTGACAGCTAAATTACTGCATGAATACTGCTGCCAAATATGATAAAAACCACTTAGATTACTTCAGGCTAGTTGTGACTCACTATCTTTCTACAAAGTATTTTTCAGGCTTTGTAAATACTGATGAACTTTTCACAATACAGTCTTCTTTCTCTTTTTCATTGAAAGTAACATTATCTTTTGATATGTTTAATAAAATGATTACATTTATTCAAAGAATTATGGCTATTCTGATCTTTTAATATGAAGCAAATTAACACTAAGTACAGAATTGCAAACTGTTAATCTAAGAGTAGTTTATTCCTGATATTCATGCATGTAACTGAATTATCAGTCTTACTTTTGACTGTTTCTGCTTTTATTTCTCTCCTTTAAATCTGAATCTCTTACCTGTTGTTTAAAACACTAGCTTTATACTGAAAATATATCATCACTGTAACCATGAATAATCTCTTTGTACTGAAAAGGTTACCACCTAAATTACCTGATTTACAAGATTTTTAAATACCAGGATATTGCCAATTATTCTTACTTTAGCATGCTATTAATAAACCAAACAAACTCTTCTTTTGTATAGTGTATAATTACTTAAAATGTTTTTGTATATTTTGTTGTTTAACGTTAGTAGGAAGGATATCATTACTGTTTGTAATGAGTTCAGTCACTCATTTCAGTAAGGTTATATGATGTTACAGCAAAGCTTAAAACTTATTACCATACCCATTTTGTTAAAAGTGTGCTTGTCATTTCTTTATTACATTTATTTCAATATTAATATTTATACAATTATTCTCAACTGACACCAGGAATAAGAATAAACAATAATTATTGAAACCTTCCTTTCTGAAGTGGGCAGACCTTAATCATAAAATTACAACAACCACAAAATTGAGAAAAATAAATTTTGTTATTCTTGCTTTTACATGATATGTATACAGAAGCTTTACAGAGGCATTTGAGGAGCTATTATTGCATAGCAACACAAATAAATCTGTTGCTTGATAATTATATCCAATGTTTATAAAATGATTATACCTTGGTTAAACAAGTTTCTCCGAGTATAATGGTATAATGTGGTAAGTTAATCTTAGGAACAGGGTTTCCTTTTTTTCACACTTCTTCCCATAGTTTTGAAAAGTTTTTTATATTATCATAAAGAACTCTATTAAACGACTTTTGTACTTTAACCAAGGTAAATATTATCTATGGTAAAGTTACCCAAGTTCACTTGGGTGAATTTATGGAAAACTAAAACTAAAAGCTTTCAAGTGCAACGATAAATCATAAAAGTATTAAACTAATTTTCAAGGTTAATTTTTGTTATTAACAGAGTTTTTTATTGATTCCATTTTGGAAAATGAAAAGAAAAACAGAAATTCATTTAAAAAATATAAACTGTCATTTTTGAATACGCACTGGACTTGGGTAGTTTTACCACTAACACCTCAATATTTACTTTACACTTACCACTAAATATTTCACACAGCTGAAATATATATATTAATGTTCATAAATTCTAACCCCATTGAATTCCTCCTTTTAACGTACATACATATTCTCTGTTTAGAAACAAGCAAACACTTTGTTTAATGTTATTCTTTTACCACTTTGTACTTATCTAGCAGATGAAGCTCTCCATGTCCTCTTTTTATTGCTGTAATGTTGTTATGTTTAATTAGAACATGAACTTTTATAATTACAATTTACAATATGAACATGGACAAGGTTCCCTGTTTTTTAAACGGCAAGTTATTACGAAGTTAATACACAAAAGTTCTCATAATAGAGATTAACAATAGTAATTAAAAAATTAAAATTATAACAATTACCTTCTTTCCAAATAGCTTAAAGCCTAGATTACCTAACTGATAAAATGAAACGCATTAAACGGTTTTGATACTAATGATTCTAAACGATCCCTAAACCTTTCAGTACATTATTACTATGAATATTAGTATTAGTATTTTTATTTTCACACCTACCTAAACATTCCGCCTCCACCTCCACCTCCACCACCACGAACAGGTCCAGGCCCAGGTCCAGGTCCGGGTCCGGGCCCTCCTGGTCCTGGTCCTGGTCCGGGTCCTCCTGGCCCTTGCCCTGGTCCCGGTCCCGGTCCACCTCCAGGTCCTCCGCGCTTATTAGGCATAGGTCTGTAATCATTATCGTAATAATCCCCATCGTCTTCATCATCATAATCATCGCCCATAGGATCATCCTGTCTATCATCATAGTCGTCGTCACAATCCGGAGAATCCATTGAGTTATCTTCCATTGGATTAGATCCAAGTTTAGGACGTTTATTTTCTTGTTTCATTTGTAATTAAAAATGGTTTTGCAATAATTTATATACTTACAATTTTAACAATATCTTCACAAGCTCCAACAAACAACTCACGAAACCCGAATTGTTACCAACAGAGAAAATATTATTCCGGAAATTTGTGTAGATAAGGGCTACCAACACCACATGAAAGGCATAATGAAAAATAAAATGTAATACTTACATTAAATAAAATAATTAATTCATCCCCAGAACCCGTTGTAGATCTTTACAAAAGTTAAACTATATGACTTAAACAGAAAATTAATACAAGAAACACACCAAATCGTAGGATGAAATCGCACCATAACGAAGGCATGAAATTCATAGAAGAAACAAATGACGGCCCAAATGACAATTAAGGCCACATTAAAATTGTAATGTTGACACCAATTTACGTGTAATTACCAGTTTCGTTATTAAATAGTTATTTAAAAACACAAAATGAGTAACAATCATTCTTCTACATTCAAAGAATAACTGCATTCTAATCACAAACTTAGTTTAGGCGATAACTTGATCTTTTTATGGCATTTATTTTTAACAATAAATTAGGAGATGCGATATATAAAAAATTATATGTTTAAGAAGATATTAATATTTACATAATAATTTGAATTTAATTTTAAAATAAACATACTGAAAAATTTAATTTATAATAAAATATTTCCGAAAGTCACAGGTAGAAGGCTATGGATGTTCTTCGCGGATGGTCCAAAACCTAGCCTCTTCGTCAGCTTTGAACCGCTAGTTTCTGCTGGTTTTATATACTTTTACATTCGAAGAAACTTTTACGCTAATCGATGAAAATTTTTAATAAATTGTCTCAAGTATAATATATAATTTTCAGGTGCTTGATGAGAATGGTAAGTTAGTTCTATAAGTATAAACTAATATTTTTGACACTTGAAGAATTATTGGTATTAGGGTTACTTGAAACTTTATAATATTTTCGGTACGCAAATTGTTTTATGGATAGATTTTGTGTATAGTTTTAGGTGCAGCTTTCTTTTTATTATTAGCTCTTAACTTTTTCCCGAAGCAAGCTTTTGAATTACCGTAATTAGTCTTTAGTTGGAGGTGCTTGAGGTTGACCAACCAGTTCCCACCTAACAATTTGAGTGACGTTTTAGCGATTTATGGGAGATAACACATTGATAAGATATAACTTACAATTCTTGTGTTTTTGTGACTTTTTTATTTTGTAGAAAATCAGGTATGATTTTATTTAAATTTCTGAATATCCTTGACACAAAACAAGATTTTACTTATGGTAGTTAGGGCGAATACTAAACTGGAATTGTATCTACTGGTTTTCAGTGTGTGTGTGTGTGTGTGTGTGTGTGTGTGTGTGAGCCTAACCATCTTGTCTAAATTCTGAAGATAATACAAAATTATAGTAGAGAATGTGTGTTTATGGTGGGACAAAAAAACAAACAAAAATAATTGTTTTCTGAATGTCTATTTTTTTCTGGCCACAAAATAACAAGCTTGTGAAATTATTATGACTGCCTCCTACAACATTATACTTAATACATCACAAGATATAGTTTATTTGTGAATAATATATTCAGTTTCTAAAAAATGTGTATTTTTTTTTCAATTGTTAGATTTAAAAAATGTGTGGTGTAAACATGATTTATGTGCTAATGTTTTCCAAGTGTGCAGGTTTTTCAATGAAGTTGAAATTACAATTGAAAGCCTTTACGTTAATTTAAAGTTTTAAATTAAAAGTAAGTTCATAGTGGAAAATTTAATTATAAAATTGAAGCTGAATATATGAGAGTTATGGTTAGTGTAGCAGTCAGTAGATTGGAACACTAGTATAGTTTTAACCTAAATAAAATCATTTTATGTACAATTTTTTTGTTTTCACTTTTTGTTGAAAATATCATTAAATGCATTTTATTCTTCAAGCATTTGTTTCTTGTTGAGTTACAATTTAAAAAAATTATAATTTGTTCCCATTCCAGAAAAATCTGGATTCATTAGAGGATTGTTTTTGGTAGGTATTATATAAATAAAAACAACAAAAATATACATTTAGACTTACAGTTCATATTTTTTACAGATTTTATTATTTTGTTCATTACAGTGGTTTTGACCAGTAATGCATTTTTACAGACTTTTGATAGTTCTACTAACATAGATTAATGTAAAATATATTTCCATAGGTTGTGATTGTATCAGTAATACAGAATTGTAACAGTATTCACATGATAATGAAGAAAGTTAACGTCATTGTAAAAGGTCTCTATTTCAGAGCATTTAGACTTCCACAAAGATAGCAAAGTAATGTAGGTAAGTACATACATAATTAAAAACAATTTTCATTTTCGTATAATAGTTTGTGTATATTAAAATTCTGATTACATTGAGGAAATAAACTATCAAAATCTGTTTATCTGTAAGCAAACAGGTCAACTAATTTCTTTTTTTTTCAGAAATATTGATTTCAATGTCTTCTCAACATATCTGTGAAGTTTATTTTATTTTAAATAAATAAATTTCTCTCTAAAGAAATTTTATTATACATAAATAGGGCTTTTGTTTTACTTGGTGTGTAGGGTTCAAAACATTAGTATGTAAACCGAGTAATATAAAAATGTAGTTTGAAGATTTCTGGCCCTTACAAGGCAAAATAACAATGCCTCATTGTCGTTACCATATTTAAAAAATAGTAATATAAAATTAAAAAAATTTTAACTTAGTTTTCTTTCATTTGAAACTTTTGCGACATTACTGCATTGTGAGATTGAGAAATTTTCATTATTATCATTAATTATAATTATCATTCATTATTGCTTTTATTATCAGTTTCATTTATCACACTTAGTACACTAAGTCCACTCAGCCTCTTTTGAGACATCTATCATGCTATGTAGATAATTCTTAATAAATTTTAGCTTGAAGAATGTTCACTGGTCGATTCTGATGGCCTCAGTGCATTCATAGCTTGAGTCATCACTCTACTTTGCAGTTAACTAAATAATTTATACTCTCAAAGTACATTATTAGGTACTGGTAAAATAACAGTAAAAAAATTAACGTATTTGTTTTGGATGTTAAATATGGTTTTACTTAAGTTCAGTTGTTTATACCGATACATAAAAAATTAAGGAAAATGTTTACGCAACCCCCCCTCCTGCATTGCAGGCCCAGCAGTTATGCCACTGACTACACCATTTCTTTGTATTGTGTCTTGTATCAAGTTTATCCTCTCTTGTACTTTTCCCCTTTCTGGGTCTTCTGTTGCCTAGTGATGCGGCTTGTACTGTCATCAACTGTCATTTTATATATTTACTAGCCGATTTACCCAGCGTTGCTCGGATTCATAATTTATTCATAGGCTCATAGGCACCTATTCTTGTACTAACGTTATATTACTTGTATATTGTATAATCTTCCTTATATTGTTATGTTCGCATTCTCACTGGAGGAATACTCTGTAGCGCACCTGTTTAAGAACATGTCATAAACTTTATTCTTATATCTGGAGAAGAATTATGTTGCGCGTGATGCTCCTGCTCGATTTCTAACTCTGGGAGAGGGCGAACAGCTAAATTAGTTTTCAATAAAATGTCTACAGTACTTGCACGCGCTGCGTATTTAACTGTCATTTTATAATTCGTTGTGTTAATGTTGAAATAAGGTATTTGTTAGATTAGTGTCTCCTAAACTTATTCTAACAATACAATACCTCTATAGATTTCAGCTTATCAATTTTTAAATTCAAACTGAAGCAAGCGCATTTATATTGTCGGAACACTACGATATGAATACGTTCGCTATCAAAACGTTGTTTTTTATACTCGCTTATAACTCACTTCGATCTTAACTTATCCACTTTTAAATTCAAACTGAAACAACTCTGAATTCACGCACTATTAAGAAGTTTCTTAAGATGCATACACCACCTTCGATATCATAACCTATATCTTTTATTTATAAGAACCGTGGACTCTGGCTCCGCCGTCTTTCGCGGGATCTGACCTAAGACTCCTCGGGTTCCGTGGACGAACTCCGTCGACTTCCGCACTATTCCCTACACGGGAGGCTTCCACCTATGCCGGGACACCGCCTGCTTTTTCCGGCATCCAGGCCGGTCGAACTCCCGCGCAAGGACTTGGTCAGAGACCTCCCCGGGGTACGGAAGGTTCTCCGAAGCACGGGAAAGCCGTCGACATGCCAGGCGAGGAGCTGGGACTCTGGCCCGGCCGTATTTCGTGAGATCCGACCTAAGACTCCCCGGGTTCCGTGGACGAACTCCGGGGAAGGCCCGTCGGACGACTCCCGCGCTATTCCCTACGCGGGAGGCTTTTACCTATGCCGGGACATCGCCTGCTTTTTCCGGCATCCAGGCCGGTCGAACTCCCGCGCGAGAACTTGGTCAGAGACCTCCCCGGGGTAAGGAAGGTTCTCCGAAGCCCGGGAAAGCCGTCGACATGCCGGGCGAGGCGTTGGGACTCTGGCCCGGCCGTTTTTCGCGAGATCCGACC
The DNA here is from genome assembly GCA_034769895.1 of Magicicada septendecula. Lineage (NCBI taxonomy): Eukaryota > Metazoa > Arthropoda > Insecta > Hemiptera > Cicadidae > Magicicada > Magicicada septendecula. The sequence goes on from CM068367.1 coordinate 190,030,511, forward strand.
TAAGACTCCCCGGGTTCCGTGGACGGACTCTGGGGAAGGCCCGTCGGACGACTCCCGCGCAATTTCCTACGCGGGAGACTTCCACCGATGCTGTGACAACCAGAATTTATTCTATTGGGTTGCCATGGTAACCAGATCTAATAGTTTTTTTAAGACCCAAAGGACCCCCCAGGATAGAGCTAATCTGATAATAACAACATTCATACATTGAACCAAGAGTGCATAAATTGGTAGGGAGTGAGTTACAAAAAAAAAAAAAAACAATAAGTGAACAACACTAGGTAAAGCAAAGCAACCCAAGTGCATGTGTAAAAATGTATAAATAAAGAATGTCAATTACCAGTAATAAATAATATGAAAGTGAAAGGTGCGAAGGACAAGTGCTTCGCATAATAAACAATATGTCAAAATACGTTAAGTAGGTGTACGGTGATAGAAATTAGTTTGGAAAAAGACAAAACACTAATAAGTAAGATAGAATAAGGTATCATGTTCAAAAAATATAAGAATAAGTAACTGTTATAAAGAATGTTGGTGTTAAAATATTAAGTTAGTAAAGTTAAAGGGATAAACAAAACGTAAACAAGTTATATGTTATAAAAAGAAAAAAAGAAAAGTAGACATCAAAAGATGGATACTCAATTATTGAAGTTGTGTTATAAAGAGAATAGTAGAAGGTAGCAGGAGTATTATAAAACTATGAAAATGTCATAGTTGTTAAAAGAATCTTAAGAATAAGTTATGTTGAGTTGGGAAAATAATACTAAAATATCGGTATGGAGAACCATACATGACTTCCATATTCTAAGATTTATATTTAAAATCATTTTCGAAATGAAATATTACCATAGAAACTACTTCTTTCTACTTACTGCTTCAGCCTTAACCACAGTACTGTGGTCACTAACGTATACCACCTCACGTTATCGCACTCGATTTTCACTGATGATGGAAGTCGATGGCATTGCCGAAATGTCTGGTTTTGTAGAAAACATTGGACTACGGCCAAATATCCCGGGAAGGAATTTTAACAAAAACTACTTCTTTGTTGCCGATAACGTTGTACACATATATATCAGTGGCGAAGTTACATGGAGGCAATTGAGGCAATGCCTACCCTAACAAATTCTGTAGAATAAAAATTATAAATACGTATGAACTACATAACGTAAAGATTATACATTGTTACTGTGACTGTCAAATTTATTAAACCGAAACGTGCTTTATTGAGCGACCGCTAGATGGTGACAGGTGAGATTCGGCATAGTTCGTTTAAAGCGAATGAGGCAACCTGAACTTGCCTCAGCGTTTTTTGTATACATCGTATGTAAGCAATGTAGTGGTGTGATAGGGAAGTGTAGGGAGGGGGATTGTCCCGCGCTGTACACATAGAGCGTTGAGGCATGCCTCACTTCTGTGGTCCAAACAGTTAAGTTAAAGCGCCTGTGTTGTTTCTAAGTGTTTATTTTATGCGGTTATTAAAAGTGTCACTGTTATTCCGCTGAACTAACAGATGATCAAGATTGTTATTTGAATTATTTGTAACATTAAACATATATATAGAAACTAACCAAGTTTAAAAATTTGAAGTTTAATCAGTTGTATTATCGTGTATGACTAATACAAGGATTGTTCAATAGACACACGTATAGAGCTGTAAAGCAATTTTTATTCAACGATTTTAAAAGAAGTCTCCAATAACATTAAGACATGAGTTCCACTGTTGCGCTAACCTGTAGATTCCCTGCTAGTAAAATTCTTACGGCTGTTTGTGGAACCATTCGGTTACAGCAAACTCTACCTCAGCGTCCGATTTGACCCACCGTCCTTTTAGTGATTCCTTAAAAAAAATTTAAGATAAGATTTTTGCCTACCCATTCATTAACTACTAGCTTCGCCAGTAAGCAAACTGATGTCCATTTTTTCGGCTTGCACGCGTTATGTTGGTGTGGGTTTCGGCACTTTCCATTTAAAAAGCGTGCAAACGTAAGAAAATAAACATGAGTGAGGCCAGAAATAACGTGAATTGTGTGTTTGTGTCTTACCTGCCTTTTTATTGCCATATTAAATGAAAAATATTATATTACATTAAAATTAAAAAATTTTAATTTTATTGCCTGGCAACAAAATTATTTTATTTTTAACAATTACCATTGTTTCAAAAAGTTTAAATAAATTTGCAAGTACTTTACTCTTGTTAAAACGTAAAAGGTTGCTGGTAAACTACCCCTTCCCCTTAACCGATCTTCACCAAAATCGAAAGTCCTTGAGACCTCTACAATTCAGGGATGTATGCAAAAAATTATTTGATTCTGTTCGAATTTGCAGCTGTTATCATTTGCCATAGAAAATACGCTTGATAAAAAAACGGTGCAGGTAAACTACCCCTTCCCCTTAACCGATCTTCACCAAAAACAATAGGTCTTGAGTACTCTACAAATCAGGGCTGTATGCAAAACATTATTTGATTCTGTTTGAATTTGCGGCTGTTATCGTTTGCCATAGAAAATACCCTTGTTAAAAAAACGTTGCAAGTAAACTACCCCTTTCCCTCAACCGATCTTCACCAAAAACAATAGGTCTTGAGAACTCTACAATTTAGGGCTGTATACGAAACATTATTTAAGTCTGTTTGAATTTGCGGCTGTTATCGTTTGCCAAAAAAAAAATTTCCCTTGATAAAAAAAACCGTGCAGGTAAACTACCCCTTCCCCTCAACCGATCTTCACCAAAAACAATAGGTCGCGAGTACTCTACAAATCAGGCCTGTATGCAAAAATTATTTGATTCTGTTTGAATTTGCGGCAGTTATCGTTTGCCATAGAAAATACGCTTGATAAAAAACGTTGCAGGTAAACTACCCCTTCCCCTCAACTGATCTTCACCACAAACAATAGGTCTTGAGTACTCTACAAATCAGGGCTGTATGCAGAAAATTATTTGATTCTGTTTGAATTTGCGGCTGTTATCGTTTGCCATAGGAAATACCCTTGTTAAAACATAAAACGTTACAAGTTAACTACCCCTTTCCCTTAACCGATCTTCACCAAAAACAAAAGGTCTTGAGAACTCTACAATTCAGGGCTGTATACGAAACATTATTTGATTCTGTTTGAATTTGCGGCTGTTATCGTTTGCCAAAAAAAAAAATTTCCCTTGATAAAAAAAAACCGTTGCAGGTAAACTACCCCTTTCCCTCAACCGATCTTCACCAAAAACAATAGGTCGCGAGTCCTCTACAAATCAGGGCTGTATGCAACAAATTATTTGATTCTGTTTGAATTTGCGGCAGTTATCGTTTGCCATAGAAAAAAAATCTACAGACACACAGACAGACACACAGACACACACACACACAGACACTTTTCGGAAAACGACTTTTTTTCATGTTTTGAGTGTAGTAGAATCAGAATCTGCAATAATCTCGAACACGATTTTTTTTGCCATCACCATACTTCCATTCCTTAAGGAAATATGGAAGTAAAAGCAGTAATAATGTGTTGAAAGAATAAGGAAAGCCTAAAAATATGTAGTGTTAATTTCTTAAATATAGATGTAAAAGGCAATAATATGTCTGTAAGGAACTACTAATCATAAAGGCCTCTTCACACAGAACGTAGCCGAGGTATTAATATGTCTTCGGGCGTATTAATACCTCGGCTATGTCTTTCGTGCCCCGTTCAAACAGAAATAGCTACGTGGAAGACGTATTTTCCCCCTCTACCTCACTGCCAACAGCTGTTTGTATTTGAATTCACTTCAGTTTGGTTAGTGATGGCGTTTACAGTGCCGTGGTGTGAGCAACTCTTGTTTCGTTACTTAAATTACAGTGCATACTTACTTGGTTTATGTAATACATTAGCAATTTCTTGCCACACCAGTTCCTTTACACCTTTATCTCTGTAACTGTCTATCGTACAATCCCAAAGCGCTGGACGCTTCCTCACTTCATCAATCAATAAACTTGTCATAACTGCACTTTACACAACACACCGGAAAGCAGACGATGTACACAGGAGACGGGAATGAACCACGTGGCGAGAACAGCTCAGTGCGCATGCATGAGTCGAGATACGCGAGCAACACATAGCTAGCCGAGGTATTTTGCACTCCCGTATTAATACGTCGCCGACGTCGGCTACGTATTAATACTCTGTCTGAACTGCCCCAATTGATATCATTGTGAGATACGTCTAAGACATCGGCGGAGTATTAATACGTTTTGTGTGATGTGGCCTTAAACCAATATATGTAAATTCGTAATAATTGTAAACAAACTAAGACAAAGCAATAAGAACATAGGAACAAAAGCAATAAATTATAATTAATGTCAACCAGTGTAGGCAAGAGTAGGCCTAAAGAAATGTGAGAAAATTGTAAAATGTAAACAAATAACAACATTCAGTTAGGGAAAAAGTTAGGTAAACATAATATATTGAGCCAAGGAACATTAAAAACACAAAATTCTTTCAAAAACACACTTATAAACCAAAATAAGTATAAAAAACAAAAGTATCAAAATACTAAATCAGCCAATACTGAGTAGAACATAGTCATGTTTGATTTCAAAATAATATTAAACAGAAATGCTATTCAATGGTACTAATAACAGAAGTATTAATAGTAATACAAGCAAATTATCTTAATTAGAAAATATTTATCCATTTTGGGCAAAAACACAAGCTATATCTAACAATGGGTAGAAAATTGTTTCAACCAATGAGAAGGATAGGTTTTGCAGTTAGAACCAAAAAACCAGTACAATTTATTCATAGTCCATTATTAGCTTGAGTAGAGTACAGATGAAAAAATAGCCGCTCCATATAATTAGCAAAAAGAGTCAATCAAATGAGATAAACCCTATAATAATGAATGAAAATGTGTAAATTAACTTTTCCTCCGTCCTGCTTGTAGAGGTAGCACCTGTAATGTACTCACCTGCTTACCTTCAGAAGTGCCCAGAGTCGCCAGATTGTTTGTGGATGACACTCAACCCAAATTACGCATCTGACTTTTCAAAATCTCCCCCTCAGAAGTTCCATGGATCGTTTATGCGAAACTTTGGCTACAGTGATTAAGAAAGCAATAGGCGTGCACGAGCAAACTAATTGCACACCTTTTGGTTATGAAAAATTGGTTTTAATGAACTCCTTTCTTCTGAGACATCAACATATCATCTTTCTGATACATTATTGTTCAGTCAATTTTGACTTTCATGCTTCACTCACTCATTCACACTTAGATTCGCCAGTACCACGTGCATTCCTTTCCTTTCACACACTCACAAATTAAATAATTGTAATTACATTTCTTTAGCGCTTTATCATTCAGGGGCAATTTTTATTAGTGGTATTTAAAACAGGTACCTGTATATTTTTCAAACAGTTATCAGAATGTGCACATGTTGGATGCCTTCACCTACGCCGCGTGTCCATGGAGTCTCGTTGTTTTCCAATTGCTAGGCCAATATGTATGCCCGCGACGTATCTGATGTTCTCACTGGCTCTGGTGGTTATTCTCTGCCATCCTGCTGGTAATTCCTAAGTGATTTCTGACCTTCGGTGAACTAGTGTTTTGAAAACGCACAACCAGACTTTTGTTACATCTGGCTGCAGCAATGTCCGTGTTCCTAGAGCAGCGAGCTGCTGGATGCAAGCGACACAGCTGACCAAATATTCGCCGCTCTCGGCTATTTGAATTTTCGTCGCCGTAACATAACTGTCTCAAATGTATGCATTATTTACTGTTCTTTATGACGCATCATCCTGTTTTGTGTGTGGTTCACGTCATTGTTGAGTGACGTGCATAAATATAATATGACGTGTTATGCCGTATGTGGTCAGAAAACGATATTAGATATGCGATTGGTTGTTGACATTGTCACACCGTTAATGTCTTAGGCCAGAATAAATATGAATCGCCATTGCTGCAGATCGCCCTTCCACTGGTTACATTCGCTTTTACAACACTTCATATATTTATTTCACAATATTATTGAATAAAATGACACCTACGCAGGATTGCCCCATTACAAAACCCCCTCAAAGAAAGGTTTCGTGCCAAAGCATGAAAAATTTCTTTGACACAATCATTCCTAAAGGATCAGTCGGTACAAGGCGCAGTGACCCCTCTGAGATTTAGTAAAATATGGGTACTTACCCTATGCTCTGATGATCGTGACCGCACCTGAATGAACTTACTGGACTTTCTCGCAAGAATCCTAACACCGCAAGAACACTCAGGCGCTAGACGCTCCTGCCCTGATGCACCGGCCAGCACAGGACCGCTGCCACAACTCATCAGATTCTGAAACAACAAAATTAAAATTTACAATATGGCCTTACATCGTTCCCCATACTGAACTGATATGTTCCCTTTTTATTTCGTACTGGTTCCTCTATTTGTAGTACTGGCTTTTATGAATATATTACTTTATCACACGTTTACAAATTCTTAATATAACATAAATGGCTTAATCTAAATTCTTTTCTCCTTTCATTATACTCTTCTCCTCAATTCCAATTGGAAATAAAATATATGAGACTTCTTGTTTCTTACTTAAATCATTCCTTTACATTTATTAAGTAAACCTCTTGAATTTTTCTTAATACTAACGCAGTATCTTACTGCCTCCTTTGTTAAATAAACTAATAATGTCCCTAGTTCTGGGCGGCATCTGTTACTCTACTCACCTTTACACATAATTTATTTGTAATTATATATGTATAATAATTATCAAAGTATGGTACACGTGTGTACTTACCGCTTTTTGTTATTTGAAACACGTGCTCTTCCTTTTGCAACACTTTTTACCTAAGGGATCCAGGGTTTCGTTACAGCGAGATTTGAATACACAGAAAAGGCGACACAATGATAACACAGTTTCTTTATAGAATATGATTACTAGTTTTAATTGCATGAATAACATAACATACATCAAAAGGGTGCCTCAAAATGGCGTCAAGTGTTATTACAAAAACAAAATGGTGGCTATATTTCTTCCGTCTTTATTTCATTATTTTGATTAATTATAGGAATTGAAAATCTCATCATCAGTTTTAGATATATTCTTTTGGTTTCTATAACTGTAGTTATCGTACTATATGAAACCCAAACCAATGCCCTCTATGTATAGAAGCATGGACACGCCTTAATTCAATCGCACACTCATTCATGCTCTGTTACAATTACATTTCATACAATTTTGTGATTTGTTTAATGAGCTCATTAATATGATAATAAAAGAAAGATATTGTGACTTCTCTGAGAACGATGTAGCGTCGCTCCCTCGCTGGCCTCAGATGTTCCCCAGGAGTATGGTCGGTGTTCGCCTCATCATTATGGTTTTTAAATTGTCTGCACTGACTCTACATTTAATGCTTTTTTCTATATACTGTTGTTTAAGTGTTCTCTGACTTTTTAATCACATTTTATACAATTTTTACTAGGCTTTTACAACTTTTGGATGAATACTAATGCCAACAGCGATACATCGCTGTGGCGTACTGTGCTGAACTGATTCTACGCTTCATATTTAAATAATAATTTGTTGTTTTTAGTCCTTGAAGATTTACTGTTACATTTTGATTATAAATAGTAATTTGTCTAAGACACTTCTAGTTAAAACTACGTCAACAGCGATGTAAGCTGTTGACGCTCTGATGTGCTGTGCTGAACTGAGACCAATGAATATGCAAATTCATGCTTGTGTGAGTGAGTTTGACGTCATTAAGCTTTGTCATGCAGGACAACGCCTAGTCGGATGCATTGTATTCAGTGCGTCATTGTTTTTGGTTATGACGGAACAGCGTTATTGTCCAATCACAATGTATATTTAAAGTCATTCGTCACAAACACCGCCATGGCTTTTACCGACTCCTGCACGTTCCACCGGTGACCTTGGTATGATACACTTGCTGAATTTGCGTTGTTCCTCCGTATATTGGGACAATGGACCTAACCATTCTGTATTTTAATAATTAAACAATAAAACATTGAAAATTACCCTTAACTCCCATAATTATGGTATTGGGTCATTATGTACTGTTACACCTTTACTTTGAATATACACAACAGATTAGACAAATTAGTCTGCCTGGCAGCAAGGAATATACAGATTTCATCACTATTAAAATTTTCAGTGACAACACGGTCACCCTCCTCTTTCTACTATCTACCTCCTTCATTCTACATCAACTTATACTAATCCCCCCAACTTAAACTAATTTCCCTTAACCCCTGATACCCCGCGTTACACAATTGTCAGTGACCTCAAGGACTTCCACCTATCTTAGTATAACACTATTACTCGGTCAATGAGGGCTAGGTCCCCAAAGACGGAGTCGCACCCTCGCAGCATGTAACGTTGCCAATGGCCATCCATCTCTCTATGTCCCCCCATGAGTGGACTGTTGCGCCCAGGTGCTTCCACAAAGACTGAAGCGTTAAGGAGGAATTTTGTCATCTCCTGTCCTTGCTTCTGTGTGTTACAAATAAATATTCGGATTATCTGACCACTAGGGTTTACAGTATCTTACTAATCTTATATTTATGTGCCCTTAAGACGGTCTATCCCCCTTTTTTATGTTCTGATGCGAACGGGTGATAGCCGCTGTTCCATAGTTCCGGTTTGATTTCCCCTGAAACACCCCCCTGTTAATTTCTATATCACACCAATTTTCAAAAAGGCAACCAACCATCGTCAGGTTACAATGTCTGCCCACAGCTGGTTGTCAGCCAAAACCACGGTCAGTGCTGGTGAGGCAGCGACCGCCCGAAAGTGGGGAATCTATTTATACAATTCATGTTTAAGATTCCTACACACGAACATAATAAACATAATAATATACAACATAATAAAACATAGTAAACACTCATAATTAACATTGCGATTATTACATCAAAATAAATAATTCACCTTTAAATTCGCATATAAAATTATACACATTACACTTTAATTTCAATTGAACTTTTTACTATACACCCATTAATTATTTATCATTTACTATACCATTAAATTCTCCAAAATTTTTTATTTGTTATCAACATTCATCTTATACAATATTTCATTTATTATCTCCTTTCAAATTAATTCAATTATTTTATCAAACACATTTCATTACTTTAACAAAATTCAGAAAGTTGAGTATACTTCACCTTGCTACATCATTACATTTTACATCAACACAAAAGTATATACAATCTACATTATTATTCGTTATCGTTTACCACAAATCATTTCATAATACAGTCCATTTCAAAACCCCTACTCCCATAATTAAATGTTCATAACACTAAATGTTTAACCACCATCATCGAATAATAATCTGGTCTTACGTCTACACAATTCATTTTTTATTAAGTACATTATATTATCTCTATCAATATAACGACTATTTATATTCTCATACTTTTCCACAATACCATAATATTCAACAAGATTATTCCATATTATTACATCATATAACTTGTCACCATCGAGTATAGTCAAGTCGCCCTTAGTATGATTTGTCACAATTAGGTAAATTATAATTTCATCATTATTATCATCTGCTGCTATACCAGTTTCATCACAAGGTAAGTTTACTCAGTATCATCAACCTTATCATCATTTGCTGCACTAATTACGTCACAAGGTAAGTACTCAATATCATCATCAACTCTGTCATTCTTCACTCTCTCTCTTAATTCTTTATAACTCCTACTAATCTCAAACAACTCTATCTCCCTCTTAAAATACATCTCATCATAACACCATTTCACACTTTTTTTTATCATTCCATGCAGAGGGTACTGCAACATAAAAACACATCCTGGCTTTTCCAGGAACACCACAAAAACTCAGGGAACAATTTGAAAACACCTCGTTTTCCAATAAGGGACTGTTTCCCTTCAATAACATTTGTAAACATCTTGGTTTACAATAAACCTGGGGAAAATTTACCCTCTGCCCCATATTCACAAAATAATTCTCTTCATATTCTCTCTCTAACTTACACTTATTTCTACTCTCTCACTACCCCCTACTCCCATTATTCTCTCGCTCTCTCTTACTATCTCTATATTCTCATCGTCACTATTAATTTTCACTGTATCAACCTTAAATAGCTTGTTTTCAACTATCTTGCCACTACTACTTATTAACTCATTTTTATAACTATCACTTACCTCGTTAATTATTTCTTTATTATTATTCGTCATCATATCATCATCATTGTTTTTGATACCATTACAACCAATTACCTTATTATATGTACCATTTTCTACCCCCTCCTTTCTCTTTCTACTTTCGTTTACTTCGTCTTGTAATTGTTCGTTCCAATTTTTAAAATTTATTTCATTTTTTATATTTTGTTCTTCGAATTTACTATCGATCTTCTCGAATTTAACATTTAGATCACTCTGAAAACTGTCAGACTTACTATGGTTCTCAATTTTTTGTTCTTATAATTTATTATCGATCTTTAATAGCAACTGCATCATTGCCCTTCTCCTTATTTTCATCTGTTTTACTTTTGTGTCTGGTTAAGATGGGGGTTGACTGGACTGGTGAGCCACTTACGTCAACTGACTCGGTGGAACTTCCCTCGAGCTGGCTCACTGGAGTCGAGTGGACTCCCATCTCACTCATAAACGTCTCGTCAGTTATGCTGACTTCGTTATTTTTATCTGCCATTTTTAATTATTTATTTTCAAGAGGTTTGTTTATTTTGACACAAAATTCTTATTTTAACTACGTGTTGTTAATTACGCAACCTACACTCGTTCCTAATCACTGCAACCTGCATTGAGCATATTTCGCATAATTAAACACCCGCAAAAATCCTGTCAGGGACTCGCCAATTGTAAATTAACTTTCCTCCGTCCTGCTTGTAGAGGTAGCACCTGTAATGTACTCACCTGCTTACCTTCAGAAGTGCCCAGAGTCGCCAGATTGTTTGTGGATGACACTCAACCCAAATTACGCATCTGACTTTTCAAAATCTCCCCCTCAGAAGTTCCATGGATCGTTTATGCGAAACTTTGGCTACGGTGATTAAGAAAGCAATAGGCGTGCACGAGCAAACTAATTGCACACCTTTTGGTTATGAAAAATTGGTTTTAATGAACTCCTTTCTTCTGAGACATCAACATATCATCTTTCTGATACATTATTGTTCAGTCAATTTTGACTTTCATGCTTCACTCACTCATTCACACTTAGATTCGCCAGTACCACGTGCATTCCTTTCCTTTCACACACTCACAAATTAAATAATTGTAATTACATTTCTTTAGCGCTTTATCATTCAGGGGCAATTTTTATTAGTGGTATTTAAAACAGGTACCTGTATATTTTTCAAACAGTTATCAGAATGTGCACATGTTGGATGCCTTCACCTACGCCGCGTGTCCATGGAGTCTCGTTGTTTTCCAATTGCTAGGCCAATATGTATGCCCGCGACGTATCTGATGTTCTCACTGGCTCTGGTGGTTATTCTCTGCCATCCTGCTGGTAATTCCTAAGTGATTTCTGACCTTCGGTGAACTAGTGTTTTGAAAACGCACAACCAGACTTTTGTTACATCTGGCTGCAGCAATGTCCGTGTTCCTAGAGCAGCGAGCTGCTGGATGCAAGCGACACAGCTGACCAAATATTCGCCGCCTTGGCTATTTGAATTTTCGTCGCCGTAACATAACTGTCTCAAATGTATGCATTATTTACTGTTCTTTATGATGCATCATCCTGTTTTGTGTGTGGTTCACGTCATTGTTGAGTGACGTGCATAAATATAATATGACGTGTTATGCCGTATGTGGTCAGAAAACGATATTAGATATGCGATTGGTTGTTGACATTGTCACACCGTTAATGTCTTAGGCCAGAATAAATATGAATCGCCATTGCTGCAGATCGCCCTTCCACTGGTTACATTCGCTTTTACAACACTTCATATATTTATTTCACAATATTATTGAATAAAATGACACCTACGCAGGATTGCCCCATTACAAAACCCCCTCAAAGAAAGGTTTCGTGCCAAAGCATGAAAAATTTCTTTGACACAATCATTCCTAAAGGATCAGTCGGTACAAGGCGCCGTGACCCCTCTGAGATTTAGTAAAATATGGGTACTTACCCTATGCTCTGACGATCGTGACCGCACCTGAATGAACTTACTGGACTTTCTCGCAAGAATCCTAACACCGCAAGAACACTCAGGCGCTAGACGCTCCTGCCCTGACGCACCGGCCAGCACAGGACCGCTGCCACAACTCATCAGATTCTGAAACAACAAAATTAAAATTTACAATATGGCCTTACATCGTTCCCCATACTGAACTGATATGTTCCCTTTTTATTTCGTACTGGTTCCTCTATTTGTAGTACTGGCTTTTATGAATATATTACTTTATCACACGTTTACAAATTCTTAATATAACATAAATGGTTTAATCTAAATTCTTTTCTCCTTTCATTATACTCTTCTCATCAATTCCAATTGGAAATCAAATATATGAGACTTCTTGTTTCTTACTTAAATCATTCCTTTACATTTATTAAGTAAACCTCTTGAATTTTTCTTAATACTAACGCAGTATCTTACTGCCTCCTTTGTTAAATAAACTAATAATGTCCCTAGTTCTGGGCAGCATCTGTTACTCTACTCACCTTTACACATAATTTATTTGTAATTATGTATGTATAATAATTATCAAAGTATGGTACACATGTGTACTTACCGCTTTTTGTTATTTGAAACACGTGCTCTTCCTTTTGCAACACTTTTTACCTAAGGGATCCAGGGTTTCGTTACAGCGAGATTTGAATACACAGAAAAGGTGACACAATGATAACACAGTTTCTTTATAGAATATGATTACTAGTTTTAATTGCATGAATAACATAACATACATCAAAAGGGTGCCTCAAAATGGCGTCAAGTGTTATTACAAAAACAAAATGGTGGCTATATTTCTTCCGTCTTTATTTCATTATTTTGATTAATTATAGGAATTGAAAATCTCATCATCAGTTTTAGATATATTCTTTTGGTTTCTATAACTGCAGTTATCGTACTATATGAAACCCAAACCAATGCCCTCTATGTATAGAAGCATGGCCACGCCTTAATTCAATCGCACACTCATTCATGCTCTGTTACAATTACATTTCATACAATTTTGTGATTTGTTTAATGAGCTCATTAATATGATAATAAAAGAAAGATATTGTGACTTCTCTGAGAACGATGTAGCGTCGCTCCCTCGCTGGCCTCAGATGTTCCCCAGGAGTATGGTCGGTGTTCGCCTCATCATTGTGGTTTTTAAATTGTCTGCACTGACTCTACATTTAATGCTTTTTTCTATATACTGTTGTTTAAGTGTTCTCTGACTTTTTAATCACATTTTATACAATTTTTACTAGGCTTTTACAACTTTTGGATGAATACTAATGCCAACAGCGATACATCGCTGTGGCGTACTGTGCTGAACTGATTCTACGCTTCATATTTAAATAATAATTTGTTGTTTTTAGTCCTTGAAGATTTACTGTTACATTTTGATTATAAATAGTAATTTGTCTAAGACACTTCTAGTTAAAACTACGTCAACAGCGATGTAAGCTGTTGACGCTCTGATGTGCTGTGCTGAACTGAGACCAATGAATATGCAAATTCATGCTTGTGTGAGTGAGTTTGACGTCATTAAGCTTTGTCATGCAGGACAACGCCTAGTCGGATGCATTGTATTCAGTGCGTCATTGTTTTTGGTTATGACGGAACAGCGTTATTGTCCAATCACAATGTATATTTAAAGTCATTCGTCACAAACACCGCCATGGCTTTTACCGACTCCTGCACGTTCCACCGGTGACCTTGGTATGATACACTTGCTGAATTTGCGTTGTTCCTCCGTATATTGGGACAATGGACCTAACCATTCTGTATTTTAATAATTAAACAATAAAACATTGAAAATTACCCTTAACTCCCATAATTATGGTATTGGGTCATTATGTACTGTTACACCTTTACTTTGAATATACACAACAGATTAGACAAATTAGTCTGCCTGGCAGCAAGGAATATACAGATTTCATCACTATTAAAATTTTCAGTGACAACACGGTCACCCTCCTCTTTCTACTATCTACCTCCTTCATTCTACATCAACTTATACTAATCCCCCCAACTTAAACTAATTTCCCTTAACCCCTGATACCCCGCGTTACACAATTGTCAGTGACCTCAAGGACTTCCACCTATCTTAGTATAACACTATTACTCGGTCAATGAGGGCTAGGTCCCCAAAGACGGAGTCGCACCCTCGCAGCATGTAACGTTGCCAATGGCCATCCATCTCTCTATGTCCCCCCATGAGTGGACTGTTGCGCCCAGGTGCTTCCACAAAGACTGAAGCGTTAAGGAGGAATTTTGTCATCTCCTGTCCTTGCTTCTGTGTGTTACAAATAAATATTCGGATTATCTGACCACTAGGGTTTACAGTATCTTACTAATCTTATATTTATGTGCCCTTAAGACGATCTATCCCCCTTTTTTATGTTCTCATGCGAACGGGTGATAGCCGCTGTTCCATAGTTCCGGTTTGATTTCTCCTGAAACACCCCCCTGTTAATTTCTATATCACACCAATTTTCAAAAAGGCAACCAACCATCGTCAGGTTACAATGTCTGCCCACAGCTGGTTGTCAGCCAAAACCACGGTCAGTGCTGGTGAGGCAGCGACCGCCCGAAAGTGGGGAATCTATTTATACAATTCATGTTTAAGATTCCTACACACTAACATAATAAACATAATAATATACAACATAATAAAACATAGTAAACACTCATAATTAACATTGCGATTATTACATCAAAATAAATAATTCACCTTTAAATTTGCATATAAAATTATACACATTACACTTTAATTTCAATTGAACTTTTTACTATACACCCATTAATTATTTATCATTTACTATACCATTAAATTCTCCAAAATTTTTTATTTGTTATCAACATTCATCTTATACAATATTTCATTTATTATCTCCTTTCAAATTAATTCAATTATTTTATCAAACACATTTCATTACTTTAACAAAATTCAGAAAGTTGAGTATACTTCACCTTGCTACATCATTACATTTAACATCAACACAAAAGTATATACAATCTACATTATTATTCGTTATCGTTTACCACAAATCATTTCATAATACAGTCCATTTCAAAACCCCTACTCCCATAATTAAATGTTCATAACACTAAATGTTTAACCACCATCATCGAATAATAATCTGGTCTTACGTCTACACAATTCATTTTTTATTAAGTACATTATATTATCTCTATCAATATAACGACTATTTATATTCTCATACTTTTCCACAATACCATAATAATCAACAAGATTATTCCATATTATTACATCATATAACTTGTCACCATCGAGTATAGTCAAGTCGCCCTTAGTATGATTTGTCACAATTAGGTAAATTATAATTTCATCATTATTATCATCTGCTGCTATACCAGTTTCATCACAAGGTAAGTTTACTCAGTATCATCAACCTTATCATCATTTGCTGCACTAATTACGTCACAAGGTAAGTACTCAATATCATCAACCTTATCATCATTTGCTGCACTAATTACGTCACAAGGTAAGTACTCAATATCATCATCAACTCTGTCATTCTTCACTCTCTCTCTTAATTCTTTATAACTCCTACTAATCTCAAACAACTCTATCTCCCTCTTAAAATACATCTCATCATAACACCATTTCACACTTTTTTTTATCATTCCATGCAGAGGGTACTGCAACATAAAAACACATCCTGGCTTTTCCAGGAACACCACAAAAACTCAGGGAACAATTTGAAAACACCTCGTTTTCCAATAAGGGACTGTTTCCCTTCAACAACATTTGTAAACATCTTGGTTTACAATAAACCCGGGGAAAATTTAACCTCTGCCCCATATTCACAAAATAATTCTCTTCATATTCTCTCTCTAACTTACACTTATTTCTACTCTCTCACTACCCCCTACTCCCATTATTCTCTCGCTCTCTCTTACTATCTCTATATTCTCATCGTCACTATTAATTTTCACTGTAACAACCTTAAATAGCTTGTTTTCAACTATCTTGCCACTACTATTTATTAACTCATTTTTATAACTATCACTTACCTCGTTAATTATTTCTTTATTATTATTCGTCATCATATCATCATCATTGTTTTTGATACC
Organism: Magicicada septendecula; assembly: GCA_034769895.1. NCBI lineage: Eukaryota > Metazoa > Arthropoda > Insecta > Hemiptera > Cicadidae > Magicicada > Magicicada septendecula. Next base: position 190,046,755 of record CM068367.1, read on the forward strand.
ATTACAACCAATTACCTTATTATATGTACCATTTTCTACCCCCTCCTTTCTCTTTCTACTTTCGTTTACTTCGTCTTGTAATTGTTCGTTCCAATTTTTAAAATTTATTTCATTTTTTATATTTTGTTCTTCGAATTTACTATCGATCTTCTCGAATTTAACATTTAGATCACTCTGAAAACTGTCAGACTTACTATGGTTCTCAATTTTTTGTTCTTATAATTTATTATCGTTCTTTAATAGCAACTGCATCATTGCCCTTCTCCTTATTTTCATCTGTTTTACTTTTGTGTCTGGTTAAGATGGGGGTTGACTGGACTGGTGAGCCACTTACGTCAACTGACTCGGTGGAACTTCCCTCGAGCTGGCTCACTGGAGTCGAGTGGACTCCCATCTCACTCATAAACGTCTCGTCAGTTATGCTGACTTCGTTATTTTTATCTGCCATTTTTAATTATTTATTTTCAAGAGGTTTGTTTATTTTGACACAAAATTCTTATTTTAACTACGTGTTGTTAATTACGCAACCTACACTCGTTCCTAATCACTGCAACCTGCATTGAGCATATTTCGCATAATTAAACACCCGCAAAAATCCTGTCAGGGACTCGCCAATTGTAAATTAACTTTCCTCCGTCCTGCTTGTAGAGGTAGCACCTGTAATGTACTCACCTGCTTACCTTCAGAAGTGCCCAGAGTCGCCAGATTGTTTGTGGATGACACTCAACCCAAATTACGCATCTGACTTTTCAAAATCTCCCCCTCAGAAGTTCCATGGATCGTTTAAATGAAACTTTGGCTACGGTGATTAAGAAAGCAATAGGCACGCACGAGCAAACTAATTGCACAACACCTTTTGGTTATGAAAATATCGGTATGGAGAACCATACATGACTTCCATGTTCTAAGATTTATATTTAAAATCATATTCGAAATGAAATATTTCCATAGAAACTACTTCTTTCTACTTATTGCTTCAGCCTTAACCACAGTACTGTGGTCACTAACGTATACCACCTCACGTTTTCGCACTCGATTTTCACTGATGATGTCAGTCGATAGCACCGACAAAAAGTCTGGTTTTTCAGAAAACATTGGACTAATACTAAACAGCCCGGGAAGGAATTTTAACAAAGAACTACTTCTTTGTTGCCGATAACGTAGTACACATATACAAAATTCTCCCCTCTCCCTTCTACTATAATTTTCATTTACAGAAAATTACCCCCACCCCGTTCACCTAACCTCTTCATTTATAGATATTTCATCTACATTTCTACAGTGGATTATTATGAGCTTCTTATCAGGATACTTTATTTATCAAAATTAAGTACTTTACTCTTGTTAAAACATAAAACGTTGCAGGTAAAGTACCCCTATCTCTTAACCGATCTGCACCAAAATCAATAGACCTTCAGTCCTCTACAATGCAGGGATGCATGCAAACAAATATTTGATTCTGTTTGAATGTGCGGCAGTTATCGTTCGTCATGAAAACATTTCTCTTGTTACAACATAAAATGTTGCAGGTAAACTACCCCTTTCCCTTAACCGATCTTCACCAAAATAGTAAGCCTTGAGTTCTCTACAATTCAGGAAAGCATGCAAAAAATTATTTGATTCTCTTTGAATTTACGGCAGTTATCTTTCGTCAAAAAAAAATTACCCTTCTTAAAACATAAAATGTTGATGGTAAACTACCCCTTTCCCTTAACCGATCTTCACCAAAACCAAACGGTCTTGAGAACTCTACAATTCAGGGCTGTATGCAAAACATTATTTGATTTTGTTTGAATTTGCGGCTGTTATCGTTTGCCATAGAAAAAAAATCTATTGACAGACAGACACAAAGACACACAGACACTTTTCGGAAAATGACTTTTTTTCATGTTTTGAGTGAAGTACAATCAGAATCTGCAATAATCTCGAACACGATTTTTTTTGCCATCACCATACTTCCATTTCCTTAAGGAACATGGAAGTAAAAATTACCCTTGTTAAAACATAGAATGTTGCAGGTAAAGTACCCTATTCCCTTAACCGATCTTCACCAAAACCAAACGGTCTTGAGAACTCTACAATTCAGGGCTGTATGCAAAACATTATTTGATTTTGTTTGAATTTGCGACTCTTATCGTTTGCCATAAAAAATACCCTTTTAAAACATAAAACGTTGCACGTAAACTACCCCTTTCCCTTAACCGATCTTCACTAAAAACAATAGGTCTTGAGTACTCTACAAATCAGGGCTGTATGCAAAAAATTATTTGATTCTGTTTGAATTTGCGGCTCATCGTTTGCCATAAAAAATACCCTTTTAAGACATAAAACGTAGCAGGTAAACTACCCCTTTCCTATAACCGATCTTCACCAAAAACAATAGGTCATGAGAACTCTACCATTCAGCGCTGTAGGCAAAAAATTATTTGATTCTGTTTACATTTGTGCCTTTTATCGTTTGCCATAAAAAATACCCTTGTTAAAATATAAAATGTTGCAGGTAAACTACCCCTTTCCCTTAACCGATCTTCACCAAAACCAATAGGTCTTGAGAACTCTATAATTCAGGGCTGTATGCAAAAGATTAGTTGATTCTGTTTGAATTTGCGGCTGTTATCGTTTGCCATAGAAAAATATCGGTATGGAGAACCATACATGACTTCCATATTCTAAGATTTATATTTAAAATCATTTTCGAAATTAAATATTACCATAGAAACTACTTCTTTCTACTTACTGCTTCAGCCTTAACCACAGTACTGTGGTCACTAACGTATACCACCTCACGTTATCGCACTCGATTTTCACTGATGATGGAAGTCGATGGCATTGCCGAAACGTCTGGTTTTGTAGAAAACATTGGACTACGGCCAAATATCCCGGGAAGGAATTTTAACAAAAACTACTTCTTTGTTGCCGATAACGTTGTACACACACATGTATATTGTAAGTAAACGAAATTCGGTGCGTAATACTGCCACACGGTGTATGCGTCTACTTGTAATAAAATAAAAGATTTACGGTTGTTTTTTAAAATTATGTTTGTGTTTAAAATATTAAAGGTCTTGTTTAAACAAAGTTCAATTATATGTGAAATATTCTTTTGAGATAAATCAAAGTTTGAAATAGTTGTTTCTAATTGAAGGTTACTAATGTGGTAAAGTAATTTAACATGTAACATTCGAGGTTACTCACAGTGTGTTCACAATGGTGTAATTATACTTGTTTGAAAAGAATTCCCTTATATGAAACAAATAAAATAGTTGAGTTGATAATAATTAAATACTAAATTTGCTTAAGGTTAACTGTAAAGTACAATGGTTGGTCGCTTGACGATGATGATCTTCTGGTTGTACTGGCTGTGAAACTTCTCCTCCAGGTTGCTGATAGTCTAAGTACGTTATGTCTCGTAATGTCTGGACAATATAAATAACAAAATATACTTTCACGTACCTGATCGTGTTTTCTCGAAGTTCACTAAGCTGTCAACTCAGTTTACAAACACCAACTCACTTTAGTTGCAAGGTTAAATTGCCTTGTTTGTTAGTTAGTGGGCGCCACACGGATTTATTTAGGGAAAATCCCGTGTAAAACCCACAAATAGAATTACTGAATGATTAAAAAATTTTAAATAATTGTGTATCACCTTTTGGCAATGCTATTCCAAAATATTAAAACACAACTGAAGGTTGTTTGAGTTTTCTAAATAAAATATTTAATTATCATATAGAAATAAATCAAATCAAGTGATGCTGTTAATAATGGGTTTTATTTACACCCTATAAATGAATAAATTATAAATCTATTATGCCACGCGTTGGGCAACCATTTATATAATGAATTTTATATGCGTATTGACTGCACAATAAATTAATTATTAAATATATAAAATTATCGATCTCTGACATGTATGTGTATAATTTAATCTTATTGATGATTCTAACTATCCATGCTCATCAACACATACGTGATATCATTTATTTAATTGAACATAAGAAACTCTTAAAATCTATTTGCATTCTTTCAACTTTAGGTTAATATTTGGGTTGCATTGGTAATAATGAACGCATGTTTCTGATTAACTAAAATATTAGTTTAATTATCATTTATGACATATTATAATAGTACATAGGTTACGTCGCTGTACCTGAAATACATACATATTTATAATAAACAAAGATATATCTTAATATATGCTGAAACAAAGGAAAACATACATACATATATAAATCAAATGATGTTACAATTCAATATTCTACTTATTTAATGCGTTCATTAAATCCCAAATAAGCTTTTGTTTATACGTTCATTAACTACTTTATTCAGATTTACTCATTACTTTTCTTAATAATTTTCTCAGGTGTGAATTCTTTGAAAGAAACCAGGTCAGTAGAAGTTATTAATTAGAAATAATTATAATAATGGTTACTTGGTTATTGAATATCCATTAGTTGTTGACGAAGTCTCGTTCTGGTGATGGAGATGGCTCGTAGATACATTCCGTCGTAAGTTGTTTTATCACTGCCACTTATCACTTTATTCTTCCGACCACTCGCGTAGGTGTTTGTATATGTGTGAGTAATTGAAGTTTAGTGTTCAATCAGTGTTTCATCTTACTGTGTTTGCTGTGAGTTCGTTTTAAAGTCAATATACATGTCTATTTTCATTAGTCGCTGCTTCAACAAACGTTCCTATAATTTATTAGTTTGTTTAATGTTTCGTGTTCATTATGTTGTTGATACACAATATTAAGTTCAAATAATTTGTATATCGTTAAGTGATGCTGTCTGTTAGTGTAACGGTCTGATTGTTCACTTGGTGTAATTTTCACTAAGTCCGTTACTGCGCACACCGGTAAAGTTTCACTACCGCGATATGAATGTATTATTAAGTTTTAAGTTCCTTGTTATTTATCTAACTTCCGAATGATTTGAGTAAACAATGGAAAGTTTATGATATACCGTCTCTCGCACTTGAAGTTAAACTACTTGATATTTGAAATGTAAACTGTCTGAAAATTCTAACTGTAAAACTTTAGTATAACTATTCAAAATTTGAGTGTTGACTGTCTGTCTGAAAATTGAATATCACTGCCTAAAAATTGAGTATGACTGCCTCTCCGTCTTCCTGGACAGCTAGTTTTATTAATTCGTCCCTACTCAAAATTTTGTCTCTGGCGCGCTTCACGCCCACTTCTTTTCGAGATTGGTCAGTTTTTGATTTTCTCGGAAAATACTGTCCCACTATGTCAAAATCCTACGTCATAGTTCTTCCGATAGGTTCTTCGTCTCAGTTGCTATGGAAACATCCCTCACCATCAAATTTCTCGCTGGCTGAAGGTCTCTGATAGGTCCTTAGGTCTCCCTGCTCTCTGGCTTGACGATCGTTGACCCGCTTCGAAGAAACTACGGCTAATAACATCTTGTCTATCAGCCTATTGTCTGAGTAAACTCTGCGTTTCTATAGATTCCCATTATCTGTACTTACAGTCTTCCTGGCGTATTGTTCTATGCTCTAACCCCTTTTTTCTGGCTATTACTAATTTCGAACATCTGCTGGTCGTTGAAGTCACCCCAACTTTCCCTTCGTAATTTCTTGTCTGTCAATTAGACGATACCTCCAGCTGTGTAACATGACTTTAGTTTTTGTCAGCCTATCTTCCAGTATTGTTACTTAAGGTGCAGCGTATCCGTTTCATTGTAGTATGGAGCCTCACTCGTTTTTGTCGCTTATCGTCTACTGACGTAACACGGCCACATCTGCTACAATTCTTGGTACGGGTGTGAATGTCCTTACTTACTTTGTTACAGCTGCGGAGAGCAATAATTCTGGACGAAACTTTCCCTGTCATCTTACGCCACCAAATTCTATAGTTGGATTGAACTTAATGCGTTTCTATTGTCAAGTCAGCAACGCTTCACTGACACCTTCTCATTACTCCTTATTTATTGCTCCACCATAAGTCGTTGACACTTGCCTCGTGTGAACGTACTCTGCCGAGGTGAAATTTAAAAATTTTAAAATTTTCTGCTCGTTACAACCCTTATAGAGAATTCAAAAACAAATATAATGAAAACATACAAAGTTGTACAATTATAAATCAGTTATTATATGCCTTATACGGCTTGCTCAGAACATGAATTATAAATCTGGCTAAGTCCAGATGTTGTTTATTTTTAACAGTAATATTATTAAAATCTCAGATGTGAATTCTTTGAGACACGAAAAAGAAAGTTATGCCTACACAATATCTAATAATCTTTTTGATATAAAATTGATCAACAACGTTTTTTGAGGTTACTTTCATAAAGTAAACAAAATAAAAATGACCTGTTGATGGCCTTGCGTTCTTCAACGCTTGCTTTTTGATTTACAAAATTTATCATGTGAGAACACTTACAACTATCATACAGCTTATTTCATAATAACAAATTCATATAATAAATTGAGACATGGTGTAATCTTGAAATGTTTCTGTGTTTTGCGTCAGTACAGATCAGTGTAGAAAAATGTACAGGTTATGGCGCTCTGATAAAAAATGAATAATGATTGCACTGTTACCTTTTGGTTTTAATTATTTAATTAAAACTCATTAACCACTTCGGTAATCGGATTATAATGATTACCAGGTTTTGCACAACACACGCACAAGAACAGAATATTGCGATCCTCTTCTGACTTAATGGATCATGAATGATAATAATTAATTACTTTCTGTTCATTATTTCCCGCACTAAATTGAAATAATACTGCACATAATCACTGTTGTTTGCTGTAGATTAACTAGAAGTAGTTGTTTCTTGGTGTTGAACTATTTATTTCGATGTATTATGTGGATGACGCTAATAGTTATTAAAAATGTAGAGATAGCGAGCACACGTCTTGTGCTGTATGAAGTCGGTCAGTGTCTGTTGAGAAACGCTCGCGTCTCCCTTATATACTCTCCTTGTGTATCGGTCTTAGGTAAAAATGTTAATTACTAACTAATTTTCTGATTGGTTCTTGCAGGTGTGAAGAGTATGACGTATTATTATTTTGGCCGTTGATAACGGTTTTTTAACCGTCAAACGCTGATGTGACAGATAGCTTTCATTGTTGTTGTTAGTTATTCATAAACCAATTTCTGATGCATATTTTGCAAATGATGCTAACATCTTTCCCGCATTTAATACAGTTGCGATTGGGTCGATATCATTATCAAATTAAAGATCATTTTTTCTTCTTTAATTTGATATCACTCGATATCGAATTACTTTCACTTTGGCCGACATTGTTATAAAATCAATGTTCGGGTACACCATTTTCACTGTCGTCTGCTTTTTCTGAATCGCCGATTTTACACTTTGGTTAATATTGTTTGTGTTCACATATCATTTTATTATTCAAACGTTTATGTGGGAACACCATTAACTCTGTACTGACATTTTTACTGAACATTATGAGTACACCTAAACTTTATACACTGTAATGAACGATCCTAATTACTATGACATTTCGTTTTATGCTAACTCGTTCTATTCTACTATTTAACAATTGAATTATGATTAAATTTATCATTTAAATAATGTTTTTTGTTACGTCAGAGCATAACAATTGTTGTGTGTATTTTAATTTACACTTATGTTAACTCCCAATAATCAATTCACCGATTAATGCTTGGTCTAGGCGTTGTTAAGACATATCGCTCATCTTGGAATTTTGCCTTAACAACATTTATTGGTTCTCAATTCGGTAATTTGTGGAGGTACCTTATTTGTATAAGATTCCCTCTTATAAATGGTTTTTCTTTCTCACAAGTATATTTGATATTGAAATACATCTTTGTTCTCACTATGTAGCCATTGCTAATTTTAGTTTTTGGCATTCATAATTTACTAGTCATGGTCAATATTATTATCAGCAAAATGTTAATTCTGATTTCACAGTATTCAGATGCTTATTGATTCATTTTTTATTTACATATAATATTCGGTTTACATTAACTACTGACTTGATTGACAGGTTAATGTAAATTTACTCTGTCCATCAGTTTGTGTTAGTCTTTGTCTGGTTGTAGTGTCAAACAGTCTTTGGGTTACTGTTTCATGTGGTACTTCTGCTTCATTCTTCTTTCTTGATTTCTCCTTTCTTGGTTATTCTTAATACTATATCCCTATTTACATTGTTGTTTTGTCCTTATAAAGTCTGATAACATACATTTAGGTTAGGTAACATTTTGTTATGTTACATATACACCCTCCTTAAAATTGATCATTTGAGAAAAATTTATTTTTTTTTTTATAAAATTATCAATTCATGTCAGTTTCTTAGTATATTTCTATAGTTTTTTTTTCTTGTACTCTTTGATTTTTGAACATACTATTGGTGTATTACTCTAGCTTGATTTTTTGTCTAGTGATACAATTCTCAACTTACTAGTATTTTCAAGTTGCTTACTTTCTAAGTCATTTAACTACAATAGATCTCATTCCTTAAGTTAACAATTTCCTGTTCTATTCACATTCTACTTTCTTATTACATATCTTTACATTCGTGATTATCTTAATGGTTATTATAATTTATACCTCACAGATTTTTCCATAATAGTCCTTGATACATTAGTACAATATAACTCCCTAACTGTTGTAGAGGGTTCGGAATCAGGGTGGCTCACTGTGGCTAACATCCTCTGCCGTTCCTCAATACACATACTCAGATTCAGAGGCATTACTCTTCTCTGTCTGAGAAAAAAATAAACATTGCACCTGGCAATAGTTGCACTATCACAACTCATAAAATATCACATCACATTCATTTTCAATAATATAATATATTCACTGTAATATTCAAGGTATCAGAGGTTTTCATTTAGATCACATTTCCATCTTTATACTAGCTAACATACTTTCTTTTTACAGGTGATTATTTCTTTTTAGACTTGACATTCTTAGCTATGCTTTTATCAGCTATATTGTTACTGTTTATACTAGTTGACAACTTGCTTTGGTTCACTTGGGTATTCTGAAGATTATACACTTACTTTGATGCTTATAGTACTTATGCAGTTGGTTTTTTATTTCTAGAGTTTACAATAGTTTTATTTTCACAATAGTTCATTAAGTTTTTCTTAATAATTGATATTCATCCTGAATTATCAGGGCGTACAATGTTCGTATATTAAATGGTTTTTTGTTTGATGTTCTCTGACATATTTGGTGATGTACCATATTTGATAATTAATAAACATTTTTCTTTCCTTTCATTCCATTATAACAATAGTTATCTTTACAATTAACACTCTTTGTTATTTTTCTTCTCTACTCCTTCAAGTGATGGTGGTTCTCACTTATTCTGGATGATTTTATATAATATACAATATTCTATAATTACAATTTCATGTGACAATATAATAACATACTAATATCTAATTTTATAGACATTCTTGGGGTTTACATGGTTTGTTTTATAAACATTTTTTCTCTTTCCTTACACTTTCCATAATAATATCCTTCTTTTATTTTACACACTTTGTTATACTGCCTCTCTACTCCTTCAAAGGTTAGTTGGTTGAACCTTTATTCTGGACGATTTTATTTAATATTTGAGTTTTATGAGAGGTACACAATAATCATTTGATAAAATTTAGTTACATATAATATTCATTTGGATACACATTTTTTTTTTTTTCTAAGTCTAGTATAGTAATTTTAGTTATATGCCACTACTGGCTCTTTGTGACATAATAGATGTCCCTTTTCTTATTAAATCATTTAGTTGACATTACATAATCTTCTATCCTTTGGTGTGATAGATCTGGTTCTTTTTTCATCAGTAACAAATAGTCTGGCTTATATCTTAATCCTACACACTTTTGTAACTCGATAGGGCAAATTGATTTGTTATAGTCAATTAGTTACCTTCAATAATTTGTAGCTTAATGTGTGATTCTGTTAAACATTAAATGAGTTTGTTCATGGTAATGGCCTTTTAAACATATATTTTTCTTTTATACCCTAAACATTCGGGTGATAATTGTCGCCTACTACTACATATTATCTGTTCTTAATAGTAATCATTTTTTATGGTTGGCATTCGTGGGGTTATTTTGTGCTCTTCCACTCTATTGCTAATATTACATGTTCGGGATATCTGACGGGTTCAGTACTAGTAGTTTTGGAGATACCTTCCTATCAGGCGGTTCTTCCACTTGGCGGCTACCAGATAATCATTGGCTCCCCGTTTCCTTGCCTTTTTCCTCTCATCATCTCTGGTATCCCTGTGTCCATTGTACTCTGGGCCTGGGCTATTATTGATGTCTGGCCCTTCTTCTAATCCGGGTTGACCTCTGTTCATTTCCTGGTTGGATTCTTCCATTGATTGGTCCCTCTTCTTCTGCATTTCCCTTATTCTTTGGGCGTACCCTTCAATGAGCTGGTCCAGTTGTTCTTGATAATTTTCTTTCTTCCTGTGAAGCTTCTTTCTTCTAGGAGTATTCACTTTAAATACCTCATGGTTTATAACCTTCTCCGTCATAACATAGTCACTGGCATGTAACGTTGTCTTAATCGTTCCGTCATCTGGATTATTAATTAAATAGTTTAATGGTCGGTCATTCGTTAAGGAATCAATTGACCTTGTTTGGTGTATTTCATTTGTTGGTATATTTAATTTAATTGGATTCTTATTTAATTTTTTACCCACGGTTTTATGGTGATTTACTTTTAATATTTTTACGAAGTCCTGTTCATACTTCTTACCGTTGATTCTTGCTCTATGACAAATAATTGGGTTGTCCCCGAAGTTAATTAATCCACTCCTAGTCATCTCTAATATTTCCTTTGTAATCCTTGTCTTCTTAGAGCGTATTATTCCTTTTATCCTTGTCTCTTTTTCTCCTGTTTTCTTAATTATCTTGTTTCCTCCTTCATGAATTTTAATTTTTAAATTCACTTGTTCGGTGTTTTTACTTCTGGGTAATTCCTGTGTTTCCACTTGATCATTACACATGGGCAGATTATTTTGTTCTAAGTTTTCATTCTCGGCTAATAACTTTTCCATTTCTTCAATTACCTGAGTGTTCTCTATACTTTCGGTATCGATCTCATCTTCAGGTTGCATGCTTGATTCTTCTATGGTTTCATCATTTGGTACTTCTTCTATCTCTGAGTTGTTGTCGTTTGGTAATTCTCCTCTTGTTGTCTGATCCAATTCTCCCGTATATTTCTTATTCATTTCATCCATTCTCTGGCTAATCTTATTTAATGCGGTGTTCAATTCTTCTCTGATGGCTCTGCTGTTATCATCTATTTTACTGTTCAGCGTGTCCATGGATTTATGGGTATTATCTATCCTCTTGTTCAAGTCCTCTTTCAGCGACTCCATATTTTTACTAAGCGATTCCAGATTTCTATTTAAGTCACGATGGTCCTCCTTTATTGACTCTATATTTCTATTTAATAACTCGATATTTCTTTGATTCTCTTCCCGGGATTTCCTACCATCTTCTTTTAATGATTCGTGATTTTTATTCATCGAGTCATTATTTTTTGTCATCTGTTCCATCATCCTCATCATCATACTCTCCATCCTCGTCTCTTCGGTTGTTTTGTTTGGTCGGTCGCTGACCCTCACTTCCACCTCCGGTCCTGCATGAAGTGTTTCGTCGGTACGAGTTTCGATATTATTTATTGTAATGACTTCCGTCTCGTCTGTGGGTTGCGCTCCGTATGTCTCCGTATCTAACTGTCCTTCTCCTACCCGACTGTCCTTATATCTCGTATCATATTGATGGGTGTGCGGCATGTTAATTCTTTCGTGTCGTCCGGGCTGATATAAAATATAAAAAATATTTTTATTTAATATTTTTTAAGCCACACTAGTTGGTGCGCCAATTTGTAAGTAAACGAAATTCGGTGCGTAATACTGCCACACGGTGTATGCGTCTACTTGTAATAAAATAAAAGATTTACGGTTGTTTTTTAAAATTATGTTTGTGTTTAAAATATTAAAGGTCTTGTTTAAACAAAGTTCAATTATATGTGAAATATTCTTTTGAGATAAATCAAAGTTTGAAATAGTTGTTTCTAATTGAAGGTTACTAATGTGGTAAAGTAATGTAACATGTAACTTTCGAGGTTACTCACAGTGTGTTCACAATGGTGTAATTATACTTGTTTGAAAAGAATTCCCTTATATGAAACAAATAAAATAGTTGAGTTGATAATAATTAAATACTAAATTTGCTTAAGGTGAACTGTAAAGTACAATGGTTGGTCGCTTGACGATGATGATCTTCTGGTTGATACTGGCTGTGAAACTTCTCCTCCAGGTTGCTGATAGTCTAAGTACGTTACGTCTCGTAATGTCTGGACAATATAAATAACAAAATATACTTTCACGTACCTGATCGTGTTTTCTCGAAGTTCACTAAGCTGTCAACTCAGTTTACAAACACCAACTCACTTTAGTTGCAAGGTTAAATTGCCTTGTTTGTTAGTTAGTGGGCGCCACACGGATTTATTTAGGGAAAATCCCATGTAAAACCCACAAATAGAATTACTGAATGATTAAAAAATTTAAAATAATTGTGTATCACCTTTTGGCAATGCTATTCCAAAATATTAAAACACAACTGAAGGTTGTTTGAGTTTTCTAAATAAAATATTTAATTATCATATAGAAATAAATCAAATCAAGTGATGCTGTTAATAATGGGTTTTATTTACACCCTTATAGAGAATTCAAAAACAAATATAATGAAAACATACAAAGTTGTACAATTATAAATCAGTTATTATATGCCTTATACGGCTTGCTCAGAACATGAATTATAAATCTGGCTAAGTCCAGATGTTGTTTATTTTTAACAGTAATATTATTAAAATCTCAGATGTGAATTCTTTGAGACACGAAAAAGAAAGTTATGCCTACACAATATCTAATAATCTTTTTGATATAAAATTGATCAACAACTTTTTTTGAGGTTACTTTCATAAAGTAAACAAAATAAAAATGACCTGTTGATGGCCTTGCGTTCGTCAACGCTTGCTTTTTGATTTACAAAATTTATCATGTGAGAACACTTACAACTATCATACAGCTTATTTCATAACAACAAATTCATATAATAAATTGAGACATGGTGTAATCTTGAAATGTTTCTGTGTTTTGCGTCAGTACAGATCAGTGTAGAAAAATGTACAGGTTATGGCGTTCTGATAAAAAATGAATATGATTGCACTGTTACCTTTTGGTTTTAATTATTTAATTAAAACTCATTAACCACTTCGGTAATCGGATTATAATGATTACCAGGTTTTGCACAACACACGCACAAGAACAGAATATTGCGATCCTCTTCTGACTTAATGGATCATGAATGATAATAATTAATTACTTTCTGTTCATTATTTCCCGCACTAAATTGAAATAATACTGCACATAATCACTGTTGTTTGCTGTATATTAACTAGAAGTAGTTGTTTCTTGGTGTTGAACTATTTATTTCGATGTATTATGTAGATGACGCTAATAGTTATTAAAAATGTAGAGATAGCGAGCACACGTCTTGTGCTGTATGAAGTCGGTCAGTGTCTGTTGAGAAACGCTCGCGTCTCCCTTATATACTCTCCTTGTGTATCGGTCTTAGGTAAAAATGTTAATTACTAACTAATTTTCTGATTGGTTCTTGCAGGTGTGAAGAGTATGACGTATTATTATTTTGGCCGTTGATAACGGTTTTTTAACCGTCAAACGCTGATGTGACAGATAGCTTTCATTGTTGTTGTTAGTTATTCATAAACCAATTTCTGATGCATATTTTGCAAATGATGCTAACATCTTTCCCGCATTTAATACAGTTGCGATTGGGTCGATATCATTATCAAATTAAAGATCATTTTTTCTTCTTTAATTTGATATCACTCGATATCGAATTACTTTCACTTTGGCCGACATTGTTATAAAATCAATGTTCGGGTACACCATTTTCACTGTCGTCTGCTTTTTCTGAATCGCCGATTTTACACTTTGGTTAATATTGTTTGTGTTCACATATCATTTTATTATTCAAACGTTTATGTGGGAACACCATTAACTCTGTACTGACATTTTTACTGAACATTATGAGTACACCTAAACTTTATACACTGTAATGAACGATCCTAATTACTATGACATTTCGTTTTATGCTAACTCGTTCTATTCTACTATTTAACAATTGAATTATGATTAAATTTATCATTTAAATAATGTTTTTTGTTACGTCAGAGCATAACAATTGTTGTGTGTATTTTAATTTACACTTATGTTAACTCCCAATAATCAATTCACCGATTAATGCTTGGTCTAGGCGTTGTTAAGACATATCGCTCATCTTGGAATTTTGCCTTAACAACATTTATTGGTTCTCAATTCGGTAATTTGTGGAGGTACCTTATTTGTATAAGATTCCCTCTTATAAATGGTTTTTCTTTCTCACAAGTATATTTGATATTGAAATACATCTTTGTTCTCACTATGTAGCCATTGCTAATTTTAGTTTTTGGCATTCATAATTTACTAGTCATGGTCAATATTATTATCAGCAAAATGTTAATTCTGATTTCACAGTATTCAGATGCTTATTGATTCATTTTTTATTTACATATAATATTCGGTTTACATTAACTACTGACTTGATTGACAGGTTAATGTAAATTTACTCTGTCCATCAGTTTGTGTTAGTCTTTGTCTGGTTGTAGTGTCAAACAGTCTTTGGGTTACTGTTTCATGTGGTACTTCTGCTTCATTCTTCTTTCTTGATTTCTCCTTTCTTGGTTATTCTTAATACTATATCCCTATTTACATTGTTGTTTTGTCCTTATAAAGTCTGATAACATACATTTAGGTTAGGTAACATTTTGTTATGTTACAATATATATATATATATATATATATACTATAATACTTATAACTATTTTACCTCAAGATGTATTTTTTCCTTTAGGGACATGTTTCGGGAGATCCTGTTCTCCCATCTTCAGCCTTCGCCATCTTGCTTCTGGTTGCATCTTGGTTCTTGGTTCTGGTTGCTTCTTGGTTCTTGGTTCTGGTGGCGAAGGCTGAACATGGGAGAACAGGATCTCCCGAAACATGTCCCTAAAGGAAAAAATACATCTTGAGGTAAAATAGTTATAAGTATTATAGTATTATATACATCAAGAAACGGACTGTAGCAGAAAGTGATTGAAATATATATATATATATATATATATAAAATATGCATAAAATTAATGGCTTGTATAAGTTAATGATTGATCTCCATTAAGTAGTGCTCAAGTTTCCAAAGTTTTAATATTATGATGTGCGTAATTAAAACATCAGAGCAGGTTTAGTGTGAATGAGGGTACACTGTGGACAAAAATTTTCAACATTTCCTATTGAGCATTGCTTAGAGTAAAGCTGCGAATCTACAGTGTATGTTTCACAGAACAAACACGCGAAAAAGAAGGAGCGCTCCGAAGTCACTCATGGACCCTCAGCATCGTGCAGAGATGATTTTGTTCATTCCCTAAAGATGAAAAGTCTGTCTATGAATCGTTCCTCTGTAAACACGTGCAGTTACACTGCCCAGCGATCCACAGGAAGCAAATTGATGTCCATTTTTTCGGCTTGCACGCGTTATGTTGGTGTGGGTTTCGGCACTTTCCATTTAAAAAGTGTGCAAATGTAAGAAAATAAACATGAGTGAGGCCAGAAATAACGTGAATTGTGTGTGTGTGTGTGTGTGTGTGTGTGTGTGTGTGTGTGTGTGTGTGTGTGTGTGTGTGTGTGTGTGTGTGTGTGTGTGTGTGTGTGTGTGTGTGTGTGTCTTACCTGCCTTTTTATTGCTGTAGGCATAATAATAAAATGGAAACGTAAACATTACATAACTGAGATATGCTTACCTGCCACGAACGATATATTATTTTATACATGGGGGAGTTCAGTGACATACACACGTACAGAAGAATTATATATATAAAGATATTAACTCATACATAATTTACATTAAAATGAAAAAATTATAATTTTATTCCCTGGCAACAAAATTATTTTATTTTTAACAATTACCATTGTTTGAAAAAGTTTAAATGAATTTTCAAGTACTTTACTGTTGTTAAAACATAAAAGGTTGCCGGTAAACTACCCCTTCCCCTTAACCGATCTTCACCAAAATCGAAAGTCCTTGAGATCTCTACAATTCAGGGACGTATGCAAAAAAATATTTGATTCTGTTTGAATTTGCGTCAGTTATCGTTTGCCATAGAAAATACTCTTGATAAAAAAACGTTGCAGGTAAACTACTCCTTCCCCTTAACCCATCATCACCAAAAACAATAGGTCTTGAGTACTCTACAAATCAGGGCTGTATGCAAAACATTATTTGATTCTGTTTGAATTTGCGGCTGTTATCGTTTGCCATAGAAAATACCCTTGTTAAAAAAACGTTGCAGGTAAACTACCCCTTTCCCTTAACCGATCTTCACCAAAAACAATAGGTCTTGAGAATTCTACAATTTAGGGCTGTATGCTAATAAGCTTTTGATTCTGTGTGAATTTGCGGCTGTTATCGTTTGCCATAGGAAATACCCTTGTTAAAACATAAAACGTTACAGGTAAACTACCCCTTTCCCTTAACCGATCTTCACCAAAAACAGTAGGTCTTGAGAACTCTACAATTCAGGGCTGTATGCGAAACATTATTTGATTCTGTTTGAATTTGCGGCTGTTATCGTTTGCCAAAAAAAAAAAATATCGTTATGGAGAACCATACATGACTTCCATGTTCTAAGATTTATATTTAAAATCATATTCGAAATGAAATATTTCCATAGAAACTACATCTTTCTACTTATTGCTTCAGCATTAACCACAGTACTGTAACCTCTCTATGCCTTTTAGTATTTATCTTATTTCTTGTTAAATTTCTATCTCCTTGCTTGTTGGCTTTCAAAGAGAGGTTACAAGTTATTTAGAACTAGGCAGGAGCCTAGAGAAGCAAAAATTATGCTGGGTCCAGTATGACGGGACTTGCAATAACTCAGCCATAATATAACAATAACAGATTTATTATATCTCTGGAATTCATACATGTGTACAAGATAAACATATGTATCTATATAAAAAAACTACCAAAAGGTACATCATGGCAAGCATGTATAAATGAAGTGTACATCAGCATAAGTGTGCATAAGGGTGCACAAAGTAAATATATATACATATATATAATATAAAAATTTTAAATCACAACTAGCATATACAATTCCAGTTTACCTAAGAACAAGTGTATATAATTGGACAGAATTGCATCAAAACAAGTGTATATAATAGTATATAAGTTAAATGTACATACATAAATAAAATATAAAATGCACAAACACATGTAAAATTCTCCCCGTCGTGTGGCTAGCTAGACACATAACAACACACACACACAGAACACAAGGTACACCACTCACAATCATTTACTTTCAACCCGCATGCCCCTGTAACGCACCCACCCACCGGGTAAAGCAACTATCATCTTATGCCCCGGCAGTGATAAAATATACGCCCGTCGGCAACCCGTTCAGTAGGATAACCTAAACTCCCAACCCCTTTAAAGACGAATAATTCATGACGCATAAATGAAACTGGACCACCCATTTGTCTAGCATTCCGTTTATTAATGACCCATGATGAGTGTGTGAGCCTTTGTTCCGTTCACAGCACCAGGTAATGTTAACAAACTCCTCACCTACTTCCAGACAGTGTTTATAAAATTCTAGACAGTATTGACTTCACAAAATCCCAAAAAGGAATTAAATCCTTATGTACTTTAATAACAGAAATTAATTGACTGAGGCTTTACAATTTCAGAAGATTTTGACAATATGTATATCTATTTAATTTACCCAAAAAGAAAAGGATGAAAACCAGTTTTATATTCAAAATTAAACAGCAACTTCTCTACGTGTGAAGTCAACCCATATGTGTTTGCCAGTTAAGAAAACAATCAGCTTAGCCCTTGTGCAAGGGGCAAAAACGGCTAAAATATTTCAAGAACATTAATAAATCGTTTCGATTAGCCTCAGATAACTGTATAAAATAATTAGAAAAAGAATACAATAAGGTGGTTGTGCTCTGGCATCTGTGGGAGCGCGCCCACATGTAGTTGACAAAACTTGACAGGACATCAGCCTGTCTGAGAATGCCCCAGCGCGTGTCCAAGAAACTAAGTGCCCTTTTGTAAACCCTTAAAACGTCCCAAAAAAAAACTTCAGGAAAGCCCCCAACCCTTAAATGTGAAACCACAGTCAATAATATTTTTTTATACACCACTGTTCCAGCCGGAACAGAGCTACAGGGCCATAACCTAAATTTGTGTAAAGAGTAAAAGCGAAAAGAGATACAACTGTAAAATGGTACAAGAGTGAAATGGCTGGCGCGCTCCCGCAGTGCAGCACGCACTTACAGTCATAGCATTTAGTGTTATAGAAAAGGGTTATAAAAAGTTCAGTAATTTTTTATCGAGAGTGTTCAGAGTCATGATCACAGTTCACTTCCCAATAGACAGTCTGGACACGTGGTCCCCTGGCTTCTAAGTTATTCACATAAAACAGGCACACTGCCGGTACGGCCCCCAAAAAAGAAAAAGCATAAATGTCACCTCATAAGTGCTGGCGAGTGCAACACAGTGATTCCGTCTCCATCTCCCTCTTCGTAGGCGGTCTTGACATGGTTCACAGCTCGGGCAGATGTTCAGCCCACCGCAGACCAGGAAACCGACTTAGTGCGAGAACCCGGGAGTCGTTTTATTCTCTACTCCATCATGTAGAGAGATTCAAACTGCGTAGAAACGAATCGAAGAGAGGAGATGGAGGACAATCTTTCTAGCAGAGGCAAGCGTTGACTGCCGGACACCGGCACACAATCGGAACAGCACAAGTAGAGCTGCGCGCGCAACGGCACACAATGCCGCTCCCCTTCACACCGCCGGACAAAGGTCGCGAGTGCTTCACGTTATGTTACAATAAAATGACTGTTCTAAAATATTTTGTAACGGCCGGCTCCGCGCCGGCACACCCCCACCCCGAAAGGGCAACCCGGTTGCCCCACAAAACCTGGAAAAGTACCCTGCAGTGTACTTCCAACTGAAAAATCCGGTGGACATCGTGGGTAAGGTGGCCCGATGGCATTTGCTCTCAGGAGAACAGAGGCTCAGAAGGGAAAACGAAAGAGACGAAAGAAGATGTGTATAGTGTAAGTGTGCGGTTGCTGCACACTGACCTGATCAGGGCCAGCCCACAGCAAAGAGGGACAGAGAAGAAAGACAAAAGAAAAGTTCGGGAGCTCCCTGAGTTCCGACCTCCTGAGGCTCGTCCACCCAAGCCAGAACACGATAGCCACCTAAACAGGGCCATCTGCCCCATATAATTACGGGATGATTCCCTAATCCTATTCCCCATTTTACACACTACCATACTGCACGGGCCAAGGGGAAAGAGGGGCGATGACAGTCCCCATGATGCGGTGGTCCCCGCTGGGACCTAACGGAAAACCATGTCAACTGTGACTATGGCACATTTCCAATGTATATATATATATATATATTGTGTTTTACAAGTGCGCTCCAAGGGCATGCGGTCGACGATGTTCGGTACGAGGAGCAAGATCGACCCCGCGCCGGACACCGCCGACCCTCCACTCTCTAACTCCTTTTTTTTTTTTTCTGGGTAAGGTTAGGAAAATCGGAAGGTGGATGGTCAAGGATGATTATGGTCATGGGCTAGGACCAAAGGTAAGGACATGGCTCCCTCCGGACATAAGAACAATTGGAGAAAACCAAGGCTCGCGCAGGCAGGGGCGCATCCCTGAAGTAAACGATTCCCACTGGGACTGTGAGAAACATCTACCCGCTACCATATTATTCTCAATCTCGCCCCCGGAGCACACCCTCTCAAAACCGAAAACATCCCCACCCGCACAGAGACCGCCATCATTCACCCCCCCCTTCTCTCAGCCCGTTTACCCTTTTCTACACAATTTCAATTTGGAGATATGTGTAGTAATCTCTTTAGCATCACCACCTGGCTCCTCCAACCGCGCCGTCACTGGTGACGTAAACCCGATGATACGGTATGGCCCCGACCAACGATAGTATAATTTGGCGGCTCTTTTATCGGCAGCCGAGCTGATCGGGTGGCTCTGGCAGTAGACCAAATCTCCTACCTTAAAGGGATTTGGAATACGCCCCTGATTATACCGAGCACGGACGCGCTCGTGCGCACGGAGCAAATTCTTCTGGGCCTCTTTCCACCTATCTGCCGTCCTAATGTCTGGGTTACTAGGCAGAAGATGGTCAATATTCCATAAGTTGGCCAAGGGAAGCGTAGGCGAGAAACCAAACATAACTTCAAAAGGAACGGCCTTATGACTGTCATGCAGGGCCGTATTGAAAGCTAGTTGTAACCACTTAAGGTTCTGGTCCCAGGTGGTCTGTTGTTCCGCATGATAGGCGATGAGTGCAGACCGGAGATTCCTGTTGAATCTCTCCGCGTGGGACGGCTGTGGGTAATAGGGGGAAGTGGTTACATGTTTGATGCCATTGGCGAAGCACATTCGCCGAAAGTCGCCAGAAATAAATTGTGGACCATTGTCCGAGACAATGATGGCCGGAAGACCGAAGTGCTGAAATACATGACTCTGGAGCGCGTTTATGGTCAATCGAGCAGTTGCCTGCCGTAAGGGCAGTAGCCAGGCAAACTTCGAAAAAGCATCCACACAGACAAGTAGTTAAGCATTACCTGACTTGCTACGTGGGAAGGGTCCCACGTAGTCGATGAATAGCTTCTCCATCGGTCTGCTCGCCACATCAGATGACAACAGCCCCAACTTTGTGTTTTGGGCAGGCTTGCTTAAGCCACAGAGATGACATGCCTTCACCCGAGTTGCTATGTCCCTATCCATGCCCTTCCAGATGAAGTTTTTCCTAATACTGGAAATGGTCTTCGAAATTCCCTTATGTCCACCTACCGGGGAATTGTGATAGTAGCTGAAGACCATGGGCACAAGTTTGCTAGGCAGCACTATCTTCGGGGCCCGTCCTTTCTTCTCTCTGCAACATAGGACGCCCCTGGACAAGAAGTAGGGGACCTGCACGTTACCCTCTTTTAGATTTTGGATGATCGGACCCAACTCTTCATCATTTAACTGATGGGGCAACACATCAGTAAAAGCTAATGGAAAGTCCAGTAGAACAGAGCAGGGTTGTTCCGGCTGGGCTTCGCTGGGCTGGGAGAACATACGGGACAAAGCATCTGCAACCACATTTTGAGTTCCCCGAATGTGTTGCACCTTAAATTTAAAGGATGAGATTTTAACCACCCATCGTCCAATCTTACCCAGCTGCCGGGGATGAGCGAGAAGCCAAGAGAGAGCCTGGTTGTCGGTCTCGAGCAGGAACTCAGCGTGTTCCAGAAAACGCCTGAACTTATCTAGAGCGTATACCACCGCCAAACACTCTAGCTCATACACTGAAGACTTCCGTTCTTGTTGGGTCAAAGTTCTAGAAATGAAGGCCACAGGCTGCCTAGCACCATCAACCACTTGGGACAGAACCGCCCCGAGCGCCACCGAACTCGCATCCGTCTGTAAGATAAACTGTCTCGAGAAGTCTGGCATTCTCAGTACTGGAGGGGAAATAATGGCTTCCTTCAGAGTCTCGAAAGCCTTCTGTTGCTTTTCCCCCCATACAAATTTGGCGCCCTTCTTCCGGAGTTCATTCAGAGGTGCCGCAATCTCCGCCGCGTTTGGGATGAAACGCCGATAGAAGTTGACCATCCCCACAAATCTCGCGATGCCTTTGGCATCCTTTGGTGGGGGAAAGTCCCTGATCCCCTGTGTTCGCTCAGGATCCACAGTGACACCTCTATGGGAAATCAGGTGGCCCAGAAAAGAAATTTGTGTCTGGGCAAACTTCACCTTTTCAGGATTGACAGTGAGGCCGGCACCCCTCAACCTGCACATCACCTCCTCAAGATGACTCAAATGTTCCTCATACCCCTTGCTGTACACCAGCAAGTCATCAAGATAATTAAAAACGTACTTGAACTTGACATCGTGAAAAACGGTGTCAAGCAAACGGGTGAGTGTTTGGGCCCCTACCGCTAGACCCATAGGAACCCTAGTATACTGATAGAGGTTCCACGGAACACAGAATGCCGTGTAGGGCCTACTTTCTTTCGTCAAGGGAATCTGGTGATATGCAGAGTTGAGGTCAATGATGGTAAAATACCTCGCCTCACTGAACCAATCGAACGCGGAATGAAGGTCAGGAAGTGGGACCGAATCTACCTCGATGTTAGCGTTCAGCTTGCGGTAGTCGATGACCATCCTGTGCTTACCTCCAGGCTTGGGCACTAGGAACGCTGGACTGGCATAACTGGATTGAGAAGGTTCAATCACCCCTTGATCTAATAATTCTTGAACCTTCTCCCTCAAGATGTTCATCTTCGGAGGGGCAAACTTATAAGGGTGGGAGCGCACCACCTTGGAGTCCGTTAGGCGGATCTTATACTCCAAGAGATGTGTGAGCCCAAGGGCCGGAGTTAATACAGTGGGGAAACGCTCACACAACTGATCTAAAGCGGACCGCTGGGACTGGGAGAGGTGGTCTCTAGATGTGTCGGGGCACTTAACCTCTTGGATATCTTGCCTGGTCCCCTGATATCCTAGGAACGGGATTACAACTCCCCGATTGAATTTAAAATAACATTGGTGCTCTTGGATGTCAATAACGAGACCACTTTTGCAGATGAAATCGGCACCAATAATGCATTCAACTCCCAGAGCCGGAGAAACCAGAAAGCTCCACACCCAAGAAAATCCCTCGATTTTAAACTTGAATGAAACTACCCGGGAAATGGGCAGAATTTCCTGGGATGCCGTCCAGCACACTACGGAAGACTTTTCTGACCGTTTAATCAAACCCTGTCGCTCAAGGTCCTCGCACACTTTAGATGAAATGATGGATCTTGCTGATCCGGAGTCAACTAATGCTCTGAGTTGACTCTTTTTCAACTCCAACAGCAAGAAGGGGCATACGGAAGTGGGTCTAGAGATGGTTTGGAGGACCTTGCTACCCAAAGACTTGGGACCTACAACTGGCCTGGAGGCGCGTACCTTAGAAGACCCGCGACAGGTAGGGGAAGACCTCCGACATATCTTCCCCTCATTGAGCCTTTTCTGAATGACCTTGGGCGCCCTGGGGAGGGACGTTGGACTCGACCCAACCCCGGTACAAAATCGTCTGACGTGGCCCAACCTACCACACTTAAAACAAGTCACATTAGGCGAACGACGGCGCCTCTCGCTACAAGAGTTTGTAATACTATTTTCATTACCGCATGAGGATGGAACAATTCGCCCCCATGCCTCTCGTGTCTTAACTTATCATGGGTCACGTGCTCACGGGACTCGTCAATCACCTGGATCGTTTTAGAAAACACACATAGCCGTTCGAGGTCCGCAAAACAACGTGGACGGTCCGCGAACACCAAACGGGATCTCTCTTGGGGCGTCACCCCTTCTAAAATTCTTCCAACGACATCCTTCTCGGGCAACCCTAACCTCAAAACCCGAGCACATTTACGGATATCCTGCACAAAATCCCCCAACGCCTCTCCGTTGGTCTGTGCACGATAGAACCGGCTAAGTTCCAAACGCCAACGTCGCCGACGGGGTATGAAAGAGTCCAACACCTCCCCATGGAGAGAGTCGATACTGCCACCACGACGCAGAGTGCGGGTGACCAGCTCAGCCAATAAACCCCGGCAGTACGGATATATAACGGACAAGAGGACCTCATCGGACAGCCCCGGAAAATCCGCCAACTCCAGGACGATGTCCAGAAAAACCAACAATTTGCCCTCATCTTCTCCATCCACTACCGGAAGTCTCTGGAGGATGCCGGAAATAGGATTGGGTAGTCCTTGATACCCTACCCCCGCCAGAATCACACAATACACTGAACACAAAACATAACCCACAAAAGCATATTTACAAGAAACGGAAAAACTCAAGTACTGTCCTTCCTTTGAGTAGACCCCCGGGTTCTCTAGCGCTGCGGAAACCTGGCCTATTCAGAACCATGCACTCCACGACGGAAGGAGAGAAGAGACAAACAACAAAACTACACCCACATAACAGCAAACAGCAACTCGACACACACGTCGTACCAACACATAATTGACAACAACCAACTAACCATCAACTACAAGTCCTAATTCAGGAATTCAAAATCATTCGACATCAACCGGACACAAATCGGTTCCGGTACCGACCTCCGATCGGGCCATACCGCATCCCGTCAATATACCACGTTAAATACCGACCCTAATGAACATTCCATATTCCAGGCCACGCTTGCGACTCCCGGCAGTACAAGCTATCAAAATTTTTAAACACATTAACCGCCTCAGTGGTGCGACCCGACTCACAAATTAAGCAACTTATAACTAGCTTACACGGGCCTATATCAACTATGTTACAATAATTGCATTAATATTTCCGAGTCTGCAAGCCCCGTCACACACCAGGACCCAAGGGTTCAAGCCTAGAATGAACCACGCTCCGGCTACCATTTGGAACCTCTCTATGCCTTTTAGTATTTATCTTATTTCTTGTTAAATTTCTATCTCCTTGCTTGTTGGCTTTCAAAGAGAGGTTACAAGTTATTTAGAACTAGGCAGGAGCCTAGAGAAGCAAAAGTTATGCTGGGTCCAGTATGACGGGACTTGCAATAACTCAGCCATAATATAACAATAACAGATTTATTATATCTCTGGAATTCATACATGTGTACAAGATAAACATATGTATCTATATAAAAAAACTACCAAAAGGTACATCATGGCAAGCATGTATAAATGAAGTGTACATCAGCATAAGTGTGCATAAGGGTGCACAAAGTAAATATATATACATATATATAATATAAAAATTTTAAATCACAACTAGCATATACAATTCCAGTTTACCTAAGAACAAGTGTATATAATTGGACAGAATTGCATCAAAACAAGTGTATATAATAGTATATAAGTTAAATGTACATACATAAATAAAATATAAAATGCACAAACACATGTAAAATTCTCCCCGTCGTGTGGCTAGCTAGACACATAACAACACACACACACAGAACACAAGGTACACCACTCACAATCATTTACTTTCAACCCGCATGCCCCTGTAACGCACCCACCCACCGGGTAAAGCAACTATCATCTTATGCCCCGGCAGTGATAAAATATACGCCCGTTGGCAACCCGTTCAGTAGGATAACCTAAACTCCCAACCCCTTTAAAGACGAATAATTCATGACGCATAAATGAAACTGGACCACCCATTTGTCTAGCATTCCGTTTATTAATGACCCATGATGAGTGTGTGAGCCTTTGTTCCGTTCACAGCACCAGGTAATGTTAACAAACTCCTCACCTACTTCCAGACAGTGTTTATAAAATTCTAGACAGTATTGACTTCACAAAATCCCAAAAAGGAATTAAATCCTTATGTACTTTAATAACAGAAATTAATTGACTGAGGCTTTACAATTTCAGAAGATTTTGACAATATGTATATCTATTTAATTTACCCAAAAAGAAAAGGATGAAAACCAGTTTTATATTCAAAATTAAACAGCAACTTCTCTACGTGTGAAGTCAACCCATATGTGTTTGCCAGTTAAGAAAACAATCAGCTTAGCCCTTGTGCAAGGGGCAAAATCGGCTAAAATATTTCAAGAACATTAATAAATCGTTTCGATTAGCCTCAGATAACTGTATAAAATAATTAGAAAAAGAATACAATAAGGTGGTTGTGCTCTGGCATCTGTGGGAGCGCGCCCACATGTAGTTGACAAAACTTGACAGGACATCAGCCTGTCTGAGAATGCCCCAGCGCGTGTCCAAGAAACTAAGTGCCCTTTTGTAAACCCTTAAAACGTCCCAAAAAAAAACTTCAGGAAAGCCCCCAACCCTTAAATGTGAAACCACAGTCAATAATATTTTTTTATACACCACTGTTCCAGCCGGAACAGAGCTACAGGGCCATAACCTAAATTTGTGTAAAGAGTAAAAGTGAAAAGAGATACAACTGTAAAATGGTACAAGAGTGAAATGGCTGGCGCGCTCCCGCAGTGCAGCACGCACTTACAGTCATAGCATTTAGTGTTATAGAAAAGGGTTATAAAAAGTACAGTAATTTTTTATCGAGAGTGTTCAGAGTCATGATCACAGTTCACTTCCCAATAGACAGTCTGGACACGTGGTCCCCTGGCTTCTAAGTTATTCACATAAAACAGGCACACTGCCGGTACGGCCCCCAAAAAAGAAAAAGCATAAATGTCACCTCATAAGTGCTGGCGAGTGCAACACAGTGATTCCGTCTCCATCTCCCTCTTCGTAGGCGGTCTTGACATGGTTCACAGCTCGGGCAGATGTTCAGCCCACCGCAGACCAGGAAACCGACTTAGTGCGAGAACCCGGGAGTCGTTTTATTCTCTACTCCATCATGTAGAGAGATTCAAACTGCGTAGAAACGAATCGAAGAGAGGAGATGGAGGACAATCTTTCTAGCAGAGGCAAGCGTTGACTGCCAGACACCGGCACACAATCGGAACAGCACAAGTAGAGCTGCGCGCGCAACGGCACACAATGCCGCTCCCCTTCACACCGCCGGACAAAGGTCGCGAGTGCTTCACGTTATGTTACAATAAAATGACTGTTCTAAAATATTTTGTAACGGCCGGCTCCGCGCCGGCACAGTACTGTGTCACTAACGTATACCACTTCACGTTTTCGCACTCGATTTTCACCGATGATGGCAGTCGATGGCACTACCGAAAAGTCTGGTTTTGCAGAAAACATTGGACTACGGCTAAAGAGCCCGGGAAGCAATTTTAACAAAAAACTACTTCTTTGTTGCCAATAACGTAGTACACATACAAGAAATTCTCCCCTCCACCTTCAACTATAATTTTTAATAATAGAAAATTACCCCCACCCCGTTCACCTAACTTCTTCATTTATAGATATTTCATCTACGTTTCTACAGTGGATTACTATGAGCTTCTTATCAGGATACTTTATTTATAAAAATTAAGTACTTTACTCTTGTTAAATCATAAAATGTTTCTGGTAAACTACCCCTTTCTCTTAACCGATCTCCAAAATCAACAGAACTTCCGTCCTCTACAATTCAGGGAAGCATGCAAAAAAATATTTGATTCTGTTTGAATGTGCGGCAGTTAACGTTCGTCATGGAAACATTTCTCTTCTTACAACATAAAATGTTGCAGGTAAACTACCCCTTTCCCTTTACCGATCTTCACCAAAATCAATAGACCTTGAGCTCTCTGCAACTCAGGAAAGTGTGCAAAAAATTATTTGATTATCATTGAATTTTCGGCAGTTATCGTACGTCATAAAAAAAATTACCCTTTTTAAAACATAAAACGTTGCTGGTAAATTACCCCTTTCCCTTCCCTTAACCGATCTTCACCAACACCAATAGGTATTGAGAACTCTACAATACAGGGCTGTATGCAAAACATCATTTGATTCTGTTTGAATTTGCGGCTGTTATCATTTACTATAGAAAAATATCGGTATGGAGTACCATACATGACTTCCATATTCTAAGATGTGTGTGTGTGTGTGTGTGTGTGTGTGTGTGTGTGTGTGTGTGTGTGTGTGTGTGTGTGTGTCTTACCTGCCTTTTTATTGCCGTATTAAATGAAAAATATTATATTACATTAAAATGAAAAAATTATAATTTTATTGCCTGGCAACAAAAGTTATTTTATTTTTAACAATTACCATTGTTTCAAAAAGTTTAAATAAATGTTCAAGTACTTTACTCATGTTAAAACGTAAAAGGTTGCAGGTAAACTACCCCTTCCCCTTAACCGATCTTCACCAAAATCGAAAGTCCTTGAGACTTCAACAATTCAGGTACGTATGCAAAAAATTATTTGATTCTGTTTGAATTTGCGGCTGTTATCGTTTGCCATAGAAAATACGCTTGACAAAAAAAGTTGCAGGTAAACTACCCCTTCCCCTTAACCGATCTTCACCAAAAATAATAGGTCTTGAGTACTCTACAAATTAGGGCTGTATACAAAATATTATTTGATTCTGTTTGAATTTGCGGCTTTTATCGTTTGCCATAGAAAATATCCTTGTTGAAAAAACGTTGCAGGTAAACTACCCCTTTCCCTCAACCGATCTTCACCAAAAACAATAGGTCTTGAGAAATCTACAATTTAGGGCTGTATGCAAATAATCTTTTGATTCTGTTTGAATTTGCGGCTGTTATCGTTTGCCATAGGAAATACCCTTGTTAAAACATAAAACGTTACAGGTAAACTACCCCTTTCCCTTAACCGATCTTCACCAAAAACAGTAGGTCTTGAGAACTCTACAATTCAGGGCTGTATGCGAAACATTATTTGATTCTGTTTGAATTTGCGGCTGTTATCGTTTGCCAAAAAAAAAAAAATTTCCTTGATAAAAAAAAACTGTTGCAGGTAAACTACCCCTTTCCCTCAACCGATCTTCACCAAAAACAATAGGTCGTGAGTA